>OY294046.1:4226824-4410164 GCA_958510825.1 Brachypterus glaber
GAAAAAAACTCACTTTTTACATTTAAAATAGTGCTCAAAGCAAGTGTTTCTGTGAAGTTGTTGGATAAAGTATTTTTTTTAGGAAAAAGTACCATAATCCTGGTCTATAAATAAATCAATTGCATACACGTAATGTTAATTTAAAAAAGTTGATTGAAGAATGTAAAATTTAATAAACAAGATAAATTTAACAAACTGTGTATTTGAATTGCCTATACAACAGTTTTTTAAATTAATGGTTAGGGAGAGTGGACCAAACAACCCTAGATGCAAAGTTTTAAAGGTAATAAGTCCATGTTTTACTCTAGGAACGTCATGTGTTAGTAACAACAATATTTTTTTATTACCTTTTCTCGACTGTGCTTATTTTAGTAAAAGTCGAGAGGGTTTTTCGTTTTTTGAGAAGTACATTTTTTTGAAATATAGGGGAAGCAAATTTTAAAAAATATAAGAATAGAAGGAAAAGTAAAAAAAAAACGCAAAATTTTCTTCGAAAAAAATTACTTTTCAAGAAAATTTACTTTAGAAAAACCATATTTTCGCAAAGGCTTATAAGCCTTTAAATTTCGTAAAATAAATATAGAAAATACAAAAAATACAGCTGACCAGGTATCGTAAAAAAAGAAATGATGATATAAAACAATTAATTTTAAAAATCGGAAAACCAAAAAATATATATTTAGCAGTTTTTATTGATTTACAGAAGGCCTTTGACACAGTGTGTCATGCCGAATGTCGAAGAGAAAATTAACAAAATTAAGCATGTGTCAAATAAAGCCCAAGCACATTTACATTCAGTATTAATTTTTCTAAAGGTGTAGCCAGAGAGAGTGCTCGGGATTCCCAGAAATGTTAAAATAGAAGAAAAAGTCTGACAAACTCCAAATCTTTACTTTGATCGATAAGAATATTTAACCAGTTGATGCGAAGCATTGCAAATCTTCACAGCTTGTTTTTAAACCTTGCATTATAATTATAGCCCGGATCGAAGTAACCATTACCGGGCCATTACATGCAAAAATTAAAATGTTAAAATAGTTATTTATACAGCCTGTTCCAGAACTCGCGTACCAAAATTTAAGAGGTGATTCTACATCCAAAACTATGAAAAAAAGTTTCTATAAAGGTTGGTCTGGAAATGAGCCCTAAGGGAGCTACGGCCCTTTGAAGATGACGTATTGAATGGGGAACAAAAAAAAGCACCAATAAAATTTTAATGCTGCAGGGTGATTCTTCATTTAAAACTGAGCAAAAAAGTATTATACACCAAAACACCTAAATTTAATGTTAAAGGAGTAATAGCCTTTTAAAAAGTAACGTTTTTGGTGGCACAAAATGTTACTTCCTCTTAATTGCATGTTTTTTTTGATAACGGTTGCTCCTACAGTGTTACACTATATGATATTTTATATGTATTTTTACTCTAGAAATCTATATTTCTTACAACAAATCCAAAAAACATACACATAGAAAAGTTTGGGGCAAAAATGTTTTAAGCCTCATATATTTTGTCTGTCTGGGCACGCCTCTGGATAAATTAAAAAATAAATTAACATAAACTTATTGCCCTTATTAATACTAGTATACATGCAAAAGCTCGCCGCTCTAGCTTAAACGGTACCCGAGTTATTAATTAAAAACCTTATTTTTATTACAATTTTAAAGGGCCCTAGATCCCTTAGGGCTCATTTCCGGACCAACCTTTATAGGAACTTTTTTTATATTTTTGGATGCAGAATCCCCTCTTAAATTTTGGCATGCCAGTTATGGATCACCCTGTATACCAAGGGACTAAACTAGCTGTTTTAGTCCCGCTGCATTAGTGTTTCCTGAGCGAGCGTAGCGAGCGAGGGAAACAGAAATGCAAGGGACTAAAACAGCCAAGTTTAGTCCTGAGGTATATACACTATTTTTTGCAGAACCAAACATAATTTAGGTAGGTAGATAAATTAAAATTAAAAACCACGCGTCTAAAATCGGTTGTTTTATTTTCGTAATTTAATCAAGATGCCTGTAAATTGCGAAAAGTTAGTTTCATGACTATCGCGATTTCAATTGTTTTTTAATATGGTTGACACAAACGTCAAAAAAATGGACGAAGATGATAAATTTTAAGTTATGTATAAATTGTTATAATGATGTTATTTTTAAAGGTTTTCTTGTTAAAATCAAATAAATTGGTTTGAATCGCTAGTTTATTACAAAACACCACCAAACCTAATTTTTGAACCAGCAAAGCACATAGTAAGTATAATATTTTAATATTATCAAGGTTGCCGTGATATTTATTCCCTAGGAAAAAAAACGGTTTGGAAGTTTAGTCCCGAAAATGAAAGCGTAAAATTAGGTTTTAGTCTTGGTCGTGCAAAAAAAATAATTTTTTCAAGTAAATAGACACTTTAAACTATTGTTCACCAAACGGAATGTCATGTCGACGCTGTTAATACTCAGTGAGTCACTTGGTTTGGTCCATGACTTATGAAGAAGGACTTTATTATTATTATTTTTTTTGAAAATTGTTTCTATTTTCAAAAAACGAATAGTTAACACAAAAATATTGTTTTTTTTTATTAAATATTCGTTTTTTGAAAAAAGTCCAAACAATTTTCAAAATACACGAGTTGAGAATTTAATTTTATCCAACAACTTTTATTTTTAAATAAAAATCTATAATTTTGCGAAAAATTATGTCAAAAATATTAAGATTAAGTTTTCTTAATACTAAAATAATAGGTAGCCATGGCCTAAGTATACCTATTAAAAATAAACAATTGCTAGTTTTACATTTCTTCCAAACGTCAAAATAGACGCGGTGATGACAGAATTTTTAATAAAAACAGAATTTTATTCAAAAACTAAAGAATAATTTGGGGTTTTCTTTAATTTTTATGGTTTAGTTAACGTGCTTCTATTTATAGAATAGTTATAATACTTAATTAATAGGGTATGTAACTAATTTTGGGTAACGTAAAAGAGTGGGTGAAAAATTTTTTAGTCACTAGTGAAAAAAAACTCACTTTTGACATTTAAAATAGTGCTCAAAACAAGTATTTCTGAAGGTGTTGGATAAAAGATTTTTTTTAATTCTAATTTTTGCATGCCCCCGGTAAATGGCCACTTCGATCCGACCCGTGATTATAATTAAAAGCAATAAAAAACAGTGGTTAAATGAAAATTTATCGTAAAATTTTAATGCACAAAGTCCAAACCATTATATTTCTATTGTCTCAACATGTAATTTGTTTTGTCGTTTTCTATCTTAATTCTGCAAGATAAAATTAATTATAAAAATTTATAAAATATAATTAAAAACCTGCAGTAATTTTTTATCACTGTATAATAGCCTTATTTTATTCTTTTAAGTAAAATGTTGCATTTAAACACTTAATCAATAGTTAAATACTATAGAAGAGAAAAAGATGCAAGTCGCTTGTAAAACAAGTTTACACTACGATATTTCAAAAACGCTTTGGCCCAGTGACTTGAAATTTGAAACAAAGATTTTCTAAGTAGTAAATAAAATTTGTTCCAAAGTCTCTATGTCAAAGATTTCTTCAAATAACGTAGTGTAAAGTTGTTTTGCAAGCGACTTTTTCTCTGCTATATGATTTTTCTGGTTGACCCAAACCAAACCTTTTTTTACTGTAACAAAAAATCTAAAAATATAATAAAAAGCCTTTCTGACATTTTGAGAGGACCCCTAAACATATAGAAATTATAATCAATTTAGGAACTCATGCTGTTTGATGTCCTTAATGATAAACAGTGTCAAAGCCATTCTATAAATCAATAAAAAAACAAAAAGTGGTAGATATTTTATTGTATGTATAGATTTTTTTCGCGAATTTTGTTTGTCTTGGTAAAATGTTTATGAAAATATAAAATTTTTTGATATTCTTCATAAAAAACCGATCGGTTTGTTCTATATGATTGATTTGAAAAAAAACATCTGATGCCAACTAGGCGTGTGAGAAGAAACTATAGATACTCCATATATTATACGGTAATAGTATATTCTATAACTAGTATGGAATAGACAATATTCTGCGCGAGCGGAAAGTTTGTCATACGAGCCGGTAGGCGAGTATGACGGTCCCTCGAGCGCGGAATGACTATCCCATACGTGTTGTAGAGTATACTTTTTCTTCGACTGCAAATATGAAACACTGTATGGCTTTAAACTGCGGACAAGGTTAAAAATACGTTTTTTTTTGACTCGACATTGTAAATGCAACAAAACACATATTTTTAAATAAAGCAATTAATGTTATTTAATAATTTTATCAAATCAGTACTTAAAAAAGATTTTTATTTAATTTTAGCACATATATACAAATTATAATGCAAAAATTGAAGGTTATATGTCAGATTGTTGTGACAGATTTCAGGTTTAAATATTTAACAATAGATGAAGCAGTTTTAATTTTTTGAACTAAATTGATGGAAAACTGGTCAAATATTAAGAAAAACTAATAAACTTTATGTAATTTTAATGTAAAACTTTAAATTGCATTAAACTATTCACTATTTCATGGTAAAATATATATATATATATATTTTTGCTAATTTTGCTACAGTTTTCTTTACTTTTATAAATAAGAGATGAAACTACATGTGCTCATTCTAACACTTGATACGGAATATTCATACCGTATCTAGAGCTAGAATGCGTTCATTCCGTGTTTGAAAAGTGTGTGTATTTGCTTACATTCTAAAGCAGTTGTAGAAAAAATATCTACCTCGAGTTATTTTAGGGAAATAAATGATATCTTTGTTTGATGTTTTTATCGATGGTGCTGGTCACCGCCGGTGGCTCACCGGCATCATAGATCATCTCTAAATCCTACAAATAAATTTATAGCTGAAAATATGTTCCTAACGTACGAAATTGGGGTTTGTAGGTTTTAGGATATCAAAGTGCAAGATTTATGTAATTTTGTCTAACTAAACTAAAAAATTTCTAAAAAATCGTATAGCAGGATGAAAATTAGATGTTTTATTTCAAATGTTTTATTCTTTATTTATCGCTGTAACTCAGCCAGGGATGACAGAATGGGGGGAATGGAAAAATTATGGAGTAGTTGCCCTTTTTACTTTCTCATAAAGAAAAAATATTATCATTTTATCCAGCCCCCCTCCGCCCCAAAATGTAAAAAAATGTTTCTGGGCATAAAATTTTTACAATAGGAGAAAAAAATAAAAACCACCTACTTAAAAGATAAAATAAAATTACACAAGATGTTATTTTCATTTTTTTCCCTGACTCCTCTCCCCAAACAGAAAAAAGCGTTTCTCTACTTAACTTTTTTAGTATTTACAATAGAAGAAATATTTAAAAACTAACAACTAAAAGACAAAAAAATTCATGACCTCCTCCCCCAAAATACTTCTGGACTTAACTTGTTTTTATGAAAAAGCATTCCAGCTCATTCGAGAAGAATTTTTTCTTTTGTTTTTTTTGTGCGTTGTGTAAAAAGTTGGTAATTTTTTAATCTTGGGTAAAATGTTGGGAAAATCTTAAGTAAACAGTGGGGTAATTCTCAATCTTTAGTTGGAAAATTTTTGTTTCTGCCCGCCCACCCAAAAAAAATTCTAGCGACATCTCTGAATAAGACGTTCAACGAAATGTTTAAAACTGGCCCTACTCAACTTGGCGCCCATCGTGGGGCGCCAGATGTAGCAAAAAACAAAACGTTTAAAACTGGTCCTACTCAACATGAGGGAAATTTTCAGTATTGTTCTGTCATGATCCGAATATTTTATATGGTGTTAAAATTTTTAAAATAATATTGAATCATAGCGCAAATACAGTCTGGCTTCACGAGATTTGCTTTGGCAAAGTCCGGCTTGTTCTACATTAGATCGGACCCCTTTTCGTTGACCCTTGTCGGTATAACTTAAAAGATATAAGTTTATAAACAAATATAATTTATTGTTAAAATGATCGTTTCAAATGTCATGAATAGTAATTAGCTTTCAATTTTATGAGACTGGAACTCTTTTGTCGGGGTAATTAAATATAGTCGGTGTCTTTAGAAATATTTTGCGCTAAAAGCCTTGTCAAATTAATTTAACTATTGACCTACTTATCATTTTGGAAATCCTATATAAACTGATGAAAAAATTCAGATATTATTCAGTATTACTTAGAGTGTCTCCTTGTCAATTTCAAAAGTGAAAATGTAGTTTCTGTGAGAAATAATTTTGAGAATTATTCTTGAATTAAAAATAGTTTTTAAAATTTTGAGACATGTAATATCAGACTTAAAAATAATATTGGACACTTATAAATATTGTTAGTATGAACACTGATAGAAATTTTGACGAATATTAATGAACTTTGAAAAATATTCTGTAAACTTATTTAAATGACTTATACGAACCAGTTTTAATATTTACACTAAGAAAAATGTGGACAATAAATTGGGCTTTGAAAATGATTGTAAATAGTTGGTATTTCAAACATAGAATGTTTTAATTTAGAAGTATTTAATGGAAAACTAATATATAATGAAAATTAAAAATTAGGGGCTTTGCATAGAAGTAGGACTTAGAAGTAAGAATTGATCTTTCATGTTCTTGAAGAATTTATTCACATTTATTTAATATAGTATTCTTAAGTTAAGAAGAAATCGATTTAATCTGTTTCCAAAGCACCATCTCACTAGAACTTACTAAGCTCCCGAGTAAAGTGATACGTGGTTAAGTATATTCTCTGCTCGGGTATACTTTATATACGATAGAAGATTGGATGGCCAACCTAACTGAGTAAGGTATAATAAAAGTTATAATCTCTGCTCGGCTATACTGCCTCACTACGCTAAAAAGCCGCAACTCCAATTTTTTGGATTTTTCATTAACCTTACTCTTAGTTGTGCATTTCCATGGGCTATTTATTGAACCAACCAAATTTAAGTAAACGGCTTTATTTATTCAGTAATAGACATTTTGAAAATTGCAGTATCTCCAAAATAAGGGACTATTACTAAGCTAAAAAGCAGTAACTCCAAATAAGTTATTTATTACTAAATATATTAAAATGAAATTAGAAGGGTGTAAAGCATTGATAAAACAGTTTCTTTCTTCATTATTATAGTTTTTGTATTACGCTAGATTTTCCGGATATAACAAAAAAAACTGCTGCCAACAAAATAATACTTACCTCTGTAAATCTTAATTCATTACAACAATTTTTTTGGAAAAAGAAAAAATTTTGAAAAGAAAAATTTAAATTTAAAAAAAAAATGCAATTTTTTTTTTTCAAAAAAAGTTTCTTGTTTTGAAAAAGAAAAGAAAATAAAAGAATGAATGTTTTTTAAAAAACTTGTTTTAACCCTATTTTACCCCCTTACCTTACACCGATTTTTACCAAAAACAATCTCAGCCTAAAACTTTGGATAATATACCTATGATCCAAATTTGAAGTCTTTAGCCCAAAGCGTTCTCGAGTAATCGTGGTCTCAAATTTTCCAGACAAACAGACAGACTGACCGACATACAGACCGACAGACAGATTTTTTTTTAGGGAAATCGTCTTTTTTGGATATAAAACGTTGAGAAACGTGAAAAAAATCAATAAAAATGTTTCAATTTTTTTCTTACTTACGTAAGACTTTCCTTGGGCCCAAGGGGAAAGTAAAATTGACTTTTAAAAGGAAATTTAAAAATATTTTTTTTATATTTTTGGGTTATTTTCTCTTCATCTTGTCATATGCTGCTTTTTAGTTTAGCGTTGCTAAAATTTTTGACTACGAGATACTAAGCTAAAAAGCAGTAAGTCCCATTTTCTTTTTAAATAAATAATTAATAATTGCGAAACTTGTGTTATAATAAAGGTACTTTAAACCTAAATTTATACGTCCAGTTTCTCGATTCTACCTATAACACAAGAGTGTGGCTAAGACGATTTACTGTTTTTGTCATTATCTCAGTTTTATTAAATATGGAGTTGCTGCTTTTTAGGGTAGTGGGGCAGTATAACCAAATTTTACAATTTATAACATTAGTAGAAAGATATTTATTAGTAAAAAAACCACTTCACAACAGTTCTGCCTTTCTAAGCTGAAAGGTCCTATCTGTGTATGTTAAACCTATGTAGATAGGACCTTTCAGCTTAGAACGGCATAGTTCTCACCTGAAACTGGTAGGGTCGGTACGCAATCCATCCTCACATCGGCTACAGCCCCTGTAATAGCTTGGCTCACGTACACGAAGCAATATTCCACATATCGCTCGGTGAATAAATCACAATCAAAGTGCAAACTGTGCTGGCCTCTCGTCACACGCTGTTCGGCCACGTATTCCAGTTTGGTCGGCGGGGCTAAAGATGCCACGTTGGCCCTGAGTCTGGCAAAGAGGCGTACCTAAAATTGCATTGTTCTGTTCAGATCCTGCGAGTTTTCCAGTTATGACGTAAAAGAATAAGCGCATGCCGGCAAAACGGAGCTGAAAAGCCCGAGTTAAACCAAAAGCTTGTATTTATACAATTTAATCTTATACGGTATACTAGTATGTATTTATTTATTTTTTTATAAACTTTGAAATGTTGGCATTCAATACAAACAGTCTTGTTTAGGTAATGCCAATATCTTCCAATCTTATTTATCTGTTATTATTTAAATATGTTGAATAAATTAAATTGAAATTGAAATTGTGTCTTACCACAACCCGAAAGTAAAAGTTGTTTATATCAAAATTAAATAAAATATGTTTATCATTACTCTGTAATAATTTTCGGTAAAGAAATAATAATAGACTTACCCGGTCCCCTGCTGCTAAAATACACGAGGGATATTGAAAAAGGACCGTAATTCCTCCACTATGTACATCGCATGGAAATATGCTCCTGGCGTGGACATTGAACACGAACTGTTCACTCCAGTCGGCCTGAAACCAATTAAAATAGAATCCATAAATCTTGAATTACGTATACGAAATAAAATCCAAAGCCTTTTTTCTTGCTTTTATTTATTTATTTTTTTTTATATTATTCAAAGCGCGCATGCGCTAGAATTCCATCAATATTATACGATAGTTTCGAATTTCCCAAAATCGCCAAAAAACGTCATAGGGAGCGTTCAAGTATTACGTAACGCGCTAGGGGGAGGTCTCGAAAACGTTACGCCGCGTTACAGAGGGGGGGTGGGTGTCAGTAAAAATGTTACGTAACACTTAAAAAATTATAAACTTATTAAATGTTTATTGGATCACGTTTTTAACAATGATCTAGGCTTAAAGAGACGGATTCCTTGAAAATTTTATTGCACACGGCGTGGTTAACAGTTAACTAAATCCTCTAAACAAAAACAATTAGAGATGGAAAACCATAGCCAATAACCGGTTTTCGGTTAACCGGTTTCGGAAATTACATCAGACCGGTTTTGGGTTAAAACACGGAAGCAATAACTGGTTAAAAACCGGTTTAAACCATAAAGCAAAATTTCCTTTCATTTATTTTTACTTTTTGTAAAATGTTACGTAACAAATATGGGGGGTGGGGGGTCTCAAAAATGTTACGCCGCGTTACATGGGGGGGTGGGGGTCAAAAATGGCCAAATTTTGAGTTACGTAATACTTGAACGCTCCCATAGACAAAAAATTCTTGGATTTTGAATAACCCTGTATAATGGTATGCAAAGCATTATCTTTACGGATTGTTTTTAACTGTTTTTAGATACGAACGACAATTAAAATGAATAATGCTGCTTTTCAATTAAAATTTTAATGCACATTTTAGTTTTATTAAATGAAACATTTTAATAATTTGCTATTTATTAAATTGTATAAAAGAGAAAATGAGGTGGACATGAATGTTTTTAATTTATATTTTTCTTGAGGCTAGTAATATAATAATTAAAATTTAATTTACTATCATATGCATATTTGATGTAAAAACAATATTTTAAATTTTAGATTTTAAGCTTTCACGGCCATTAAGATATAAAGAACTTTCACTTTCGGGTTTAGACCGTGTTAATGGATTTTCACTTTCCGACGTTTCGTCTCTTACTACTAGAGACATCTTCAGGGATTAATCTGAAACTAAGTTTCGAATCAACTTGTGTCACTATTTATGACGAGTTGTGGTTATTCACCCGTGACGAGGTTTTTTCCTATCAAAGACTTCCATATTGCAGGTAAGTGGTAACCAGTGTCCCGATTGATATTGTTAGGATGCTTGATGATTTCTATCGATTCCCGTATCTTCCTTGGCATTTTTCTGTTTTCTGTTAATATTTGTTTTGTTTCAGACAAATTGATTTTATGACCTGTTTCATGTACATGTTCGGCTACTGCCGATAAGGAAATTTGTTTCTTTCTTATATTGCGCTCATGCTCTTGAAGTCTTGTAGAAATTTTTTCTCTTAGTTTCACCTATGTAAACCGTACCACAGGAGCAAGGTATTTTATATACGCCTTCTCAACTCAGGGGTATTTTGTCTTTTGTTGAAGTCAAACATTGACCTAATTTTTGAAAATTGAGAACAACGGATCACTTCCCTTTTTGGACGTTTTGGTTTACAAAACGGAAAATGGCTCAATAGGACACTCGGTATACAGGAAGAAAACCCACACTGACAGATACCTAAACGCATTTTCACATCACCATCCCTCTCAAAAACGCTCGGTAGTTAATTCACTTGTTCATAGAGCTTTCATGATTTCAGACAAGAATTCCCTAGACACAGAACTCCTTAAACTAACCAAAGCCTTGACCATGAACGGTTATACCAAAAAAGACATTAATAAGACCATATACAAATACAGAAATCCCAGACCCAAACAACAGGACAATAGTGACAATGACAGACAGACACAAGTTATACTTCCCTATGTAAGCGGTATCACGGATAAAATAGGTAAACTTTTGAAGAAGTCAAATATTAAGCCTATATTTCGGTCCAATCAAAAATTAGGTCAATGTTTGACTTCAACAAAAGACAAAATACCCCTGAGTTCAGAAGGCGTATATAAAATACCTTGCTCCTGTGGTACGGTTTACATAGGTGAAACTAAGAGAAAAATTTCTACAAGACTTCAAGAGCATGAGCGCAATATAAGAAAGAAACAAATTTCCTTATCGGCAGTAGCCGAACATGTACATGAAACAGGTCATAAAATCAATTTGTCTGAAACAAAACAAATATTAACAGAAAACAGAAAAATGCCAAGGAAGATACGGGAATCGATAGAAATCATCAAGCATCCTAACAATATCAATCGGGACACTGGTTACCACTTACCTGCAATATGGAAGTCGTTGAAAAACCTCGTCACGGGTGAATAACCACAACTCGTCATAAATAGTGACACAAGTTGATTCGAAACTTAGTTTCAGATTAATCCCTGAAGATGTCTCTAGTAGTAAGAGACGAAACGTCGGAAAGTGAAAATCCATTAACACGGTCTAAACCCGAAAGTGAAAGTTCTTTAAATATTTTAAATTATATTTTAAATCACAAAAAGGTAAAATATTTGATTTTTTAAGTAAAAAAAGGTTTTGTTTTATCTATGTGAACAGTAGGTCCTAAATTATGTATGGTATGTATGACCTACTGTTTGATAGCTATTGAGCCCCTTGTGTGTAAAGATTTTGTACTTGCTTCCTCAAAAATAAAGAAAAAAAAACACACACAAATTTTTAGTGATGTGTGGTGTTTAGTGAGGTGTTTTATGTATTCTTTAATAATTTTGCATATAATGCACATTTTTTGCTGGACTGTTAAAATTCCATTATAATATTTTCAGGGATTTTTTTCAATCCAATAAATCTAAAAAGAAAAAACAAAAGGAAATGGTCCAAAACTACAGGAAAAAATAAGTTAATTTGATATCTTATTTTACAAACTTCCTCGTTTTTCCACCCGTCTAGAAAAGGTACCTGTTTTACATCAGTAACTGCCACGCCAAAATTTAATAGGCGATTCTATATTCAAAAATATAAATAAAAAGTTTCTATAAAGGTTGGTCCGGAAATGAGCCCTAAGGGAGCTACGGCCCTTCAAAGATGACATATTGAATGGGGAACAAAAAAAAAGCATCAATAAAATTTTAATGCTGCAGGGCGATTCTTATTTAAAACTGAGAAAAAAAGTATTCTTCACCAAATCACCTAAATTTAGAGGAAAGTCGCCTAATTTCGGATACAATGTATTCAATATTTAATACTCGGTATTACTTTTTGATATTTTTTTTTTATAACCAGATACAACTTATTATAGCGAACCATGATTTATTATAAAAGCAATTTTATTACAGTTTATTTTTTCCAAAAAACACGGTTAAAAAACATCAGCGCATTTTTGTGCATTTGAAAAAGGGCTCCTAATTTCGGACATATCCGAAAAAAATTTTTCAAGAGTAGATCTGGATCCCATTTCTTATGTTTCTTGTTATTCCTTCATATTTAAGACGTAATTTAATCATTAAGCGATTTTCTACGAAATACTATAGGAACTATAATTTTAGATTCCCAATTTCGAATATCTTAGTATCTTAGGTAATTTTCGTTTTTTCAAAATTGTTTATCTTAGTTTGTTGTATCATTATAAAAATAATAATTAATGGTTGGTTATCCTGAATAATAATTACCTTGCGGATATCCGAAATTGGGAATCAAATGCACAAAAATGGTCTATCCAAAATTAGGCAACTTTCTGCTTTTTAGATTAGAAATTTGTAGAATGTTTACGTTTTCAAATTGCTTAATTATGAATAGTGGATCAACTTAACTAACATCATAACTTACCCAAGACAGAATCACGAACTTTTATAACGATTATTTATAAAATAAACAAGCATAATAATGCAACTGAGCACAAAACTGCCATTTGCAATATAAACGATTTGTGCTGCCATTTAAAGGAGAGAAGCTCTACCGTTATCATATCACAGGACGGATTTAGTTTGACTTTTGGCTTCACATAAAAGTAGGTTTCTGTTTACCTTTGCAGACAGTATGTTAAATACACTACTATCCGAAATTTGGAAACCATCCGAAATTAGGCGCATTTCCTCTAATATTAAAAAAGTAACAGCCTTTTAAAAAGTAACGTGTTTGGTGGCACAAAATGATACTTCCTCTTAATTTAATTTTTTTTTAAACGGTTGCTCCTACAGTGTTACACTATATGATATTTTTATGTATTTTTACTCAATTAAAAAGTTTGGGGCAAAAATGTGTTAAGCCTCACATATTTTGTCCGTTTAGGCACGCCTCTGGATAAATTAAAAAAAAAATGGATTAACATTAACTTATTGCCCTTATTAATACTAGTATAGATGTAAAAGCTCCTCGCTTTAGCTTAAAGGGTACCAGAGTTATTAATTAAAAACCTTATTTTTATTACAATTTTAAAGGGCCGTAACTCTTTTATGTTTTTGGAAGTGTCCGCTCTTAAATTTTGGCATGCCAGTTATTGATCACCCTGTATATATTTTTTCTACGAATGTTTTAGAATGTAAGCATATACACACACTTTTCAAACACAGAATAAATCCATTCTACCTCTAGATACGGTATGAATATTCCGTATCAAGTGTTAGAATGAGCACATGTAGTGCCATCTGTTGTTTATAAAATTTAAAAAAACTGTAACAAAATTAGAAAAAATATATTTATTTTACCATTAAATATTGAATAATTTAATGCAAGTTTTGCGTTAAAATTACATAAAGTTTATTAGTTTTTCTTAATATTTGACCCGTTTTTTATCAATTTAGTTCAAAAAATTAAAACTGCTGCGTCTATTGTTAAATATTTAAACCTGATATCCGTCACAACAATCTGACATAACCTTCAATTTTTGCATTATAATTTGTAAATATGTGCTAAAATTAAACAAAAATCTTTTTTAAGTACTGATTTGATAAAATTATTAAATAACATTAATTGCTTGATTTAAAAATATGTGTTTTGTTGCATTTGCAATGTCGAGTCACAAAAAACATTGTTTTTAACCTTGTCCGCAGGTTAAAGCCATACACTGTTTCATATTTGCAGTCGACGAAAAAGTATAGCCTACAACACGTATGGAATAGTCATTCCGCGCTCGCAGGACCGTCATACTCGCCTGCTGGCTCGTATGACAAACTTTCCGCTCGCGCAGAATATTGTCTATTCCATACAAGTTATAGAATATACTATTTTAAAGGTAAATTCAAGCAAATAATTAATTAATTAAAAAACAATGAGATATTTTGTGTTAACCTTTTTGTATTTTGTCAGATACGTCCTTAAATTAGTTAAAACAAAAACAAAACATAAATTACAAAGTCCACTGGATTAATTAAAAGATGTTGGAATCCTACGTAATCAGCATTTAAAATCTCTTCATTTTAACCCTAAGAACTCTCCAAGGATCTCTACGGGTTCGCCATTTTAATTAAAATCCCTCAAATTACGACTAACTTGGTATAATTTACAACACTATAGCAGAAGTGCTGGATGTTTGCTAATAAAAACGCTGTCCCTGAAATATTAGGTATTATGTATGTCGTACATTTCTCATGTTACACGAGTCGTGTGAACCGGGATTTTCAAATATAGTTACACAAGAGGCTGATAATTATGCGGGAAAAATTCGCAGTTCGTCTGGAAATAATTACGACCGGGGCATCACACCTGGAGTAATTTTTTCCTTGGACAGCAAATTTGAATGAAAACTTCGGAAGATTATTATTTCTAGTATATTAAAGTACTAGTTTCATAACATACGTTTTTAGCGCACGAGTACTAGTACTAGTTTGTACTTTTAAAGTACTACTACTAGTACTAAAAACGTGTTATGAAACGAGTGCTTTATACAATTTTTTCTATTTTGCTCTAAAATTAAAAAAAAAACCTACATTTAAATTGATGACTGATTTAGGGATTTTTGTTTTGGATTGGTATTAGAGTTTACACCATGTTTAAAATTCTAAGAACAAATGATATTTTGATATATTTTATAGTCATCTCTTTGTTTTTACTGCAATTAACCAAGCAACAATTTTAACATGGTAAAAATAACCTAAACACAAAATTTTGTAGAAAATTCAACTTTAAAGCGACATTGACATTTGCACGGAAAACGTCAAGCGATAGGCCAGGTCTGTTGCCAACCCAAAAGAACAAAAAGTAGAGACCTCTTATGGGCCTATAAGAACACGCAAAATGCGAGTGATTATGAGCTTATAAGAGTCGCAAAATAGAAAAATTAATTAAATATCAATTTATTGTGGATGCTATTTTGTCCTGGAAATGTTCCTGTATGCTTTGTCATTATTTACTCTCGAGGGTCTATTATGTCCGACGAATTGCATACATGCTTCTAATGAAATTAGATACCGAAGTTGCCTCCAGTGAAAATCCTCGTTTAACGCTATATTTTAGCGTAATTGTCTTGTTTGGTATTAGTAATTTGCCATAAAATTGAATTAATGGGAACAAAATTGAATAAGTTTGTTGTGACTTCCCTCAAGGACAGTCTTACGTTACCGTAAAAAGAATAAATTGCTTTTTTACTTTCTTATAAAGTATTGTGATAGAAAAAATAGTTATTTATGGTACTAGTGGGTAAAGTAATATATTGCCCATGAGAAAATTAACGAGGCGAGGCGTCAGCCAAGCAGGTTAATTTTCGAGAGAGCAATATCGGTTTACCCATGAGTGCCATACAAGATTTTATCCAATAAATAGCTTAGGAATTCATATTTTTATTAAAAATTTTAATGACATTTAAAAGAAAATAATTTGACAAGTGACAGTTAATGGGTAAAATAAATAATTATCCACTCAATAAAGTAAAGGCCACGCGGGGGTTATTATTGAGTTAATCTATTTAAAATAAAGCTGGTAATTGTCTTGTTATCTGTATGTATTGGATAAAATAATTTTTTACCTAAAACGTCGAGGGGTTTATTTATTGAAAAAAAGTGAACAAGGATTGTAAGGATCAAATTGTGAAAGATTGTCAAAGATGGTCAAAAAAATTGTGAAAGATTGTATAAAAGTTTAATGAAGATTTTTAAAGATTGTGAAAAGATTTCAGATGATTGTGGAAGATTGTAGATGATTGTGGAGGATTCTGGAGGATTGTAGATGATTGTGAAATAAGAAATTGTCAAGGATTGTAAAAGATTGTTGGATAGGTGTACAAGGATTGTGCAATAAATCAGTTATCAGTTTTTTGACCCAAACTTTTTTCTGTGTAACTTTTTTGTAATTTTATTTTTGAAATATGATTCCTCAGGTCAAAATGCATAAAAAGGTACTCTTGTTGTAATAAAATCATAAAAAAATCATTTGAAGGTGAAATTTCACGGTTTGAGAACGAAAAATTAAACACTAAAATGTTCAAAACCAAAATTTGAATGGTGCAGGGTGAACGTACATCAAAACCTAAGAAAAAAATGTATACACGGGTACTTTCAAAAATCAATCCTAAGGGAGCTATGGTATACACTGCCGTGCTAAGCTGAAAGGTCATATCTATATATGTTAAACATATATAGATAGGACCTTACAGTTTAGGACGGCAGTACATTATTGCATACTATTCACATTAGATGAAATATTGCATTTTCCCAAAATTCAAAAAAAAAACTTTTTCAACAATTTTTTTGTATTTTCTTATTGCGAAAAAAGAAAAAATCTTGAATTAAAAAAATATATTAATGATGATTCAAATTTATTATAGTAATTTTAAGTTTATTTAACTAACTTTAAATATCAATCCGTTTTTCGACAAGAAATACACACATGTCGACATAAATTAAACGCTGTTAAAATTCCAACAAGGGAAAATTTCACAGGGTCACTTCATTACCAACATAAAACTTCAAACGTACCCACAAAACTAACTAAAAGCATAAAAGGAAACAAGAAGAGAAAGGCAAAGGATCAAATGACCCTAATAAAGTTAGCATCAAATAACAAAAACTAGTATTATTCATATTTCAAACCTTCACGACAAAAAGTTGAGATAAAATTTAAATTTTGGTTTATTAACAATGCAAAACAAAAATTTCTGAATGTACTTGAGCGTCCGGACGCGTCCGAAAATTAATATTATTATACAGGGTGTTCAAAAACTCTCCCGCCACAAATCTCCGTCACTAATATAAGAAGGCATAAATTACATCACTGCCCGACCGTAGAAGCTAATACATGAATAAATAAATAAATAAATAAGTAAATAAATAAATAAAAACCAGCAGTCTCGAATGAGCGAGAATAATTTCTCATAAAAAAGTTATGTCCTTGGAAAAAAATGATGATAACAATTTTGTGTAGTTTTATTTAACGTTTCATGTGGTTTTTAAATTTTTCTTCTATTGTAAAAAATAAAAAAATTATGACCGAAACAAAAATTTAACCCACATTTTACCCCCCTTCCCCCAACCAATTTTGCTCAAATACGAACCTGTCCAAGATAATATAAAAATACAACTGCATACCAAATTTCAAGTCGTTAGCTCAAAGTGTTCTCAAGTTATCGTGGATACAGACAGACTGACAGACAGACAGACAGACATAATTTTTTTATTGCTTATTTTGATTTTTCTCGGCGTGTGTTTCAAAGAAAAAATAAGATGATTTAAGCAAAAAAAAAATTGATTTTAATCACAATACTTTCTTTTATGAGAAAGTAAAAATTATCACCAATTATTACGTCGGGTAACCTTGTATTATAATAATATGTTTACATGACCTTGGGTAGTACTGTTTTAGTAGTAGTAATAGTTACTTAATTTTAATCTTTCTAATAATTTTAAATAATAATTTTCCTGGGCGCCAACTTTTCAAAATTTCAGAAGGCGAAAATTTTTTGAAGTAGAAAAAATACATAATTACACAAGTTATAAATATTAATTATATTATCAGAAGAATGTGAAGCTCTTATAATAATAAAGTATAGACAATATTCTAAGTGGCCCGGACTCCTGTTATGATTTCAGGGAACATGGTCCCCGCCCCCCGGACTCGGCGTCTATAAGAATTTTATATATCTTTAAATATATTATTTATTTTAAATAATTATATTTGTTGTGAGAAAAATAGTATACATAACTTGTCGGAAAGTATTTTTCTACATTCGCAAACTTCCGCTCATGCGAAATAAGTCACTTTATGTGCACGTTATGTTTATGTTTATTTTTAACCTCGTACTAATCTACTTAATTAAGCATCCCCTAAGTCCAGGACTTGTGTGGGCTAGTAGTAGAGGGAACCACCGGCTTTAATTGACTTTCGAACCAATATATCTAGGGAGTACGCCTTCGCCAAATTTCAATTATTAATTAACTGAAAAAGGCAATCAGCGCCAGTGAGGTTTGAACTCACGATCATTAGCTCAGTGTCAATGCTATATCGATGCCTTAGACCGCTGAGTTAATCTCCCATAATGTAATTGAGAGATAAATCTATCAGACATTTGCTCTTTAAATAACTAAATTAGGCAAACCAGAAACTTTATATAAAAGATTTATCGTGTATAAAATAAAACCCGCACTTAAATCTTCAATCTGAAACCAATATTAGTTACTTAAACTATGAGTAATTGAGATTGATGTATGTTTTTCTGTGAGCTGTGAAAATGTGCACATGCTGTCTGTCTGTCTGTCTGTCTAATTTAATAACATTACGTTTAAAAAGAACGATCAATTTTTAATGAATTTAGATTGTGGTAAATTATACCTTAAAAAATTATACATTATAACAAACCGTGAAGATATGTAATGCTACGCATTCCATTATACTATTCACAGTAAATGACATTGCATTTTCCCAAATACTTGAAAAAAAAAATAAAAAAAACTTTTTCATTTTTTTTTTATTTTCTTTGGGCAAAAAACCTTTTAAAAAAAATTAACAAATTGTTTTCTAAATTAAATCTTTTTTTTTAAAATAAAAAAAAAATTATTTTTATTTTATTTTAGCGAAAAACAAAAAAAATTATTTTTCCAAAAGATGGCTTTTTTATTTTTTGAAAATGTTTAACCCCCATAACTTTTTTTTTTGGGAATTAGGTACTTCAAAATTTAAGTTTAAGTTTAACCCCCCATAACTTTTTTTGTTTTGGGGGGGGGATTACTTTTAAAAACAATAGGTATCTTCCCCTCGCAGAACTTGATTTTTTCAGAAAATTTCAAGTCGATCGGACTATTTGTTCTTGAGTTATCGTGTCCACAAAAATCGTGATATCGTACAGACGGGCAGACAGACAGACAGACGGACATTTTCAAAGTTTCTTATTTATTTATGAAACACATTCGTATAAAAGAATGTTTTGTCTAGGACTTTTTTTGGCGATTTTGGGAGATTTAAAACTACCGTATAATGCTATTCTAGCGCTTGAGCTGTTAATAGTATAATAAGATGATCTAAGCAAAAAAAAAAATAATTACTTTATGGAAAAGTCCACCAAACCCCAACATTGCAAAATTTAGTGTTTTTTATTATTTCTTTTGTTTTTTTTTTACTTTTTTTTGGTATCCTTTGTATGGTCTGTTTTTTCAAGCAATATAATAAATTAAAAATTGCACAGTAAATATTTTTACAACAGGTTTGAATAGTATACGTTTGTGTATAGAATATAGTTATGTTTTATAAAATAAACTACGCAGTATATTCGCGCATCCAATATTCGAATCTGTATTAGATTTTAAGCTTTCACGGCCATTAAGATATAAAGAACTTTCACTTTCGGATTTAGACCGTGTTAATGGATTTTCACTTTCCGGCGTTTCGTCTCTTACTACTAGAGACATCTTCAGGGATTAATCTGAAACTAAGTTTCGAATCAACTTGTGTCACTATTTATGACGAGTTGTGGTTATTCACCCGTGACGAGGTTTTTCCTATCAAAGACTTCCATATTGCAGGTAAGTGGTAACCAGTGTCCCGATTGATATTGTTAGGATGCTTGATGATTTCTATCGATTCCCGTATCTTCCTTGGCATTTTTCTGTTTTCTGTTAATATTTGTTTTGTTTCAGACAAATTGATTTTATGACCTGTTTCATGTACATGTTCGGCTACTGCCGATAAGGAAATCCCAGACCCAAACAACAGGACAATAGTGACAATGACAGACAGACACAAGTTATACTTCCCTATGTAAGCGGTATCACGGATAAAATAGGTAAACTTTTGAAGAAGTCAAATATTAAGCCTATATTTCGGTCCAACCAAAAATTAGGTCAATGTTTGACTTCAACAAAAGACAAAATACCCCTGAGTTCAGAAGGCGTATATAAAATACCCTGCTCCTGTGGTACGGTTTACATAGGTGAAACTAAGAGAAAAATTTCTACAAGACTTCAAGAGCATGAGCGCAATATAAGAAAGAAACAAATTTCCTTATCGGCAGTAGCCGAACATGTACATGAAACAGGTCATAAAATCAACTTGTCTGAAACAAAACAAATATTAACAGAAAACAGAAAAATGCCAAGGAAGATACGGGAATCGATAGAAATCATCAAGCATCCTAACAATATCAATCGGGACACTGGTTACCACTTACCTGCAATATGGAAGTCTTTGATAGGAAAAAACCTCGTCACGGGTGAATAACCACAACTCGTCATAAATAGTGACACAAGTTGATTCGAAACTTAGTTTCAGATTAATCCCTGAAGATGTCTCTAGTAGTAAGAGACGAAACGTCGGAAAGTGAAAATCCATTAACACGGTCTAAACCCGAAAGTGAAAGTTCTTTATATTCGAATCTGTTTTGAAAATATTCACTGTTCGATTTTTAATTTAGTAACAGACCATAGTATCCTTTTGTTGGCAACGGTACATTTCATGTCTTTCTAAATATAATACAGATTAAATTAACTCAAAAAAATATCAAATTACCTTCACGTATGCCGCGGTGTGTGGAAGAATCGGTGTCGGAGTTGTCGGCCTCAGAAAAAGGGCATAATGGCCCGCCAGACCGAACAGTTCGCATCTTAGGGTAAGCACGCGACGTTGTGATGGAAAACCTCGCACCTGCTCGGAATACAACACCTGAAAACAGAAAAAACTCATTAGTAAACACTTTTTATATTGACGTCGTTCTTTCACATAGATAATTTCTTTTTTCTTACGACCTAGTTAGTAGTTAGTGCTTATTTTCTACCTGTTGTCATGACAGCGGTCGGAAAATGACATATCTACTATTAGAGAATGAGCGAGGGGTTTATTTATTGAAAAAAAGTGTACAAGGATTGTGAGAATCAAGGGATTGTGGAAGATTGTCAAAAAGATTGTACAATACTTTAATGAAGATAGTTAAAGATTGTGGGAAGATTTCAGATGATTGTTAAAGATTTTTGATGATTGTGGATGATTGTAGACGATTGTGGAAGAAGGAATTGTCAAGGATTGTAGAAGATTGTTGGGTAGGTGTACAAGGATTGTCCAATAAATAAACCCCTCGAGAATGAGTCAAACACATAAGTCAAATTGACAAATTATTTTTAAGACAATTTTTGCGTTTTTTGTATGTTTGGGTGTTAGGTCGTAGGAAAAATAGTATACGCACCTCGACGCAAACTTATGAGCCCATGAAGTGCCTTTTTATGACAGATTCGTGTTCAGCATCCCAAAATACATAAGAATAGGTCTCGACTGCAGCGTAAACATTTTTTTTTTATTTTATAAGACTAAAATGGTAAAAATCTGATCTCTGATTTCAGTGTAGCAAAAAAAAATGAGCCCATGAAGTGCCTTTTTTTATGACAGATTCGTGTTCAGGATCCCAAAATACATAAGAATAGGTTGGTCTCAAGCCCAGCACAGACGACTTTTTTTGTGGGCTGGTGTTATTACTAGATATATTTCAAAAAAACTTATGCATGGTATATTTCAAAAAAACTTATGCATGGCAGGAAAAATTAGAAATAAATGAAAATGAATCGCAGAAAAAATTTTTTTTCAAACTAAAAAAAGATTTTAAATCCAAGATCGATCAGACAAAAAATGGTTTATCAAATTTTTAAGGTCTCTCTTATTGCCGCAGTTTAAATGAATATTTTCTTTTTTAGTTTTTTATATTTTTACTTCTGGTTTAGAAGGATTTTCCTGAAAGTTGCCATTTTTTCACTTAACTCAAAAAGTACTAAATCAGCAGAATTGTTGTTTTTTATTTGAAGCTCATGTCTTTTAATTCTTCTTCTACAGTTTCTTCATCCCAGGGCAACTTTCTATTGCCGTATGACGGAGGCTTAACTGTGATTTCGCAGAACTGCCGCCGGATGGAGTGACCTTATTTTTTCTTCTACTCTAGTTTATCAAACCCAATTTATGTTTTTGATAAACTTGATTAGAGGAAAAACGTAACTCCGTTAAGGTTCACATTTAAAGCACAGCATAATTTAAATTCATGTAGTACTTTTTGAGTTAACTGAAAAAATAACAACTTTCAGGAAAATCCTGATATCTCCTAAACCAGAAGTAAAAATATAAAAAACTAAAAAAGAAAATATTCATTAAAACTGCGGCAATAAGAGAGACCTTAAAAATTTGATAAAGAGTTGCAGTGGCGTACCATGTAAGTCCTAGAAGATGGGGCAAAAAACATAGTTGTACATTATTTGTTGCTGTTAATAAAAAAGTACTTTTTTTAACCATCCTAAATAAAAACAAAAGTAGAGAATGTTTAAGCTTTAAAACAAAAAGAGAATCAGTCAAATCCATTAATTATTTTTCGAAATATTGAATTTAAAAAACGGCAATTTTTTAGGTGTCCGAGATTTAATGTCCGGGAGTGTAATTATTATTATAAGTACCTGAGCAGTGCGGTTAAACTCATCGTTACTATCACAGGTAAGTAAGGAATGTCCGCAATAATGCAACTCCAACCAAAATTCTGGAATTGCACTAGCCGGACTATCCGTAACCGGCGGGCAAACCACGTCCGGGAACTCCAGGATAGCCATAACCGGCCTTTCTGGATAAGTCTGTACATGTTCTGGAGTCAGCGATAACTGTGGCATGGGCCATCGTACGTCCAAACTGCGTGTTATAACATTCTCATCCTCACTCGTCACGTTTGTGCCCATAGATTGTTTTTTAAATAAAACGTAATATTGCCCCCCTTTCGCAAAGAACCCGCACGGAATTTTTACAAGGGTCGTGTTTCTGGAGAGAGCACCGGCTTCTGGAAGAATCGGGATGGTCACCAACGCTTGGGCAATATTTCCTTCCAGTCTGGATAGTTGCAGCAGGAGTGGTGGAAATGATGATGAAGATATTTGAATGTGGAGATCTCCACTTAACGCTATGTGTGACGGTGGCATGGAAATGTCAACCCCTGGAATTCCCACTCCTGGAACAAAAAATATACAGTATTAATAACATTGCTCTACAAAATAGTTATTTTCTTATTAAGTAACATTTTATCCATTAAGTGGATAAAATCACTTAATACACGAGTTGAGAATTTAATTTTATCCAACACCTTTTATTTTTAAATAAAAATATATATAATTTTGCGAATAATTATGTCAAAAATATTAAGATTAAGTTTTCTTAATACTAAAATAATAGCCATGGCCTAAGTATGCCTATTAAAAATAAACAATTTCTAGTTTTACATTTCTTACAAACGTCAAAATGGACGCGGTGATGACAGAATTTTTAATAAAAACAGTATTTTATTCAAAAACTAAAGAATAATTTGGGGTTTTCTATGGTTTAGTTAACGTGCTTCTATTTATAGAATAGTTATAATACTTAATTAATAGGGTATGTAACTAATTTTGGGTGAGATCAAAATCTGTACGTAAAAGAGTGGGTGAAAAATTTTTTAGTCACTAGTGGAAAAAAACTCACTTTTGACATTTAAAATAGTGCTCAAAACAAGTGTTTCTGTGAAGATTTTTATTTGCCGGGGACCTTTTAGTTGCATCTGGCTCTATTTGATGCCTTGGTTTCGGAACCTTTTTCCGTTTTTCTCGATCAGCTCGTGTTTTTGAGATATAGCGCACAGTGGTTATTTTGCCTCTGGTTGTAGTAAAAAAAATCAAAGTCTAATTAATATTTTTTTGCCGTCGATTGTTTCTCTAATAATGAAGTTTAAGCCAAAAAAAGCGGATTTAAAATATCTTTATTCGTTTGTTTTTTATAGGCTTCTAAATTAAAAAAATTAGATTTTTTCTCATTTTTTCGATATATTTTGATAAATTTTTTATATAAATACTAAAGATGCGACTCTAATTTTTCTACGCAATAGTGACACATATGTGCGGTATACAAAAATAAACAAAGTTTTAGTTTAAGCCAGTGACGGAGATTATCGGGGGTTATCGAAAAAAAAAAAAAAAAATAAGTATTTTATTTATTTTTAGAAGGCAAACAAAGAAAATCTTCTATCCCATGTATTTTTGGCCGCTGAACTCGAATTCGATGTCAGTTTTGACCAGTCATGTCAGCGTTTCAAAATAACCTCAAAAAACAGTTTTTAATTGTTTTTGAGGTTTAGCGGCCAACAATACATGGGAATGTATATGTCGCACCTCTGAGACAGAAGATTTTTTTTGTGTGCCTGTGTAATTAATTATTTAAATAATAATTATTAGTCTTTCTTGACCTTAAATATAAAAAGGTTAGTTTATGTAATGACACTGCTCTAAAAAAAACTCTTTTTATTTTTCGAGGACCTTTTAATTGATTCTGGCTATATTTGACGCGCTGATTTCGGAAACATTGCACTAGATTTTTTTTTTAAATTTTGTAAAAATCATGTTCGAACATGATAATACTATTATACATTTTATATTATAATCAATTCCTAAAATAAAAATTGAGGTGTTCGAAAGTCGAAAGAAAATCTTGTTCCGGTACCCAAGTAACACAGTAGCTATAAAGTATCTCTTAGCGCTCTTTCGCAGCAAAATTGCAGCTATGGCCATTTACTGCAATTTTTCTGCGAAAGAGCGGTAAGAGATACTTTAAAGCAAAGAACTTTTACCTCAAGAATGAACATGATGAAATCTACCCTATGCTTTGTTTGAAGCGTGAACCAATTATGGTGAGGGGCTGGTGGGGAGTGACTATTATTTACACTTAGTACGCGTAAAGAGAGAGAAAGAATGTGTAAACTCACAGTCTAATGTCGTAAACTTTGTCAAGCAATACAGTGTTGCCGGTTGCAACACCTGCTTTAGATATTTTATTGTAAATTTTAAGAAATATTAGTTTTATTTGAGTTTTATATGAACTAGTAGTTTAATTTTAATAAATTTAATTATATTACATTATCAAACATAATTATAGTGTCGTAGTATAGTAGTTTTTTAAAATTTTAATGTAGGTATAAAGATTTATCATAATGATAAAGTGAAAATTACGCAACATCGCTCTGGTCACCAGAAGGTCAAAACTAGCGATACGTTTATGTAAACAAACAAACAAAAAGATGACACCTTCATAAACATTGGTCTGAAATAACTTCTTGAGGTAAAAGTTCTTTGCTTTAAAGCTACTGTTACTTGGGTATACCGTGAATGAATAAAAAAAAATGGGATACTGTGTGTGCGCCTTCGCCAAAATTACAAATACTAATTTTACGGGTGGAGCACCCGTCATTAAAATCGAACGAAAAATCTTTTTTTTCGCATTTGGTGTGGTTAGACGTAAATATTAAGGAACAGACATTTTTAATTATAAACAAAATTATAAAAATATTATTTAAATATTCCATCAATCAATTTTATAATCATCGTACCGAGTGATATTGTACTGACAGTTTCGGGCTTCTGGGCCTCTTCAGTACCATGAGTCAAACCATTCTTCGAGCTTATTCACGAAATAAATAATGACATAAGATTGATGTACTCTTGCGCGTCATCTGTTGCTAGATATAGACAACTACTCATTTATTCCTGGATACTATGATATTTCAAGAACGCTTTGACACAGAGACTTAATTTTTGGACCAAAGATTTTCAACGTGACAACAAAATTTTAGTCAAAAGTCTTTATGTCAAAGCGTTTTTGAAATATCGCAGTGTAAAGTTGTTTTGCAAGCGACCTGCGCCATTAATGCGACTTTAGTTCCAAAATGATCAAAATTTGCGTTACGTAATACTTGAACGTTCCCTTATTTAAAAACTATAGTTACCACCGTGAATAGTATATAATGGAATGCGTAGCAATTAATATCGTGACTTGTTTAAAACTTATTGTATTCTAAAATAAGCTTTATATCCTTGTGGTTTATTTTATGTTTTAGATACACCAAAATATTTGATATATGATCCTAAATAAATAAAAATTGGCAAGGCTTTCATACTCTGTAAATTCTCTAACATAAAATATGAAATTATAGATATCCCAAAACCATAAATCATACCCAAATTTGGGGTAAACTTTTTTAAAACAGTTTGAGAATCTTTATCAAACATTTGATATTGCCATCTGTTTACAACTCCAAAACATTTATTTACAAATTTAGAGGAAAATATGGATATACCGGGTGTCCCACGATAGACAAATCACTTAATTTGTGGCCTTTGGACCAAAAGTATCAAAATTAAACTTTTTCCATTCAGTTTATACCTAATTATATTTAACGTAGACAAAAGCAAATTTTGAAAAGTTTTTTACTTTTTTATTGTTTTTAAGTCTAAGCTTAACTAGGGTAGTGGTCGCGGCGGTTAAGGCGTTCAGTACTTAATACTGGTTAAAGCGTAGTTAATTTTATATTTATTTTATGTGGTATCTAGACTTGTGGCCAACTTAACAGTATATTTATCTATAATATATATGACAATACTACATATTTCAAAAATAATATTTTAAAAAATAATGAAGAGCCCCTAGCACAAGCCAAAAGCTTATTTGGGGCTCTCCATGACTTGGGTATATACTCACTACTAAATAAATAAAATATATATCTGTGGCTTGGTTCTTAAAAACCTTAAAAAAATAAACTTTAATATACAGTGTATGCTTAATCGATTGATTTGTATTTATAATTTATCGTTATTTACGATTAAAAGACTATAAAATTTTTATTATGCCATCTACGCTATTCAATTCCACTTTTCCCAAACTATATATAGCTATAAATCGATTTTGCTTGATTTCAATAAGTTGGTTTCAAAAGTGGCATTATTCAGTTAATTGAACACGCCAAGTGCCTGGTTTCCACCAACACCATTTTGCGGTTTACCATTTCTTACTGTAGAAATGCAAGCTCTAATACAAGAACACTTTTAGATAAGTACACTTTAAAAAATACTTCTTGCAATACACTGTCCACTAAAATCGCTTTCCCATTTTTTACCTCCGCGCGTTAAATGGATTTTTTCACGAAAACTACCCCCCACCCCTTAAGGGGTGAAACTGGAAACATTTTATTATAAAATTCAGTTTTGTCGTCCCCAAAAACTTCTATATACCAATTTTGACGAAAATATTGAAGATATTTAAAAATATTTACCCCCTCACCCCCATGTGGGTGGAGTTAGAATTTTTTTATTATCATATTCAATTTCAGCAACCTCAAAAACCCCTATGTAGCAATTTTCAAATTTTTGTGAAAAATTGTTGTATTTACCCCATTTGCCCTCCTTGCCCCAACCCAATGTTTACCAAAAACAATCCCGAGCTAGAACTTATGGTAACATACCTGTATGCCAAATTTCAAGTCTCTAGCTTAAAGCGTTCTTAAGTTATCGTGGATACAAGATTTCCCGGACAGAACGACCATTCGCTGACAATTTTTTTTTGCTTGAAATGGATTTATATCGTCATAAAACGCAAAAATACGCAAAAAAAAATTAAAATTTTGGCACGAATACAAGGCTTTTTGAAATTTTCAAAATGGGAAAGCAAAATAATATTGTAATTTTAAAACTTGATTTTAGGATATTAAGGGAAGGTGGGGTAGAACGGGGTGGAACGGGTTAACCCCTCTAAAAGCTATACTTCTTATAAAAGTGCTTTACCTTCATGGACACTTCAACCCCCCACTCTGTGTAGGAACACTAATCGAGATTTTTTTATATAGTAACGTGTTAGTCCTATTTTTATAGTATTTTATAAGGGCTCTCATTTTATGTCATGTAGGTAAGCATTTATTAGTATAAAGTTGTTGATTGTACACTTAGATTTTATTACTTTTTGAAGTTTTGAACTTTACTCATATCTCCTGAAAATGTCGCGTATAAAACATGAAATGGTGCACTAACAGGTCTTAAATAAAATAAAAGTCCAAACCTTCTAGTTTTAGATTTTAAGCTTTCACGGCCATTAAGATATAAAGAACTAAGAACTAAGAGAAAAATTTCAAGACTTCAAGAGCATGAGCGCAATATAAGAAAGAAACAAATTTCCTTATCGGCAGTAGCCGAACATGTACATGAAACAGGTCATAAAATCAATTTGTCTGAAACAAAACAAATATTAACAGAAAAGAGAAAAATGCCAAGGAAGATACGGAAATCGATAGAAATCATCAAGCATCCTAACAATATCAATCGGGACACTGGTTACCACTTACCTACAAAAAGTCTTTGATAGGAAAAACCTCGTCACGGGTGAATAACCACAACTCGTTATAAATAGTGACACAAGTTGATTCGAAACTTAGTTTCAGATTAATCCCTGAAGATGTCTCTAGTAGTAAGAGACGAAACGTCGGAAAGTGAAAATCCATTAACACGGTCTAAACCCGAAAGTGAAAGTTCTTTAAACCTTCTAGTGTTAATTATAGTTTAATTTACTTTATAATAAACTTAATAATAAAAAATTTAACAAAAAAATTAACCGACTTCTGAGTCCCTAATAAGCAAAAAAATGTGCATTAATATTTTAGAGGTAGGGTACCAGGGGGTCTTGATATTTCCGTGAATATGGGCGGAGCTAAACGGTCTAGGCCAATCAGTTTATCAGAAGAAGTACAGTATTAACTATGAAGTTTCAGTTACAGCGTGGCCTTTGAATGGGACGGATGTTTCTTTCTTGGCACATTCCAGTGCAGCGAATTTGCCATCTTTTATGATGTGCCTTGTGTATTTTTGTTTTACCGTCTTCTATGATGTGCCTAGAGTATTTTTATATTAATGTATTATGTACAAGTTAAAGTGAACCATATATTTGTGGTTATTAATAGTGGGAACTGTTGAATTTTAAGTTAATAATAATGGACGTTTGAAGATATTTTTTTTTGTGTTTTTAATGATAACTTTTTATATTAGCGTGGAAATTACTACAGTAGTAATTTATCAGTGATAGTGCGCAAGTCAGGATACATATCCGATTAGTACTTGCGCACTGGAAACCTCATGATTATATAGAGAAACCCTGGTTTTGAGAGAGAGAGAGAGAGAGAGAACTATGAAGTTGGCTTTCATTGGCGAGTAAAAATCACCGAAATGCGAATAGGTACTCAGTCATATATCCAATTACGGCGTATGCCAGTGCTTTTTTCGTAAAATGTTTGAGAACTTTTAAATATGGCCGCCGTTAAACTTGTATATCAAAAGATTTGGTGACCAAAACGTACGTAAAATAAATAAATAAAATATCAATATCACAAGGTCCCAATGAAGTAATTACCATGTTTTCTAGTCGACCACAATAAAACAATAAAATTAAAGCGTTAAAATAGAGAATAAACATAATTTCTAATTGAGGTTATGTTATCTAATATCTTTTTTATTTTATTTTTTTGCATAAACCTCTCTGGGTTATTAGCAATTACGTTATAATTACATTATTTTTGAGGTACTTAATATTACAAATAAACATACCGTAATTTTACACAACTATAGTCCAAGGCCCCCAGGGGGCGGGGGATAAATGTTTACAATTTCTTATGAATGTTGGTGTATATGGAATATACAGCAACACGTTTTCAAAGTTTTTTTTTTAAATAAGCTGCTCATGGAATATAGGTGTGAAGCTGGAAATTACGGTATAAAATGGCTTTTTTTTTGTTCTAATTTTTGCTTGCCCCTGGTATATGAATGCTTGGATCCCACCAGTGATTATGAACAGTACTCGGCGAATTTCCAGTACTCGCATAGGCGCCGCGTCGACTCTAGCGTTGATGCGAGGTTTTAAATATTTACATTTTTATTTCTTTTTATCTTGATTTTTTTTAATGATTCCATTTAAACGAGTAAGGTGGGAAAAAAAGTTATGGATAAATAAAAATTAAAAACTTTCGTATTCTAAAAAGATCAAAATCGAATATCGTTTTTTTCTTTGAAAAACACCGATATTTATACATACCTATAGTTAATATGTATAGTCAATATTGTTGTAAGTAACAAATTAGTCGTCAAATGTTTCGATTTAGTGACCTTATAAAAATTTCGCCATAATTCGGCAAAATTCTTTCGTAAGCCTATGTTTATGTGTTTATTTTTAACGTTAATTAGTCATAACTGAGTTTACGCCGACTGCTGATTATGAATCATGATATTTTTGGTGTGAAAATTTTAAATTAATATAACGGAAAATATCATACTGCTTCCAACTTCCTATAAATGTATAAGTTATAAAAGTTTTCCTTTTAATCCCGGAAAATATCCTGAGGCTGTACAGAAAATATAAAGATTTTTTAAAATAGAGTTTTTAAATTTTATTGTAAAAGAACGTAGCATATTTTTTTACAATTTTACTTTTATTTTTATTGAAAGCTTTAAACTTATAATAAATAAAGAGATACAATAATTTGTTACCTTAATATACACTGTGGGTAAAGGGTGGAGCGTCGATATATATATAAATCAATTATTTTTGAAAATGAACATGCCTGATGTCGGAAAAGATGTAGTTGGGAAATGGGAGATTTTATGTTCTTTCATTTTTTTTTACTGGAATCCCTTCCACCGCCACAATTTATTTTTTTGAAAATGACCTTGGAATTGTTTTATTTTTTTTTCTAGTGTTCGTAGTTCGAGTCGTGTCGAGTAGAGTCAAGTCCGAGCCGACTCAAGCTGACCCAGGCCTGTTTTAATAACAAAGGCCTACTCTTTTACAGGCCAGTATGAATTTCAGGCCAATTTTTGTTTAAATATTTTTAAGAAAATTAAAAGTCCTGACCATAAAAAATATTTATTGCAATAATCAAAGCATTTATTAAAAAAAAATAAATCGATCAGACCTATTCTTCCACCGCCACATGGCGCTATAATAAAAAATAATAAAAGTGGTGGGGTTGGTGTAAGACCTTAACACGAAAATTTTTTTTTTTTCGGAAATATTCATTTTTGACTTACACAACTTTCTGTAGTATTTGCGAGAAAAAAAGTATTTCGCTCCATCTTCCACCTCCACATGTGCGATAAAATGAAAAGTGGTGGGGGAGGTGGAAGCACTTGACGCAAAATAGTTATTTATGGTATTAGTGGGTAAAGTAAGGTATTACCCATGAGTGCCATACAAGGTTTTATCCAATAAATAGCTTAGGAATTCATATTTTTATTAAAACTTTTAATGACATTTACAAGAAAATAATTTGATATGTGACAGTTGAGTGGGTAAAATAAATAATTATCCACTCAATAAAGTAAAAGCCACGCGGGGGTTATTATTGAGTTTATCTATTTAAAATAAAGCTAGTAATTGTCTTATTATCTGTATGTATTGGACAAAAATATTTTTTTGCCGGAAATATTTATTTTTGACTTACACAACATTCTGTACGTCAGGCGTAAATATTTTTTTTCGCTCCACTCTAATATACAGGGTGGCCCAGAGTTATTAATTCAGGCTATATCTCGTATACGATATTATCTTAATACATCTACGTATTTTAAAAATACTGCTGCTAAAAAAATAATACCTATTTTACACTAAACGAAAAAAAAAATAAATAAAAAAAAAACTAAAAAGAAAACTAAATTTAAAAAAAAAAATCTTAATTTTTTTAAATTTTCGTTTTTAAAAAATGAAAAAAGAAAAAATGTTTTTGAAAAAAATAATAGTTTTTACCCCATTACCCCGTTTTTTGCAAACGTGAGACTTTCCTCGTGGAAAGTAAAAGTTTTAAACAAAATAGCTAAATAGGAGCTTAAAATGGTGCTATCAATATTTTATTACTTTTATTAAAACATTTAGGATTGTCACGATGAATGAACCACCCTGTATGCATATTATAATTTGTTTGATATAACTTTTTTTGTGGCTAGAAGGAAATGAATTTCCGTTCCAATTGATTTTACAAAAAAAAGATTTTTTTTATTCGAAAGGAAACGAATTAAAAAGAAGCCGTAAAGATATGTAATGCTTAGCATTCCATAGAATACTAATCACAGTAGATAGTAAATTGCTTTTTTTATTGATAAACTTACTTCCCAATATATGATTTCTCATGTTTATTTTTTTTAAGTGCATTAAAAAGTGATACACTAAACTTTTTTATTTATAAGTAGATTTTTTTCAAAGTTAGGTGTTTATCTTTAAACAAAGTAATGATTTTTGAAATTTTGAAGTTTATCGGAGTTTTTAAGCCCATTACAACTTGTTTGTTTATGATTTGTTCTTTTTTTTTCAAGATTTCAAGAACTTTTGAAGACATTTTTTTTTCAGTATAGGTACTTAGGATTCTAGAAGAATTCTCCTTCTGCTAAAACTTGATTTTTTTCTGAAAATTTCTTATTAATCGTGTATTTTGTTCTTGAGTTATCGGGCTCACAGGAGGGACGAACGAATAGAATACGGGACGGGACGGGACGGGACAGACAGGACAGGACAGGACAGGACAGGACTGAATAGAATAGAATAATATATAATAGAATAGAAGAAAAACATTCGTATACAGCCGGTTCCAGAACTCGCGTACAGAAATTTGAGGGTATATTAAAAACCCTCTGGAAAATATGAAAAAAAAAAATCAAAAAAAATCCATCTTCAATACTAATTAAAAAGGAAGCTATTTAATCTGACTAATCCTGTTGCTGATGTTAAATTACCTACAAATTAGTTTTTCCCTCCTTATTAGTAACTATGGTTGCATTTTAATTGTTGACGCGTGCATTGTTTGAGACTTTCAACTTTAGAATCTTTTTAGGTTATTATATTTTGACAAAACCGACAGAGGCTATTAAATATTCCATTTGGTTTTTTGACATTAATAAATATTTATGTCATATTAATCACCATGCCAACCTACAAAATATGTAACTGCGATAATTAAATTTGCTTCCATAGCTACAAATTCAAATTTTAAAGGTAATTTAACACCAGCAACAGTATTGGTCCACTTAAAGCGTTCTTATTTTTGAATTGAACGAAGATGGATTTTTTTTTGGATTTTTTTCATATTTTCCAGAGGGCTTTTAATATACCCTCAAATTTCTGTACGTGAGTTCTGGAACAGGCTGTATAAAATTTTTGATCTAGGGTAATTTTTGACGATTTTGGAAACAAAACCACCGTATAATACTCTTCTAACACCAGTGCTGTGAAGAGTATAGTAAAAGCCTTGGAAGGAACCCAATCGGAATAGGTCAATCCGTTTAAATGGATTTACACTTTCGTATATAGCTTTTCTTATAAGTTCCATAGAAAAGTACAAAGGACACCAAATAAAAGTTGACGTTAAAAGGCTATCAATTTAAAATGACCATTTTAGTCAAAGAACAAAATTTTACCTTTTAAACTACTTAACCCGGCGTCTGACAGGTGGATTAGTTTTACAAGTAACGACAGGTGGGGTATAATAAACCCCAACAATAAATGGGACCGTTTTTGCTTTATTTAATAAATTTTATATAAAATGTAGTAAAATATTTGAGTTATACAATATATTAACCTAAAAATAATTTTAAAAATCTTAAATACATATATATATTTATTTTTAATCGGTTAACAAAAATAAATCAAATTTAAAAAACAAAAAATAGGAAACCTTTTTGTTTCCTATTAACTAAAAAAAATAACGTTTAAAATTGCCAAACAAAGATCTACATGAATAACATAAATTATAAACTTTTAAATATTATAGGTAGGGTTCAAAATAAATTACTTTAAGTAATCGTAATATGACTGAAAAATACAGGAGAAACAGGAAGATAATAGTATATTACGCACCGAGTACGCGAACCTAGTTTTCAGTGCAAGAGAGTGCTTATTTTTTTATGAGGCGCAGCCGAGTAAAAAATCTCTCGAAGTCCACCGAAATAGTTTGCGTCGAGGTCCGTATACTATTTTTTCTACGACCTAAACATCCAAAAGACGCAAAAATTGTCTTAAAATATTAATTTGTCAATTTAAGGTTATGTGTTTCACGTTTACTCATTTTCTGACAGCAGATGTAAAATCAACTAATTTTCACTTTTCAACCATTGTCATAGGCAATGGGTGGAAAATAGGCACTAACTACTAGCTAGGTTGTAGGAAAATAAATGTTACTTATTATGACACGTGGGGTGTCAGAAACCCCAGACGACTTCAAAAGGACGTGGCCTCTAATGCTTCAATATTCATACTGCCGTTCATGCTACACTGTGCAAAGTAAAAAGCGATTGAAGGTACTGAGGCGCTGTCTTCGCTTGGCGCGAAAATAAAATAGTTACGGAGTAATATTTGGACTCTGGGGTTTGTGACACCCCACGTGTCAGACGCCGGGTTAAGCCACCTACCTTGTGAACATAATAATGCAGAAAATGTGCTTTATCCAACACCTTCACAGAAACACTTGTTTTGAGCACTATTTTAAATGTCAAAAGTGAGTTTTTTTCCACTAGTGACTAAAAAATTTTTCACCCACTCTTTTACGTACAGCTTTTGATCTCACCCAAAATTAGTTACATACCCTATTAATTAAGTATTATAACTATTCTATAAATAGAAGCATGTTAACTAAACCATAAAAATTAAAGAAAACCCCAAATTATTCTTTAGTTTTTGAATAAAATACTGTTTTTATTAAAAATTCTGTCATCACCGCGTCCATTTTGACGTTTGTAAGAAATGTAAAACTAGCAATTGTTTATTTTTAATAGGCATACTTAGGCCATAGATACCTATTATTTTAGTATTAAGAAAACTTAATCTTAATATTTTTGACATAATTTTTCGCAAAATTATAGATTTTTATTTAAAAATAAAAGGTGTTGGATAAAATTAAATTCTCAACTCGTTTATTAAGTAGCATTTTATCCACGCAAAGAATATCAGCAGACGAGGCCGTCAGGCCGAGTGGGCTGATATTCTTAAGAAAATAACTATTATTCTAATTTAAAATTATGAAAGACCATACTTGGCGCTTTCTCTAAGTTAGGGGCCCTAAATAAAATAATGCTGGTAATTTGTTTTATTATCTGTATGTATTGGATAAAAAATAATTAAATACACTATTTAAATCTAGGAGCTAGTCTAGGTACTTGACGTCACTTAATTGCATGCTGTTTTACTTATATACGAGGCTCGTTAAAAATATTAAATATTTTCTATAATTTTCTACAATAATTGTTTTTTATTGTTTTTGTTTTAAAAACTTTATATTTCCATTCGATTCGAAATTTTAAAGTAGGGCCTTATATGGTACGTGGTAGGGCCTTATTTAGAACCCGGGATTCCAAAACAGACAAACTTTTTTATTGATTGTATTTTTTATACCGTGCGATTATAAAGTGCCGAACACTTTTTAATGCAAAACTGCCATTAGCGATGAGTAAAATGCAAGAAAGCTGTGTGCGTTTTACTGGCCACCGAGCTGTTGTACGTAGCAATCACATGGGCTTGTCGCGCACAACTCTAACAGAGGCGTCTTCAAACGAAGAGTATTTTCTTTTTAAACTGTTCGGCACTTTATAATCGCACTGTATTTATTAAAACAGTTAATCATTTTTAAACAACACTTTAAAGATGATCCCAATATTTTTTATAACTCGTTTTACAAATCGTCGGCTTAGAGTGTTAACCCGCTAACTCTTTTTGACCAAACTTTACAGGAGACAAAAAAAACCTTATAACTATTTCTATAATTATTGTATAACAACATGAAAAAATCCCGTTCCTTTATAAGCGTGTTTTGGAGGTTTTAACAACTATCAACTATAAAAAATTAATTTGGGCTTGATTTTTATTGAATTAAAAAGGGGATGGCAGGTTTTCTACCTCTGAGATAAATCTCCATCAAGGAGTTGGCAGGTTTTAGGTAAAATTTTTTCAAAAATTAAAGCAATTATTGCAAAGGTTTTTATTTAAGAAAATGAAAGTACAAAGTACTGTATTCAACATCACAAAGCAATCATTTTAAAAATAAAAACCTTTGCAATAATTGCTGGAAGTGGCGGAGTTAGCAGCTTTTCGACTAGCGGTTGAAACGCATGAAGTATGCAGGTAAACCCATCATGGATAAAGGTATATTTGGGAAAAGGTTAGAGTTGCCTGTTTTTTGCAGATGGTGTAACTAAGTGCCCTCTTTTGAACGGTATTAAAAACAACAATTCGTGCAAAAGTGGAGTTAGCAGATTAACACTCTAATTTGACGAAATTTTATAATTTTTTTTAAACCTTAAGGGGCCTTATTTGGACAACATACCAAAATTTAAAGTGATGTTTGCCAAAGGAAAGGAGGGTATCGCATTTTGGGCTAAATCGCCTTACATGCTTATAGATACATAAAAAATAAATACAGCCAAAATTTCAGCCCTTTTTACATCCCGGAACATACTTTAATTAATTATTTTAATTAAGAATTTTGACATATGTCAATGTACGATTTGGCAACATTGCACGAAACTTCAAGTGTCAAATGTCATCTCGTCAAAATAAAAATAACTTTGCACATTAACTACTACAGTGGGGCCAAAGTGGGTCTGTGTTGTGTTCACTGCTCTTGACTATAATATTAAAATATTTGGTTGTGTTTTATTAGTTTTCACGGATTTAATATACTGTAATTCAATGTGTAATTAGGCTGGACTTATGTGACTAGTTTCTTAAGTTTCAGTACGATTATGGAGTTATTTTTGAGGTATTTATTTGTAAGCAAACCATTAGCTTCAACGATAACCCAAAGCATCTAGTTCCATGAGACAGTGTTACCCAAGACAAGTAATTTAATCTGGCTTTCAACATGTTAAATTAGTTTATTTCCATGATATGATTTAAAACTAGATTATGAAAAAGTTACACATAGACTTTTAACTTATAATATTAATTAAATATATTTATTTAAAAATAAATATATATAATTAATATTGAACAGTGTTTTTATTATACATTCTATCTAAACGTATTTATGTTGGTTTTGTAAATAAACAAAAAATATTGCTTTTTTTCAGTATGATAGTCACATTTAGCGCAAGAATAATGCGATGTTGTCGGGTTTACGATATCAAATAATTCCTTAGTTTTTATTTTTTTTTCATTTTGTTCTTTATCAACAAATAACACAGTTTTTTATCATTTCTTTTCATAATTTTGCACTTTTTTAAACAAAAACATATTTTTCTTATTTAGCCCAAAACTCCTATTTAAAACGATACCCTTCTTTTCCTTAGGGTCCTTTTTTATGGTCTGTACAACATTGAAGCATCGGAATATGTCGGATGATGTAAAATTAAATCGATTGCAAGTGTTCTTGTTGAAATTTCAAACTTTACACACAAATGTATTCAAAATGACTACTGTTGGCTTTTGTTTTTGATGTAACGTAACTGTTTATCTGAATCAAACATGTTTTAGAGAATCGTTCAGACCACTACTATTATATTCGGAGAGTCGGTAAACATTTTTAATAATTTATTTTCTCCCAGCTGAATTTTACACGTCAAAAATTTTATATTTCTAACCTAATAAGAAAATGAAACACTCCCAAATCGAGATTTGCTATTTGGCCGGGGCGAAGTGAGCAAAAAAAAGATTTTTCTACGACCTAACAGAAAAGTTAACTTTTCTACAAAAACAAATGAAGTTTTCAGACTTCAAAATAACCTATTTCTTAGTATTTTACTTTTCTGCTCGTTACCATGACAGCAAGTAGAAAAGTGTTTTTTTTTTGCGAGCACAGTGTAGGCAACCGGCATGTCAATCGTAAAACAGCTGTCAGTTATATGCGCAGAGATGTTGGTCCTCCATTTTTTTAATATGAAATTATTATTTATTTTGAATCAAATCTCAATTTCGTGAGCTAAATATTTGTGTGCTATATATTTGTTGTTACGAAGGAATTATGGAGAGTTACTGTGATTAGAATTTCACTTTACACCAACAGATTTTCAGAAAATTGTACTCACGTGTTGCGACCTTGTACGGTAACTTACTGTCTAAAATTTATTTATTTTAGATCGCAGAAAAAATGTTGTTTTTATTACGAGCGTAAAATGTAATTTCTGCTTTCTCGTGATTGCTGATCTCGGCTAGACGCAGTCATTTTGCTCTCTTAATACAAAAATAACTATTTTAATATATTTTTTTTTTATTTTGTGTTGTCCTAAAGACCACTTTACACGGAGCAATTTGTACGCAAGTTTGATGCTATGCAAGTTTGCTGCCAGATATAGCATGAGAACAATTGGACATTGATTTGCCTTTTCACGGAGCAAGTTGTACGCAAGTTTGGTGCTATATATTGCAAGGTAAACAGTGCTGCCAACCAGACAATTTTGACGTGTCTCTGCGTTTGTTGACAAAAACACAACCTAGCATTTGCTTTTTTAAGCAAGTTTTTTAGTTAGACACATCGACCTATTATTAATAATAATAATTATCAACATGTGCAGTTGCTACTATATATGTAAAATGAAATCGATTTGGTAACTTTTTTTCCAGGTTGGTACCACAAAATAACCATAAAACTTGCGTGAAAATCGCCGAAAAATAGAACATGTTTTAAATAATTTGATGGCACGAAAATGGCCTCAAACTTGCCTGAAGGCATGCGCAGTGACTGAATCATTCTTGCAACAAACTTGCATAGCATCAAACTTGCGCACAAATTGCTCCGTGTAAAGTGGCTTTAAGTAAAAAAAATACCAAAGTATGATCTGTTTATACGTGACGGACCACGCGGGGAACAAAACGTGGAGAGGGTAGACCAAGTATAGGCGTTGCGGTTAAGGAAGCGTGAAGCGGGTGCTTTAAACATGAGTTTACGTAAAAACGAATTAGCCCACAAAATTGTGGTTTTATTTTTAATAAACGAGTACCCGTTTAAGGGTTATATCGTCGGCTAAACGCTCAATTTACCGAACTCCAAATTTTTCGAAGATTTAGACTTTAATGAAATATGCGCAGTAATATGCTAATAGACTTTTTTCTATTTTGCGTGTTCTTATAGGCCCATAAGAGGTCTGTACTTTTTGTTCTTTTGGGTTGGCAACAGACCTGGCCTATCGCTGGACGTTTTTCGTGCAAATGTCAATGTCGCTTTAAAGTTGAATTTTCTACAAAATTTTGTGTTTAGGTTATTTTTACCATGTTAAAATTGTGACTTGGTTAATTGTAGTAAAAAAGAGAAGAGATGACTATAAAATATATCAAAATATCATTTGTTCTTAAAATTTTAAACAAGGTGTAAACTGTAATGCCAATCCAATACAAAAATCCCTAAATCAGTCATCAATTTAAATGTAAGTTTTTTTAAATTTTAGAGCAAAATAGAAAAAATTGTATAAAGCACTCGTTTCATAACACGTTTTTAGCGCACTAGTACTTTACTTTCTAAACTTGTACTCGTGCGCTAAAAACGTATGTTATGAAACTGGTACTTTAATATACTATAAAAGATGCAATAAACCAACATTAGCTTCAAAAACGTAAAAATGTAAATATTTTAAGTCGCAGTTTACCCAATCCAGCCGGGAGAAAACATCATTTAATATATATGGTGAATAATTCTGTAAAACAAATGAAACTTTTCGCCCGATGGATATACTATATTGTTTTATTACCAATTTGAGGTCGCTGAATATGAAACTATGCGCTCGTTCTAAACTGTATGTGTCCCACCCTTCCTCTCCCTTCTTCTAACTAGCAGTTTGCATACGATACGTTTTTCGCAAATTCTCTCCAATACGCTCGTGTTTGTAACTCTATCTGACTATTTATTTTTCTTATTTAGAGAGTGTGACTTGTCTTTGACATTAGAGCTTACTTAAGTAAGAAGACGGCTACACACCGGTCTGGAAACAATTTTTAGCTCTACTTTCATATAACCCAAGTTTTTTTTCATAATTTAATTATTTAGAGCGTTGGCATCTTTTTAATGCCAAATTTTAAAAACGATATCGATGCGTTTTTGAGATTTTTTTTTTAACAAAAAAAATACGACATATTTAAAAATAATTTTAGATATTCAGATTTTACGTCAAAAAGTGAGAAAAAAAGTTTTATCCAATACATACAGATAATAAGACAATTACCAGCTCTATTTTATATAGATAAACTCAATAATAACCCCCGCGTGGCTTTTACTTTATTGGGTGGATAATTATTTATTTTACCCACTCAACTGTCACTTGTCAAATTATTTTCTTGTAAATGTCATTAAAATTTTTAATAAAAATATGAATTCCTAAGCTATTTATTGAATAAAACTCATGGCACTCATGGGTAAACCGACTTTACTTTACTTTAGCCATAAATAACTATTTGTAGACGTTTGAGCGAAGTTGCTTTTTAAGGGAGTTGGCGTACTTTTAAAGGGCATTTTTAGAATATTTATCACTTCATGTCTCAGAAACGGTTTAACTTATTAACATGGAATTTTTACTGAACTATAGGACCAATAAATGTAAACATTTAACGTTTTATTAAAGTTAAGTTTTTGACCAGGGGCGTAGATATTGGGTATCTCATAATTTATAAGTAAAAAATTTCAAGTCAATAAGTTAAACCGTTACTGAGTTATGAATTGAATAATATTCTAAAAATGCCCCTTAAACGTGTTCCAGCTCCCCTAAGAAGCCATTTAACACAAACGTTCATAGAAACTTTTTGTCTCACTTTTTGACGTAAAATCTGAATATCTAAAAACAAAAGTCCAAAGAAAATAGTGGCTAGGCAGGCCTAGAATAAAACACTGCTCACAAATATTTAAGGCTGTGAGGATAGCATACGATCGAGCCTGATACCAGTTTGGGGTCTGATAACTTGATTATTATATTATTATTATAATAAAAACCACTGGACGCATATTTTAAGACTCGTCTCAAGATAAACCGTAAATAAATTAATTTGAACAAAACTTTCTACAGAAACACGATATAGGCCGCTGTAGATATTAAGTTTCTTAGAAAGTTTTGCCTTTGTGGCCGCAGATTCTGGACCTAGAGCGATGATTAACGTGTCAGGATTGATCAAGTGTATCAAATTAGAGCGCCTTAATTTGATATTTACTGTCAAGAAAAAGGCGGAGACAAAAAATACTGGTAATAGTTATTTATGGTACTAGTGGGTAAAGTAAGATATTGCCCATGAGAAAATTAACCTGCGAGGCGTCAGCCAAGCAGGTTAATTTTCGAGAGGGCAATATCGGTTTACCCATGAGTGACATACAAGGTTTTATCCAATAAATAGCTTTGGAATTCATATTTTTATTAAAAATTTTAATGACATTTACAAGAAAATAATTTAACAAGTGACAGTTGAGTGGGTAAAATAAATAATTATCCACATTTTTTAAAATAAAGTAAAAGCCACGCGGGGGTTATTATTGAGTTTATCTATTTAAAATAAAGCTGGTAATTGTCTCATTATCTGTATGTATTGGATAAAAATTGTTATTTTTTATTTGCAACCATGGTAACTATGTTTTGACATTAGCTGTCATAAATATGTATATGAGCGCATTTTTAAAGTTAATGGTTTTTAAATGTTTGTATAAGTCGGAAGAAAATAGGTGCTGTTTATTTGGTAATAACAGAATGAAGAAAGAATATGATTCATTTCAACTGGATAATAAGTAAAGGTTTACTAATATACGAGGTAGGTATAACAAACAAGTCTTTTTTGCATACGACACTGTTCATACGTCGGGGATAAGCGAGATGTGTACTGAGGGGTGCGGGGTACTTTTTGTGAAAATTGGTATATTGGGGATTTTAAGGTTGCTAAAAGAGAATCTGAGAATAAAAAAAATTTTACTCCATCCCCTAAGATGCGGGGGGTAGTTTTCGTGAAAACTGGTATATTTTTAAGGTTGCTAAGCGTAAAATATGAAAAAGCTATCTACCTACGTATTAGGTGCATATTTTCAGATTTTTGTTAGAGACGACTAAAGACAGCTTTAAAATTTTAAAATATGGAAGGCAAAGATTTTTTTTAGGGAATTAATCAATTATGTACAATTGCCGTCCCTATTTGTCCCTATTAATCCCAAAATCTCGCTCTTCCTGCGCCCATATAAAATAATACAGTTAAAGGTGCTGTGCCATTAAATCAACCATGAATACCGGGTGTCCCAACCCTATTTACCCAACGATTCTCTCGAAAACTTAAAGAGATAATCAAATTCTGCGAAACCCGTCTTAAATAAGACAACTTAAACTAGCTTTTAGCACATATTTCATACTTTCAGCTCTTAAATTGTGGGTAGGTGGACTTTTTTAAATGGAAATAGGGGTCGTGTGATACATCATTTTAAAGCTTATTAAATTCTCCATTAAGCTATATATTTTTTATTTTTTTTTAAACATTATTTTTTTTTTGGTAAAAATAGGATTGAAAATGGGTATTTTTGTCAAAATTACTCTAAAAAAATCAAACAATTTTTTAAAAGTTACCAATTTCATGATGAAAAAACGTAAATTATACTTTTAAACTAATTTTAATTGACATAAATAAAAATTTACAAAAAAAAAACTTAAAAAATCGCATTTTTAGCACAAAAAAATTAAAGAATTCAAAAAAATTGTTTATAAAATAAAAAATTAAACATTCCAATATTTGCTTTAAAATGATGTATCACACGACCCCCCTTTCCATTAAAAAAACTCCCCCCATGTCCCCTGCCCACATTTTAAGAGCTGAAAGTATCAAATATATGCTAAGAGATAGTTTAAGTTGTCTAATATAAGATGGTGTTCGCAGAACTTGATTATCTCTTTTAGTTTATGAGAAAATCGCTGGGTAAAAAGAGTTGGGACACCCGGTACATGGTAAAAGACTTACAAGGGTAAAGTAATGTAAAATGCATGGGCCATTACTGTATTGAGTTTACTGGTCTATTCTACACGTTTTACTCATTTTCTTTTTGATGGCACTCTTCCTTTTCCAGTTTTATCTGTAAATATTCCTGCATGGGTAAAACTCGTTACAAGAAATTTCTTTACGAATACTATTAGCAGAAAAAGTACTTTTAGAAACAGTTTTTTTTAAGTGGAAGAATATTATATTCTCGCTCTTGTGATGGAATTGGCACATGTAGCGACATCTCAATGCTTATTAAAAACTAAATTATCATTAATTTAAAAAATCAAAAATGGAACTAGACTTAAATTTGGATTTCATCGACTAAATTATAAACCATTCTTAAACAATGCGTGAAGATATGTAATGCTACGCATTCCATTATATACTATTCACAGTATGGTATATTGCATTTTCACAAATACTTAAAAAAAAATTAAAACATTTTAAATAATTTTTTAAGAATTTCTTTTTTTATTTCCTTTTTGCAAAAAAAATACATTTTTTTAAATAAGATATTTTTTTAAAAAACAAAAAAAAATTATTTTTTTTTAAATCAATTTTTTTCTTTATTTTCTTTTTGCAAAAAAAAGCGAAAAAAAAATTTTTTTTAATGATAGTATTTTAATTTTTTAAAAAAGTTTAACCCCCATAACTTTTTGTTTTTTGGGGGATTACTTTTAAAAAGGGATCTTTCCCTTGATTTTTTCTGAAAATTTCAAGTCGATCGGATTATTCGTTCTTGAGTTATCGTGTTCACAAAAATCGTGACATCGGACGGACAGACGGAGATTTAAAAAAAATTGCAAAAATTTTTTCATGAAACAAATTTATATCTAAGAATCATTTGTCTAGGATCATTTTTGAAGTTTTTTGAAAATTCGAAACTACCTTATAATATTATTTTAGCGCAGGCGCTGGGAATAATATAAAAATGTAGTCTAAAAAAAAGTAAAGTCTGGAACACGTTTGAAATTTATATTCTACATTCGTGGCCTGCGGCTCGAGTGTCAAAATGTCCCCTCGTGTAGAACATGCGTTATTCCAGACTTGTTACAGAAAATACTATTCCCGAACTGTATGCCAGAATCTAGTAATTCTGTCATTATAAATTATTTAAGAATAAAGCAAAACTGTTGTATTTTTTTGAGTCAAAAACCTTCGTTGGCAAGACTATATGGGCAACATGTTAAGGGTCTACCTTCAAATTTTAAAAATATTTTTTTTTATATAAAAAGAAAAAAGATCCTTGTGAAATTTTGTAGGTATTGAAGTCAACCAAAAAAATAACAAAAATGACAGACGTTTTTTCTTGAAAATGATTTTTTTTTAAAAACATCCGCCATTTTGTTATTTTTTGGCAAAAAAATCTTCTAGACAGGGCTATAGCGACTTCAATACTGAATAATATCCCGTTTTCTTTTTCTTTTTCAGTCGATCCAAACGGCCGGAATCATGGTGACTACCGTTTTTTGATGTTTTTTCATAAGCATTTTATGGAAAAAAATGGCACTTCAAAAATCCATTTTTCTTTGTATTCTTTAAATATAAAAAAACATACCTACAAAATTTCACAATGATATCTCTTTTCTTTCTGTATGGTAAAAAGTTTGCTTTATATTATTTTAGTGAAATAAATGAAAACTGTTGTCACCCTTATCATGGTAATTATTTGCAGGGCATTGTTTTAGACATTTTACTAATTGTTATTTTTGGTAGTATCAGTAAATAGTAAATTTAATTAATTAATTAATTATTACTGTGCCTTTATTGTGCTTGCTAATTGCAAACTTATTAACAATGCTGGAAAATATGAAAATTTGAAACGTTATGTTAGTATAACTATAGCTATAGCTTAATTAATATTACCAACCGGGCCAGAAAGTTCATTTTGCGCTCAAAGAAAATAGTTGCTATAAAGGCAAAAATAAAATGGTGGTATGATACTCAACCTCTTTTTGTATTTATGCATAGGTACACTTTAAAGAATGCTTTTCGCTTGGTACTTATTACCAGTAGTCGGCGAATTTCCAGTCGTCGCATAGGCGCCGTGTCGACTCTAGCGTTGAGGCGAGGTTTTAAATATTAAAAAATATGTATATTTCTTTTTATCCTGATTTTTTTTAATGATTTCATTTAAACGAGTAAGGTGGGAAAAAAGTTATTGACAAATAAAAATTAAAAACTTTCGTATTCTTAAAAGATAAAAATCGAATGTCGTTTTTTTCTTTGAAAAACACCGAGATATATACGTATGTATAGTTAATATTGTTGTGGGTAACAAATTAGTCGTCAAATGTTTCGATTTATAAAAATTTCCCTAATAATTCGGCAAAATTATTCCATAAGCCTATGTCTCTGTGTGTATTTTTAACGTTGATGAGTCATAACTGAGTTTATGCCGAATACTGCTTATTACTAATACAGCACGGTGGGCCGGAACGAACTTCTATTTCAATAAGGACAGAAATTTTTAATTTTAAACAAAATTATAAAAATATTAATTTATTATTCCATCAATCTATTTTCTAATCATCGTACAGAGTGGTATTGGTAGACTGACAGTTTCGTGCTGCTGGTCCTCTTCAGTACCAAGAGTCAACTCTGCACGCTGAAGAGGGCCAACAGCACGAAACTGTCAGTCTACCAATATCACTCTGTACGATGATTAGAAAATAGATTGATAGAGTAATAAATTAATATTTCAATGTATCAATTTAAAACTCAAAAATAGATAACTTTTTTGTAATTTTGTTTCTGGAATATCATTCCACAGGTCAAAATACATAAAAAAGGTACTCTTGTTGTAATACTATATGGGTTAACCGTTTTCGAGAAAAAATCATTTTAAGGTGGAATTTCACGGTTCGATGACGAAAAATTAAATACTAAAATGTTGAAAACATATTTTCCAATGTATAATCACCCCTTAAAATTAATGACTTTATTTCTGAATAACCCTGTATAGCTAGAAACAATTTCCATTAAAGAAACTTATTGTGGCGTAAACTTACTTTAGGTGTATTTGTGTCATAAAGTCAAAATTTATGAAAACGTTAACTTTGAGGTAATAAATTTAACTGATAAAGTATGGGAACATGTAGTGGGAACGGTTGTATTTATGGTTGGAATTAGGTGCGTTTATAATATGTAGGGGAAGGTGTTGTACCCTTGACCCATTGTACCTTTAACCACCACGTAATACAGAGCACTGTATGAGTATGTATGTAAATTAATATAGTTAGTGTATAGTTTACCCGCTAGAGGTGTTACTAAACCCGACGCGAGTTAAAAATAGGTGCGTACTTTCCCTCCATAATAGTTTGTGAAGTTTCGGCTGTCAAAAGTAATTATTTTTAAGTTTTAAATTGCCTCATAACTTTTTTTCCAAATTGCTTATTTTGAGATTAAATATATCCAAATGTAAAGTTACCTTTCTAGAAGAAGCTTGAATGTTTTAGAGTTAATAATATTAACCTAAAAATAACGGCGGCCTATCCAGTTTGAAATGACCTGGTCTTGTACCTTTGAACACTAACAGGTGTTGTACCTTTGACGGATCAAAGGTATAACGGATTTCCCAAGCATACATTTTTACTAAGGAATATTATTTTTAATTTATAGTTTGCAAGATGCCAAGGAGCAAGACCGGTGTTAAGGGGTCAAAATTCGTAAAGAAGATCTGGAAACCGCTATTAGGTTCATAAAAGAACATAAAATGACCATAGGAGAAGCGGCTAGACATTTTAATTTGAAAAAACCTACTTTAATCTTTCATTTAAACAAAATGAAGGAGTCGCGTAATGAAATCTATATTTATTCACCTAAAACACCAAAAAAAGTACCAAGGTCAAAGGTACAACATACATGTTGTACCTTTCAGCATTGAAGGCTTTTTATAAAATTCCTAATAACATAACTGAAAATGCAGTTTAAAATTTGCAAAACACGTACTTTACGACTAAAGACCTAAATGCTCACGCGCGTCTGTAAATGGGTTGCATTCAATAAAAATTACATATAAAAAAAATTAAATATAAAAATCGGTCAAAGGTACAACACCTTCCCCTACTTACTAATTCTTGCTAGCACTTAGTAAACAATGCAGAATTTTCAAAAAAACGAAAAAAAATATATTGCAAAATTTTAAGGAGCAACTTAGGTCATGTGATATATCATTTTAATTTAAATTAAGGGTTGTCCATATATTACGTAACGCAATTTTTCAAAAAAATTGACCCCCTCCCCCCCTGTGTAACAAACTGTCACATTTACCAACACCCCCTCACCCCTGTGTAACGCGTAACAATATATAAATTTGTATTTTTTTTTCTAACATATCATGATACAGAATTCCGCATAATGCAAGACGGTAAAAAGACAGTGTAAAAATGATACATATTTATTATAATAATACATATAGCACTTAATGTACTTAAACGAAAAAATCACTCAAAGTTTAAAAAAATATTCATAATCAATATCACACAGGGAAAAAATACTAGGTACCTCTTTTTACACTGAGTGTCACATATAACACGTATATTGTTTAGGCACAGGTACACAAAATAGTACACACATTGGTGTTCTGTGAGTACACATTCCGCGCGAAAATGTATCATCGCCGATGATTCATCGGCAAGATCACGCAAGAACAAGGCCGTCACATTTTTTAATATCAATGTCAACAGTTTTTTTACTGATTAAAATATTATTTAAATATGCATAGTTTCGTCAATTTTTGTGTGAAAAGGGGAATTATGGGCCACTAAATAGTAATTTATGTTGAAATAAAAATACATCTGCCAAGCTTAGGAAATAAACATTATTAAATTCCGTTACGTAACGTTTCCCTAAACCCCCCCCCTCCCCCCTGTCACAAACTCTAACAATTTCTCTGACCCCCTCCCCCCCCCTAGGCGCGTTACGTAATATATGGATAGCTCCTTACTGAATAAGTTCAAAAAAATTTTTTTAGTTTATCTGGTAAATTTTATCATATCAGCACATGCCCACCGATTCTAAAAAAGTAAAGTATTTTTCTAGAGGTTTATTACTGTAAAGTATAATTATTTTTTATTGTATATTTTCAGGCAAAAAAGCAGTTACCGTGAAATTATTTTTCTATTGTTAAAGACTTTTAAAAACAGTAGGTAATTAGAAATCATTATAATTATCTGCAGAAGAATACGTTTTGTTCGTTGGTATCAATGAGATCTAACTTTTTAAACTTATTTTTGTTCTTTTGATTGCAACAGCTTTTTATTGTTCTCGTGCTGAAAGAACCGTAACATAAAGAAAAGGACGAAATAAAAAGTTTTTATCAGACCATATTTATTTAGTTGTAAAGGACAATATTTAGCAAGCAGTTTTCCGGACAGAAGGACTGACTTTTTTTTTACTCGTAGCGTCCTAAATGTAAAAGCAATAAAAATAAATAAACAAGCTGTTTTATAGAAAATTTAAAATATTTTTTAACTGGAAAAGAATGGTTTTCTTACGATCAATAATAAGCGAGTATTCGTCATGAATATTAGTTTTTATCTTTTAATAGTATATTCTATAACTAGTATGGAATAGACAATATATCGCGCGAGCGGAAAGTTTGTCATACGAGCTGGCAGGCGAGTATGACGGTCCCGCGAGCTCGAAATGACTATTCCATACGTGTTGTAGACTATACTTTTTTTTCGACTGCAAATATGAAACACTGGATGGCTTTAAACTGCGGACAAGGTTAAAAACAATGTTTTTTGTGACTCGACATTGTAAATGCAAGAAAAGACATATTTTGAAATAAAGCAATTAATGTTATTTAATAATTATCAAATCAGTACTTAAAAAAGATTTTTATTTAATTTTAGCACATATTTACAAATTATAATGCAAAAATTGAAGGTTATGTCAGATTGTCGTGACAGTTATCAGGTTTAAATATTTAACAATAAATGGAGCAGTTTTAATTTTTTGAACTAAATTGGTAAAAAACTGGCCAAATATTAAGAAAAACTAATAAACTTTATGTAATTTTAACGCAAAACTTTAGTTTGCGTTAAATTCAATATTTCATGGTAAAATAAATATATTTTTTCTAATTTTGCTACAGTTTTCTTTACTTTTATAAAGACTACATGTGCTCATTCTAACACTTGATATGGAATATTCATATCATCGTATCTAGAGCTAGAATGTATTCATTCTGTGTTTGAAAAGTGTGTGTATTTGCTTAAATTCTAAAGCTCGGAGAGCGAGGTTGACAACCGTAATCACTCTAAAAACAGTTTTCCTCCGTGTATCATACACTATTTTTTATTCGATTGTAATATATTAATAAGTACATTTGTATTTTTGACAACAAATTTGAGGTTAGAATACAAATGTCATTTGGTTTCAATATCAACCAATTAACTATTTTACTTTTAAACTTTCGTGCTGGTTTATTATACAAAAAGTGGCGCTTTTAGATGCAGTAGTCTAAAAAGATATTTTTATTCGATTGATTCTAAAACAGACACTTTTTATTCATGTTTTACGGGCGAAAAGTTCAACTTTGTGGCCCTAGGGCCAAAAAGTCTTTTTCGCCCGCTAACTAACTGCCTTGTTATTTTTAAGCTTTTTAAAAGAAGATGCTTTACCTTTACTGTAATATTTATAAAGAAATATGACCTTTAGGTCACTTTTGGTATTGAATTAAATGTTCTTTTTGACCAGATACAGTTATTATAATCATTTCATACAAAATAAAAGTTTCTTCTATAACATAACCTCAAAATATATGTTAACTGATTAATCTATATTCATCCACTAAAATAAATTAAAAACACAAAATTTCAGTTGTAAAATCAATTTCAATATTTACAATATTCATAGAACGGTTTAGATGTATTACTATTTTCGTAACAGACACATTTTAACAGAAATTAATCACCAAGCTATAACTTTTTTAATTTGAAAATAAAACCGCACGCAAAAGAAACGATTCAATTGTTTTTTTAGCGATTTGATTGGATAGCAATTTGTCATGGATAACTAGATAAGTAATAAGACACTAAAAAGAAATACTTTTTGCAATTTAAAATTAAGTATGTTTTCATAATTTATTATAATTAGTAACAATCGAATAAAAAAATATTGTATAATACACGGGCAAAAAGTTAAATTTCGATTTCGTAGGTTTATTACCCACGGGTCGGCCCGATCGGCCGGCCCTCGGCTTCTAAAAACCTACTCAATCGAAAAACTTAACTTTTTGCCCTTATATTATAAATAACTATTTGAGTATTATTTGTATTTTTCTCCCTAAAAAAAAATCACGCGTGAGAGATCCGCATAGGAGCGCGCATATGTTGTACATACGAGTCTCACCCGTGATAAAAAATGCGCTCGCTGTGACTTTATAATGAATAAATTTTGTTATCTGGGGGGTTAATTCATTCCCTATTTTTTAAACAGCTGTTCTGTGGAAAGTAAAATAACAATTCATAACTCGAAATGCTTTCCGTAATAAGCAGAAGTTAAATTTCTCCTTAGAAGGGTTAGTAAATATTTGCCTCATATAAATTGTATGCCAGGCAAAACAATAATTACGAATAATTAGCACTGCAAGTCAAAGTATAGCTACCCTAAACTTTTGTGCTGTCAGCCAAACAACAATATTGTTAGTAAGAATAGGTATTGTAATGGGAAGGTCTAGAATTTTGCGATACACTTGGGTACAATTGGCACTTTATACTCGAAGAGTACAATCTTCATAAGGGGGTTATCGTCAGTGCACTGACTCGATTTTTCAGGAGGAACGAACATATAATAGTATATTATTTACCAAGTGAGAGAAGTTTAACATTTTTGACCTGCGTCAAATTGCGGGATGAGCGCGCTAGCGCGAAGCCCGCAAGACGCGGTCTAAAATGTTAAATCTTCACTCACGTGGAAAATATAGTATTTTTTTCACTACCAGTACAATTAATTAGCTATTTATTTATTTATTTTACTAAAATTTAATGAAAAAGCTTATAAATTTAAAATATCACGCTGGCCGTTCGCGGCCATTAAAAAAACAAATAAATAACTTGACATTTCTGGCAGAAATTTTCTGGTGATCTGCTAAAATTATTAAGTTAGAAAGTGTTTCCGTGTTAAGTGTGATAAAATTCATAAAAATGGAAAGTGAAATGCAAAGTGATGATTCTGGTACTCCCCCAGAAATAGGAGGACAGGCGAAAACTGTGAGGGAGAATCTATTGCCTCAAAAATCAATATATGGGCGTTATACCTATAGTAATATATGATCCTTACGGTAATATATGGGTTGTATAATTTATGGTTGAATATGATGGACCAATGATTTTCACTTTTTGAAGTGTTTTTTTGTAAAACATTTTTTATAGGTGCTAATTTAGTTAATATTTTTTAATTTATCAAGCAATAAATAAATTTGGTGCCTAAAGACACTTGTAAATAGCAATGTGATTTAATAATTAAGTGAAACGTCAGATGCCAAAACAGCTGAATAAAAATTCATTATTAACCATGGTGCAATTTCATTATTTTTAGAACCTCTGACGTCATAGGTAGAGAAATAATATTTCTACCAATGAAAAAAACAGTAATAAAGATGTGGTTTTAGGCTGGTAGTGAAAAATAGTTATTTATGGTACTAGTGGGCAATATCTGTTTACCCATGAGTGCCATACAAGGTTTTATCCAATAAATAGCTTAGGAATTCATATTTTTATTAAAAATTTTAATGACATTTACAAGAAAATAATTTGACAAGTGACAGTTGAGTGGGTAAAATAAATAATTATCCACTCAATAAAGTAAAAGCCACGCGGGGGTAATTATTGAGTTTATCTATTTAAAATAAAGCTGGTAATTGTCTTATTATCTGTATGTATTGGATAAATAATTTTTTTTTGCACAACCGAAATAAAAAAATTTTAGGTTATTATTATTATTATTAGGTATTAATTATTTATTAAGAGCTAAAAAGTTTTTTAATTTTGATTTTATTTATTCTTTTATTACCAATATAAGTTGTGATTGCTTGTAGTGAGGCTTAGCTAAATTCTAGTCAAATAAAATATACAACTTTGATCATTTTTTCTTTAAAAACCTTTGATTCACTTTGAAGTTAAGTCTTTCTACAAACTGAGTCTGGGGTTTGGGTGACTCAGTCACTGTGACTGTGACTCACAGTTGCAGTTGAGCCTCAGGCCGCCTTTAGTTGCTTTAAACAAGGTGAGTTCACTGAAACTGAATCTAACATTAAAATTATAAAATCCAAAATGGCGGTTCTAATCTAGCGCTCGTAATTTTAATAATTATTATTTTTTTGATAAAATTCATTTAAAAAATCTACAAACATATTCATTTAATTTTTTTATAGGATCAGTAGTTTGCAAAGTTTAGCAGCCCAAAGATGTTGAAGTAAAAAATAGCCTCCCCCAAAGAACTTTTACCTCAAGAAGTAATTTCAGACCAATGTTTATGAAGGTGTCATCTTTTTGTTTGTTTATTTAATAACAGAAACGCGATACAGCTTTGTGGTGTAAAATGTAGATGTCGCTAGTCGACTTTCAGGCTACCTAGTAGCGATATTGCGTAGTTTCCACCTTATCATGAATTCAAATCATTATACTTAAATTAAAAATGTAAAAAACTTTATTGTGTATACTATAACTATGTTTAATGTTTGTTTTTAACCTCGTACTATTCTACTTAATTAAGCATCCCCTAAGTCCAGGACTTGTGTGGGCTAGTAGTAGAGGGAACCACCGGCTTTAATTGACTTTCGAACCAATATATCTAGGGAGTACGCCTTCGCCAAATTTCAATTATTAATTAACTGAAAAAGGCATTCGGCGCCAGTGAGGTTTGAACTCACGATCATTAGATCAGTGTCAGGCTATATCGATGCCATTGACCACTGAGCTAAATCTCCCATAATAATATAGTATATTTAAATCTATTAAATTAAACTACTAGTTCATATAAAACTCATACAGAATTAATGTTTCTGAAAATTTACAATAAAATATCCAAAGTATATGTTTCTAATCGGCAACACTGTACCCCTGTCAGTCATTTTACGACATTAGACTGTGAGTTTAAACATTCTTTCTCTCTCTTTACGCGTACTAAGTGTAAACAATAGTCACTCCCCACCAGCCCCTCACCTTAGTTGGTTCACGCTTCAAACAAAGCATACGGTAGATTTCATCATGTTCCTTCTTGAGGTAAAAGTTCTTTGGGCTCCCCATATTCTACAATTTTCAGCGACAATATTGCCGATATTTGACATATTTAGGTCCAGATTGAGTTATAGGTACTACCGATTTTATACAAAAACCGCATATCACAAAAGAAATGACTTTGAACCACAAATTAAACTACTAGTTCATATAAAACTTATACAGAATTAATGTTTCTGAAAATTTACAATAAAATATCCAAAGTATATGTTTCCAATTGGCAACACTGTACCCCTGTCAGTCATTTTACGACATTAGACTGTGAGTTTAAACATTCTTTCTCTCTCTTTACGCGTACTAAGTGTAAACAATAGTCACTCCCCACCAGCGCCTCACCGTAGTTGGTTCACGCTTCAAACAAAGCATACTGTAGATTTCATCATGTTCCTTCTTGAGGTAAAAGTTCTTTGGGCTCCCCCTATTCTACAATTTTCAGCGACAATATTGCCGATATTTGATATATTTAGGTCATGAGTTATAGATACTACCGATTTTATACAAAACCACATATCACAAAAGAAATGACTTTGAACCACTTATAAACGTCGTACTCTTCACTTGTGATTAAAGGTTTCCCCACAACTCAAACTTCAGATCTTCAGAGTTTTTCTTTTGGTGAAAAGTTCTTTTGTTATTTGTCTGGCCTATAGAATGTAGGCTACAGTGTGATCTCAAGTGGAAGGAAACTTAAATAAGTACATATACCAGGCATGTAGAATCAAAAGGTGACAAATCCAACTTTTGAAAAACCGCAAAAAACTGTCATTGATTTTTGTACGAGACTTTTTGACGGGTACAGGGGAAAAACCGCGGTACACTCAAAAACTTTCGTTGAATTTTTAATACTAAATGTTATTTGTTAATACATATCTTTTATTTATATCGCCACCATTGGTATTTAATACTTTACTTGTGATATTAAATACTGCAATGTGTGTACTGTATACAAAATGATGTCATACTAACATAGAGACCGTGCTGGTACATTTGAATCCCCACGCAACATGTTTTTATTAATACTGTAACATTTGGTAAATTATATCAGAGTTATAGTTTGGTATACTTTAAGTTGGAGATGTTGTGTTATTGATCTAGTTTAAAGTATGTTACAGTATTTAGTAAAATATCAATCGGTACATAATACCAAAATTTTGATTAGTAATAAAACAGAGAAAAGTAAAAAAGGATCCATTATTTTGTCAGTGTGTAATTGTGTGTGGTTGAAATCTTTATATTATTACTAATCAAAATTTTGGTATTATTTACCGATTTTTAATTTTTCTGAATAATGTAACATACTTTAAACTAGATCAGTAATACAACTTTAACTTAAGAACTCATGTATACCATACTATAAGTGGGATATGCTTTACCAAATGTTACAGTAATTTTTACTATAACACGCTAGTATTAATAAACACTTGTTGCGTGGGGATTCAAATGTACCAGAACTTATTTATCGTTAAAACGCGTTCTTTATAGTTTTATTTATTGAATGCAATAGAACATAATATTTAAATGAGTTATTTATATTATATAATTTGTTTATAATGTTTTTTTTTGTAAATTTTGACTTGTTCGGTAAATTTATTTAAATAACTTTGTAGAAGAAACAAAAAAAAATATTTATACAGAGCGGTCCAAAAGTCACCCCCCCCCCTCTTAACTTTTGAACCAGTTGAGATATCGACTTCAAATTTAAAACTTTTAAATAAGACAACTTAAACTATCTTTTAGCATATATTTAATACTTTCAGCTCTTAAAATGTTGGCAGGGGGGCATGGGGGCACATTTTTTTAAATAGAAAGGGGTGTCATGGAAAGGGGGGTCGTGTGATACATCATTTTAAAGCTTATAAAATTCTCTATTTAAATCTTTAAAAGTTTCAAATTTGAAGTCGATATCTCAACTGGTTCAAAAGTTAAGAGAAGGGAGGGGGTGACTTTTGGACCGCTCTGTATGATAAATTGTCGTACCCCTCAGCAAAATAATATTTAAATAATATCTTAAAAAATACTCACATCCACTTGAAACGCAAACCACGACAGGCGTCAATAAACAGCGAACATGGACCCGATGAAGCATTGCCGGCCTTGATTTTACAGGTACCTGTGATTTCACAGTGATTAAAGCAGCGAGTTTAATGAGTATTTCAAGCATTATTATGGGCTCTTGTAATTTTCGGGTCTGTAAAAGTGCCGGGTTTTTGGACCACATGCATGAATTTTAATGCAAAATTATTGTATCGACAGGAAAATAGCTGAGATTTTACTAAACCCAGTAATATTGAGGTTAATTTGCTTTAATTATTACAGTTAAAACTACTGTAAGATTGACGGACAAATTTAGAGTGTACAGCTAACTTTTGGTTAACAAGTGGAAAGTACAGCCTGTGAAATGTGGAAAAAATTACTTAATTGGCCAAACCAAAAAAATAATAAATTTCTTTTCCAGCGATATCTAACAGAATATAAGTTATCTTTTCGACCATTTTTAGACAGTTTTGATATATTGTTTCGTTCAGGGGTATTGTTATACGTCCATGGTCATTTCTTTTGTCAGTGATATTCTCCCTTCGCCCATTTTATGTGTGAAACATTTGTTATACAACATTAAGTGTTAATAAAAAATGCTGAATAAAAAATATGAGGATCCTACACATACAAATAAGCTAATAAAATTTTACTGTTTCTGGAATAAAAATTAAGTTGGTATCACTACAATATGTTTTTAAAGAAAAAGATGCCCCTGCTTTATCATCAGAGCCCGCAGAATTGCGAGCTATGAGTCATATTTTGTCATATTTTTTAGCTTTTATCAAATTTTTTTTTAAAAGTTTAACCCCCCATAACTTTTTGGTTGTTGGTCGGATTACTTTCAGAACAGGTAGAATTGATCTTTATAATAAAGTAATATTTTTTGAAAAAGTTACGTTAATCGGAATTTTCTTTCAACTTTTTTCGATTTTTTTAAAAGTTAATCCCCCATAACTTTTTTGTTTTTGGGGGGATTATTCGTTCTTGAGTTATCGTGCTACTAAAAATCGTGACATCGGACAGACGGACGAACGGTCAGACGGACATAAAAAAAGTTGCTTATTTTTTAATGAAACAAATTAATATCCAAGAATTTTTTGTCTAGGACGATTTTTAAAATTAGAAAATAACCGTATTCTAGCGCAGGCGCTGTGAATAATATAATAAAAAAAGAATTTGTAAATTGCTTTTACCGTAACTGAGATACAGCTCTAAGTACTTAAGTTCCAATCACCCAGTACCTTTCTTGTAAAAAAAGAATGGTCATTAAATTCGTAAAAAAATGACTTTGAATGGCGATTTCTCCCGTTAGATTAGACAGGGACAAAAGTTCTACCCAAAAAGGATAGGAGACATACATACACTCCCACTTCCACCCAACCAAACAAATTCTGTATTTGTTCTTTGTTGAACAAATACAATATTTACTTGGCCGGGCGAAAAGTGTAACTATATTATTTTTTAAAGAAATTACTGGCGCCATCTAAATTTTATTAGAATTATTTTATTCTACAGATTCACATTAGCTATGTTCGTTCGTGCCGCTCAGTGCTACACTTTCCGGCCAACCAAATAAATACTGTATTTGTTGTATGAAAAACAAATACAGTATTTATTTGGTTGGCTGGAAAGTGTAGCACAAATTAGATAGAGATAGGATAGACGTCTTTTGTTTCATAATTCTAGTTGTAGAGAGCTCCATTTATTGAAAATCCACTTAAAATTTTTTGATTAGTTTATTTTTAGAAGTAGACTTACCAGCATTTCCGTATTCTGTTAAATAAAACAGTAGCAGGAATAAAGGAAACCTCGTGAAATGGAGATGAATAAATGTCATCATAATTTCGTCTTTTTTCAATAAACATTTTGAAGCAGATTATTTATTTTCCGATATATGAATCTGGGCTTGACGTCCTGGCAGTTGTTCTTGATATGGTTTAATGTTGAATCTCTTTCCATATTATCTGTAACAAGAATATAATAAACATAAAGATAAACATAAACATAAACAAACATAAACAAACATAAACAAACATAAACATAAACATAAACACAAACATAAACATATACATAAACATAATTTATTATGCTCCTTAATTTTTTTACATAAAATTACAAGCATTCGTCAATATTATAATTTTAATCATACCTAATTTTTAACTAGTTTATATTTATGTCACAGTTTAGAAATTCCTGTATGGAGTAAAACGGATTTTACAAGAAAATTTTTTTAAGTTTCACTTTTAACTGTTTTCTATTTATATTCATATATTCTTTAGGTAAGTTTTTATAAGCTTTTATGCCTATATACCTACTACTTTTTTCAAACTTCGCCGAGCGATGTCCAGGAATACTTAACAAGTAGGAGTTTCTAGTAGCTATAGAGTTTAAATCACCATTTGAAATGAACTTAGATTTGTTTTGAGCAACAAAAATTATTAAATTGTAAAAAGTAAAGTGAAAATATAGTCATTATTTGATTTTTAATAAATAGAGGTTTACAGTGGCATCTCCGTATTACTCCACACAGTGCTCTGATATTTTTTTTCTGTATAGTTAAAAGTCTGTGTACATGTACATATGCTCAGGGACGGGCCGAAGGGGGCATGGGGGACAACACGGCTTTCCCAAGTCAAAACACAGTAATAAATTAATAACAAGCCGTGAAGATTTGTAATGCCAAGCATTCCATTATATATTATTCACAGGTAATGGTATCATTCGCTGTCACTGATCCAATTTTTATTTAAATATTAGTTTTATATTTTTTTAAGCTTAGGTAAGTAACCACAAGGTAAATGTGTATCTCGTTTTTATACTATTTAAATATGAAAACGAACGAAAAAAAAAGTAAAAAAAAATCAGTTTTTTATACATAGAATTATCGGCTGAATTCAAAAATGTAAAAAATTACAGGATATTCCATTAAAAAAAAACATATTTATGCCACTTCCGGAGAAACCGGAACTGAAACAAAAAAATTAAATCCGCCATTTTATAGCCAACGTAAAATTATATAAGTCACTTAAGTTTCGTTTTTATTGAATGAAGATAAATTTTAATTTTGGTGGTGGACATAAATAAAACTCATTACAAAAAATATTTCATTTTATTCATGAAATACTATTTCTAATGATGAAGGACTCTCCTAAAGAACTTTTACCATTAACCTAAAAACCGGCCAAGCTGGGACTAATTACTTTTCTGCAAAATGCCCACCTTCAAAATTAACAAACAGTTCTCCTTGACAATCTTGTAAAACTAAAGTTTTATTCAGTGGAGGTGTGTAAGCTAACTGAGCGTCTGTCTATTATTCACTGGATAAACTTCTGTCAGAAAACAGGAGTTATAGCAAGTTGGTTCTTTAAAATTTTGGCTTTGACCAATAAAATTTACGAGCTTTAAACGCTGTTAAAATAGTAATGAATAGTATGCCTTCAAAATATATGCCAGACTCTTGAAAAAAATCTGAATATTCAGAGTTATTTTTACTTTTATACCCTTTACAGTCTTAAGACTACTTACGAGGGGTGAACAACCACAATAGTTAAATATTAAGGGAACGTAAAAGTATTACGTAACGCAAAATTTGATCATTTTGGACCCCCTCCCTCTGTAACGCTATTTTCCTATACCAATAACATGGGCGTAACACTCCAAAATGAACCCCACCCCGCCCTAGGAGAGTTACGTAATACTAGAACGTTCCCTAAGGGCAGTAAGTGCATTTTACCGGTTGAGTATTATTTTGGAGATTGAGAAGAAAGTGAAATCTCCAATACTATCCGAAACCGGTAACAACGGGTTTCTACGTATAATAAGCAATGCTAAATTCCTAATTTTGTTTGACGTTTGTCCTGTTTGCCAATTTATATCTTTGTAAAATAAACTTTTTTTGTAAAAAATGCATCAAGATGACAGCTTTAAGGAGCGTGGAATATAAGATATTTTGCAATTATACCCGAAAAATCCAAAGATCAGTATGAAAAAATTTAAAAACATGGTTCAGTGAATAAAATATGTGAAAACATAGAAAAGTTACTGTTGCTTTATTAATAAATAATTATTTCGTTCTAAGAAGAAATCTAAATAGTCCAATTGGGTTTAACAGTTATTGTTCCATAATTAGGCTAGTAAACACGTCAAAAAATATTTTAGCACGGATTTACGTGGTTCTTCTATGACATCCGACATTTTTAACAAAAAAGTTTTTGAGCTTTCTGACAAGGTTTCCGAGATTTAAAAATCCTGTCAAAATCATACACAGTGTTACTAAAGCCTGCATAGGATCCAAAAGATCCTCAAAGTAAACCAAAAAAAGATTTTTCCTACGACCTAGTTAGTAGTTAGTGCCTATTTCCCACCCGTAGCCTATGACAACGGTTGGGAAGTGACAATCAGCTAATTTTACATATTTGCTGTCAGAAAATTAGTAAACGTCAAACACATAACCTCAAATTTTATGTTTAGGTGTTAGGTCGTAGGAAAAATAATATACGCACCTCGACGCAAACCATTTCAGTGCACACCGAGTGAACTCTCGTGCACTAATAACTAGGTTCGCATACTTAGTGCGTAATATACTACTGCTAACTGAGTACCTGTATTTTAAATAGTTTAATAGTTTAATAGTTTAATAGTTTGAAATACATATAAAAGCCATCTTATGATGGATATACAAGTCAGTAAAATATAATAATAAATAATTGATTACGAATACATTTAAAAAATAGTAGTTTAAAGAAAAAACATAAATACGTATACAATACACTTTAAAAATTATCGCTCAAAAATTCCTGGACACTATAGTAAGCTTTTTCTGCTAATAGTTCTTTTATTTTTTTCTTAAACTGTACCATGTGCATACGTCTATAGATGTCCGGCAGCTCCAAAATGAACCCCACCCCGCCCTAGGAGAGTTACGTAATACTAGAACGTTCCCTAAGGGCAGTAAGTGCATTTTACCGGTTGAGGATTATTTTGGAGATTGAGACGAAGTCGAAATCTCCAATACTATCCGAAACCGGTAACAACGGGTTTCTACGTATAATAAGCAATGCTAAATTCCTAATTTTGTTTGACGTTTGTCCTGTTTGCCAATTTATATCTTTGTAAAATAAACTTTTTTTGTAAAAAATGCATCAAGATGACAGCTTTAAGGAGCGTGGAATATAAGATATTTTGCAATTATACCCGAAAAATCCAAAGATCAGTATGAAAAAATTTAAAAACATGGTTCAGTGAATAAAATATGTGAAAACATAGAAAAGTTACTGTTGCTTTATTAATAAATAATTATTTCGTTCTAAGAAGAAATCTAAATAGTCCAATAGGGTTTAACAGTTATTGTTCCATAATTAGGCTAGTAAACACGTCAAAAAATATTTTAGCACGGATTTACGTGGTTCTTCTATGACATCCGACATTTTTAACAAAAAAGTTTTTGAGCTTTCTGACAAGGTTTTCGAGATTTAAAAATCCTGTCAAAATCATACACAGTGTTACTGAAGCCTGCATAGGATCCAAAAGATCCTCAAAGTAAACCAAAAAAAGATTTTTCCTACGACCTAGTTAGTAGTTAGTGCCTATTTCCCACCCGTTGAACAACGGTTGAAAAGTGACAATCAGCTGGTTTTACATATCTGCTGTCAGAAAATTAGTAAACGTCAAACACATAACCTCAAATTAATTTTAAGATAATTTTTGGGTTTTTTTATGTTTAGGTGTTAGGACGTAGGAAAAATAATATACGCACCTCGACGCAAACCATTTCAGTGCACACCGAGTGAACTCTCGTGCACTAATAACTAGGTTCGCATACTTAGTGCGTAATATACTACTGCTAACTGAGTACCTGTATTTTAAATAGTTTAATAGTTTAATAGTTTAATAGTTTGAAATACATATAAAAGCCATCTTATGATGGATATACAAGTCAGTAAAATATAATAATAAATAATTGATTACGAATACATTTAAAAAATAGTAGTTTAAAGAAAAAACATAAATACGTATACAATACACTTTAAAAATTATCGCTCAAAAATTCCTGGACACTATAGTAAGCTTTTTCTGCTAATAGTTCTTTTATTTTTTTCTTAAACTGTACCATGTGCATACGTCTATAGATGTCCGGCAGCTTGTTATAAAATTTAACTCCTATGTAACTAAGAGATTTTTCAAATTTTGATGTGCTATGAAGCGGTATACATAATGCATTACTGCCCCTAGTTTCATATTCATGAAGGTCTGAATTTCTTCTATACAAGTTCATATTTTCCCTAACCACTACCAGGCATCTATAGATATATACACACGGCACCGTTAGTATATTTTTGTTTCTGAACGTGTCCCTAAACTATGCTTTCAGAAAAAACGTAGAGTTCATGGAAGATATGGACTTAACAATCTTGCACCTAGGTGCAAGCTGCTAATAGTAATATTTCACAAAAAAAAATAAAAGCAATACTATTTGATAGCCACTTTTTCCGGGGACTGTTGTACATAATTAGTAGCTATCTTTAGGGCAGAATTAAAGTATATCCTCAGGACATACCTTCGGGATATCCTTGTCGCTCGGCTTCCTGTTTAGTAACAAAGTATGTCCTGAGGATGTCCTACGGATATCTATAGACGAAATCGTATATCCTGGGGATGTCGGAAATCCCAAAACGGATATTCTAGGGATATCCATTGTATAAACCTGTGCTATCTGGGGACTATGTCGATTTTGATACGATGAAACTTCTAACTTGTTGAAACACATGCAGGTTTACCAAGTCTGATTTAACTAAACCTTAAATCGAATTAATTAAGGTTTATGGCAGCAGAGCAAACAAAAAATATTTGTGTACGTGAAAAAATGCAATATGTCTAGCATCCTCAGTTTACTTATAAAGAGGGAAACTTGCTTTGGTAGCTCTTTCGTAGGGTGGAATTCTATGGAACAGGTAAACACTCGGTCGTGTAAAATCCAGTTGTACACGCGTTATGTTTCTGAAAGTCAACGGGGGGTGTTGTCACTAATGAGATTGACAACAAATGCAGAAATATCGATCCAGAGAATCATTGTCTCTGCAGGGACGGTCCCAGCAAAACCACCGTCTTAAGACAATATGTCGCATCTAAAAAAGGATACTTTTTTTCAATATACAGGGTGTCCCAGAACTCGCGACCATCCTTGAAGGGTCACATAATAATCAAAACCTATGATAAAAAAGTGCCTTTTTTATGACAGATTCGTGTTTAGCATCCCAAAATACATAAGACAGCACAGACAACATTTTTTCTATTTGTGAGCCTTATACAGGCCCACAAAAACAAGTTGTCTGGGGTTGAGACATGTATTTTGGGATGCTGCACACGAATCTGTCATAAAAAAGGCATTTCATGGGCTCATTTTTTTGCTACACTGAAAAAACTGTCTAAAATTGTGAAAATCTCATCGTAAATTTCAGTGTAGCGAAAAAATGTCCATGAAGTGCCTTTTTTATGACAGATTCGTGTTCAGCATCCCAAAATACATAAGAATAGGTTTTAGTATTTTTTTGCAAATTTGGTGAAGGCGCATGCATAGACCGATTTCAACCAAATAAAAATCAAGAGTACCTGCATACCAAATTTTAATTCGATTCGATAAATGGTTCGGCATCTATCGTGAAGGATTGGGAACCTCACAAATAGTTTTTACCCATTTTACCCTCTTAAACCCAAAAAAAAAAATCCTTGCCTAGAACTTTAAAGAACCTATTTTAAGTCTTTAGCTTTAAGCGTTTTGGAGTTATCATGGTCATAAATTTCCCGGACAGACAGTTAGACCAACAGACAATTTTTTTTTGACGGAACTCATGTTTTTGAATAGAAAACGTCGAGAAACGTAAGAACAATTTTGTTTTTTCTTTTTTTATTAATATATGCCAATAAAACCCTTCCGAAATAAACTTAAACCTTCCTTAGCTCATTTTAAAATTTTTTTCATAGGCAAATCGTACACTTTTAGCGATATCGATGGTAACTTGTCTAATGTAGCATTTGCAATTTCGGAGAGATTTGTAGGTGTATAAACTTAACCATATATTCTTCTTCAATCATTTTTTAATCAATTTCACACAAGGTTTTTGCACAGAATCTCGAGTCAACCACCTGTTTACATAATAAACAAACAAGTTTGAAGTATCAAAGTCAAAGAGTGCTGCCGCCAGTGGTGGTTTTGCTAACTAACTTATTTTTTGCGGCGTACAACAATGAACTCATTTTTTTACTATAAAAAAATAGATCACTTTTAACTAGTGTGGTCAGTTATAAGATATGAACATTTTAGTACACTTGAAGAAAATAGTTATTTATGGTACTAGTGGGTAAAGTAAGATATTGCCCATGAGAAAATTAACCTGCGAGGCATCAGCCAAGCAGGTTAATTTTCGAGAGGGCAACATCGGTTTACCCATGAGTTCCATACAAGGTTTTATCCAATAAATAGCTTAGGAATTCATATTTTTATTAAAAATTTTAATGATATTTACAAGAAAATAATTTGACAAGTGACAGTTGAGTGGGTAAAATAAATAATTATCCACTCAATAAAGTAAAAGCCACGCGGGGGTTATTATTGAGTTTATCCATTTAAAATAAAGCTGGTAATTGTCTTATTATCTGTATGTATTGGATAAAGAATATTATTTACTGTATAAAATATTGCGTCTAGACGAACAAAGTCGCAAAATTCAATCGAAAATTACGTAACCATGATATGCATAATATGCGCTACATAGTTCCAAAATCTCCTTAATCCATCACTGACGCTTTTCAAGCCAGACAGGACATGTAAGACACCTTCCTGTTTTTTAGGGGAGTGTGGCCCACATGTGATCCACATTTACACACAGAAAATGATATTGTGGTTAAAATACTGTATAGTTCTCGAAAAGATGCAAGTCGTTTGCCAAAGGACTTTTACACTACGATATTTCAAAAACGCTTTGACTCAGAGACTTGAAATTTGGAACAAAGATTTTCTAAGGAGTAGGAAACATTTGTTTCAAATTTTAAATCTCTATGTCAAAGCGTTCTTGAAATATCGTAGTGTAAAATTGTTTTGCAAGCGACTTGCATCGTTTCAAAATGGACATCAGTCAAATAGGTTAGGCAACATAAATTTAGGTCTTCAATACTAACCCAAAAAAAAACTTTCCAAAAAATATTATATTTGGATTTTATCACAGTGCTACAAAAAATGTGTATTATATGCAAAATTATTAAAGAATACATAAAACAGCTTATTAAACACAAAAACAACTACAAAATCTTCACACTGATCAATGACTGTCAAATTAAGGAGTAGGTCATAAGTTCCCTAGGAAACTTTGGACCTACTGTAGAGATAGCTGTTATAAAAATAAAAAAAAAATAGTTTTTTACTTAAAATAAAACAAATATCTTACCTGTATGTAATTTAAAATATAATCTAAAATGGTATTTTTACCTAAAATATGCATAATTTTATTTTAAAACAATAATAATTATATTTTTATCTCTTTCTGTAGAACTTCTCTCTTTATCTAATTTAAATAGGCGGCAGTCCATTGTAAATAAATATTTTACTTTTATTTCCCCGCCTTTGGATGCCTAAGTAAAAAAAAATTGTTAAAAAAATTTTATCGCTTGTTTTATGTTTCTCAAAATTTGATACCTATTCAAAAAAGATAATTTTCGTCATAAAACTTTGTCTGTCTGTCTGCCTGTCTGTCCGGGATTGACTAGGATAACTCAAGAACGCTTCGAGCTAAATAGTTCAAATTTGGACCACCAGCTTATCCAAAGTTCTAAGCTGTGATTCTTTCTGGTAAAAATCGAATCGGTATTTTATTATTTACCTATTAAAAAAAGAAGCCTTTATGCCAAATTTCAGCTAAATCGGACATTTTTCAAAAAAATTTAACCACCCTAATGTCGCAATTTTTTTTTGAATTGCAAAAAGTTCAAAAAATGGCCCTATGCAAAAAAGCAGAATTTTGTTACTTTTTTTTTCTGGGACCACCGTGCAAAGGGCCAAGATATATCCATAACATGAAGCAAAGATACCAACTGTATCTTGACTATATCAGAATCTATATCTTGTATTGTATTGTTCTACTTTCGTCTAAATAAATATATTTTTTTGAGAACATCTATAAATTTTTTATGATATATTTTAATGTATATTTATTTACATAATATATATTCAAAAACATTTCTTGTATTTTTTTCTTCTTTTTTGGAAATAAAGTATTTTTTTTAGATTTTTTTTATTTTCATTTATTTTTTTTCCGCCATAAGAAAGACATGCCTGTCATTTTATATATAGAAAAGATGATTTCGAAAAACGAAAAATAAACGGTTTTCACCTCATTTTACCCCCTTACCTCACCCCGATTTTTACAAAAACAATCCCAGCACTGCAGTGTAAAACTTTGGATAATTAACCTGTGTTCCAAATTTGAAGTATTTAGCTCGAAGCGTTCTCGAGTTATCGTGGTTACAAATTTTCCTGACAGAAAAACCCACCGACCGATCGACATATATTTTTTTTTGACGGAAATCATATTTTTTGGATATAAAACGCCGAGAAACGTAAAAAAAAGCAATCAAATTTCAATTTCGATTTTTTACTAACGCAAGACTTTCCTCGGGGAAAGTAAAATTTGTGAACGACTCTCCCCTAGTCTTTGTCTTCCTACCGACACCCCAATCTCTATTACGCGGCCAGCAAATTGCACGTTTTATGGCTTCATCGTGTGCCCTACCTTCACCAAAGAGGTTTTACCTTTTGACTTAAATTGAGTCTATAGTAATCTGCACCATACACTTTTTTATAGTGCAATATAAGTTTTTTCAAACTTAAATTACTTGCTTGGAATGAGTTCCGAACAAATTTATATATATATACACGATATACTTATAAGTCAGAGACTTTATTTATATTGGATTTATCTTTGGCTTTTTGATTTTTGGGGAATAGGGCTTTGGATCTGACTAAAATTGTTATCTAATTTGCTGTGACGTTTCGACGATGGATATTCGTCGTTTTCGAACCTTTATTGGAAATAAAAAAGTATATATAAGTAAAAAAAAATACAATTGTTTAAACATTTAACTTAACCTTAAAATAAATAATAATAAAATACAGAGAAGGACTTACAGAGAATTAAAGCCAAAGATTAGTTATTGTCACTAACAGTAAACACTCACATAAACAAAAAAATATTTAAACAAATAAATAACAGTTAAAAAAATATGTTTATATGTTTTTTGTTTATGTGAGTGTTTACTGTTAGTGACAATGACTAATATTTGGCTTTAATTCTCTGTAAGTTCTTCTCTGTATTTTATTATTATTTATTTTAAGGTTAAGTTAAATGTTTAAACAATTGTATTTTTTTTATACTTATATATACTTTTTTATTTCCAATAAAGGTTTGAAAACAACGAAAATCCATCGTCGAAACGTCACAGCAAATTAGATAACAATTTTAGTCAGATCCAAAGCCCTATTCCCCAAAAATCAAAAAGCTAAATTATACAAATCGGGCAAAAACTTTCAATTTGGATTTATCTTTATTAATTTATTTAAAACTTGGATTATTTACCTGGTTTCGATGTTACTCATATTTTGCCAAATATTATTTTTTTTTCAAAATTAAATTAACAAAAAAAAACGAGCCAGTAGAAAACCATGAAATTTTTACAATAATTAGTAGTATATATAAGGAAAATAACCCATAACACATTGTGTTGAATCTCTCAATTTTTGTTTGTTTTGTGGCTACATTTTAAAAATAGATCGGCCATATTTATTCCGCCATTTTTAATTTTAAGTTTTTGGGTATTGGTTTGTATTAATATTAACAAAAGAAGCTTTTATGCCAATTTTTTTTTTAATTTTTGCTTTTGCACTATTTTTTTCGTAATCAGCGGTGCATAACATGGGCCTATGCAAAAAAGCACACTGTAGTCACTTTTTTTTTGACCAATTTGGACTTTTTACATAATAGATTGGGTTAAATCTCTCAATTTTTGTATGCTTTGTGAATTATTTTCGTGAATTTTGGCAAAATTTTAAAAATAAATCGGACATATTTATTCCGCCATTTTGAATTTTAAGTTTTTAGGCATTGGTCCGTATTAATATTACCAAAAGAAGCCTTTATGCCAAATTTCAGCTAAATCGGACATTTTTCAAAAAAATTTAACCACCCTAATGTCGCAATTTTTTTTTCAATTGCAAAAAGGTCAAAAAATGGCCCTATGCAAAAAAGCAGAATTTTGTTACTTTTTTTTTTTCTGGGACCACCGTGCAAAGGGCCAAGATATATCCATAACATGAAGCAAAGATACCAACTGTATCTTGACTATATCAGAATCTATATCTTGTATTGTATTGTTCTACTTTCGTCTAAATAAATATATTTTTTTGAGAACATCTATAAATTTTTTATGATATATTTTAATGTATATTTATTTACATAATCCTTTCTTATTGTATAAATGTATTTACGTGGCAAGTGTTGGTGTCCAGTTAACAACTGTGAATAGTCTTTCATAGATTAATTTCAGATCTGCATCATCACTTCTTATTTTAATTTTTGCTAAATCATCACTATGAAATTTTGAGACTTCCTTCCGAACTGTAGGATACTCACACATATTCGTCAATGCTTGAATAGCAAAGATCTGTACACTCCTGTTCAAATGGTTCTGGCAAAGCTCTATGAGTCTCTGTGGTAGATTTTTTATTGTACTTGCTAAGACTTTTCCTTTAGCTCGAATGGTACAAATCATAATAACTTTTGCAGTGTTTGTATAAACATCAGGATCTTCACTGTAAAGTAATTTGTTCAGTTTAAGCAGCAGTTTTGCTTTATATGCCAGTTTTTTGCCTCTTAACGTTTCAGTAATCAGCATTAGACAATTTAATGTTTTTGATAATATCTCAGTATTCTCTGTTTCATCGAGCAACATAAATAATTTGTAGAATGCGTTGTTATCAATAGCAATATTTTTTCCATTACAGTACATTAAAGATTTTAATGTCTCTAAATATAAAATCAATATTTCGTCTTCCACGCTCAAGTTTTCCAATATTAGTTGAATAAAATTAAATTCATTGAGTGCATCTGCAATGGGCCAAGATATAGCCATAACTTCAAGCAAAGCTGCAAACTGTATCTTGACTATATCAGAATCAACTGCACATAATTTTATCTTATCTATTAATTTATTATTGGATATTATCGTACTTTTTCCTTCTTCCAAATTTGCCAGAACCTTTAACACCATTATAACTCTCTCTTTAATACATTCATCTTTTTCCAGCAAATCAACCATTCTATCAGGAATTCTAAGACTCAAAGCTTCATTTGCTTTTTCTGGATCATGAACCAAATCACATATGCTAGTTAAAGCTGCTAAAACCACATTTTTATCTTTGTCGTGTAGTTCTCTGCGCAGTTTGGGCAGTGCAAACCTGCCGAACCCGACAGGTCTTCTGGTGACATCCAAATTCTCAATGGGACAGTTTGGTTGTTCTGAGACTAGGCGCAGAAATGGTGGTTCTACATCATGTTCGTCAATGCATATCTGGTCTCTGGCTCTTTGTATGCACCGGTTTATTATTCTTGGGTTTATATCACATTGCAGCTGCAGAAAGGAGTTTTTGTGTGCAGAAAACATGTGTTTTTATTTTATTTATACAATAAAATAAGTTCGACTTGTCAAAATATAGGTTAAAAGTGACTTTGTAAAAATAAAATAAAATTAATTTAACACCAAGTACGGACACTGACAAATAAAACTGTCTAATTTAAAAAGCAATGCATTTTTCCACTGTTGCCAAGCCGCGTTGCCGATAAGCATTAAAATACTCTTTAAACAAATAATTCGCAAAAAGTAAGGTTAATTGTTAGTTAACAGTTGGACCCACAAAAAACGCAAGATTTAAATATGCTAAAATGTCAATTTTACTAATTATTTTATAGTTTAAGTAAGACTTTAAGAACTAGGTTAGATTAATTTGACAATTAATTGTCAGTATTTTTCAAAGTTTATTACAGAAAATGCATGCGAATAATGTCGAATATTAAAATAATAATAATAATAATAAATAATAAACTGAAAAAACATTTAGAATATTTAATCAAATCAAAAATTAAAACACAATATTTAGTAAATCTTATGAAAAAATAAAAATTTGAACTCTACTAACCAAACATATAATTTATGAAAATTATGATTTTCGTTTAAAAAAAGGTTTTTCTGGAGGTTTTTTTTTCGCTTTTTTAATCTTGGAACTATCGATGCGACGACGGGCGATGGTTTTTGACCCAGGAAAATTTGTATTGTTTATAGCATGCACCACTTCTTGTAAATGGTATTCTCTCAAATAATTAAGTAAATTTTCATCCTGTATTTCATTTGATATCTTCTTTCTTTCCGAGTCTGCACGCCCTTTCCTCCCCCATCTATTTTTTCTTCAATCTTAACCATTATTCTTTTTTCTATGATCTTAACACAACTATCAGAAACACCAAATAACCTTGCCAAAATTAAAGGTCTCTATAGAGATCACTAGCCACAATCACTTCCTTACATCCTGCTTCCAATATACTAATAGTTTGAGATTTCTTAACATTTCTTAACGCATTTCTAATTACTTTATAATTATTATAAGTAATTTTGACAAATATTGTCAACATGACAAGAGCTTTGTTTGTATTGTAATTATTGAATTTACGCAACTAAATTTTCAATCTTGTTTTTTTTTCGGATTCAACTGTACTCATAGCCTAACGGATTGTTCATCCGCTTTCCACGGTGATCGTTGGAAAATTCTTATTTTCAACCTTGTGTGATAAATAACTATTTTTTAATATGATAAGTTTATGCGTTTAATAATATGCAAATTGTCTTATGCTGTTTTTGACATTAACCATGAATGACAATACAAAATAGCATCTATCCAACCACGCGAATGTAAATTAACTACATCAATCAAATTTTCTTGTGCTTATATATTATTACGATAAAAACTTAGGCATGCATAATAACAATAAAAACTTATCATACCATGTTAATGTTTTATAGCAGAAGTTAAACTTTGTTACATAGTTTAATCGAGTTACATAAACGAAGGTTTCAAGTCAGATAATTGTGATTTGTTGTAAATTAGATTTTTTGACCGGCTGTAAAAACTTAGTATATGTAATTTTTGAGCTGAAAGTTACAAGAAAGTAAGACAAGCCTAGAATGAAATACTGCTGACAAATAACAATGGATGTAGAAATTTTAGGGAATTTTCAGAATAAGCTAGAGTGCATCAAACCATTAAGACTAATATCTTAATCATTTCATAATCATCACAATCATTATGATAAGTTTATTAATTCTCCCGGCTGTATTTTATATACAGTGCGGTCCAAAAGTCAGCCCCCCCTTTTAACTTTTGAACGAGTTGAGATATCGACTTCAAATTTAGAACTCTTAAATAAGACAACTTAAACTATTCTTTAGCATATATTTGATATTTTCAGCTCTTAAAATGTGGGCAGGGGGGCATGGGGGGACATTTTTTTAAATGGAAAGGGGGGTCGTGTGATACATCATTTAAAAGCTTATAAAATTTTCTATTTAAACTAACATTTTTAATTTTTTTAAAAATGTTTTTTAAGGTTTTGATTTTTCAATTTTTTGTGCTAAAACATTCGATTTTTTAAGTTTTTCTTTATAAATTTTTATTTATGTCAACTAAAATTAGTTTAAAAGTATAATTAACATTTTTTTATGATGAAATTAGGCATTTTTAAAAAATTATTTGTATTTTTTTTAGAGGAATTTTGACAATAATACCCATTTTCAACCCCATTTTAAACCCAATTTTTTTTTTTAATTTAAAAATATGGAGTTAAATGGAGAATTTAATAAGCTTTAAAGTGATGTATCACACGACCCACGTTTCCATTTAAAAAAATGTGCCTCCATGCCCCCCTGCCCACATTTTAAGAGCTGAAAGTATTAAATATATGCTAAAAGATAGTTTAAGTTGTCTTATTTAAAAGTTCCAAATTTGAAGTCGATATCTCAACTGGTTCAAAATTTAAGAGGGGGGGGGGTGACTTTTGTTTTGGATCTCTCTGTATGTCCTAAAGTACATTTAAATTAAGCTTTTTCCAAATTGCTAGGCTCTGGATCCGGTTCCTTTAGGTGCTAGAATCTGCAAAAGCTGTGGCAGTGAGGTACCAAAAAATCTATAATAATAGATAATTTTAACTTGTTGTAAATTAGATTTTTTGGATCTTTTTCTCATGATAATAAGTAACTCGTCTGACAATACAGTTTTATATTATGTATGCCATCTATACATGTTGTGCTAATAACATTATGTTAGCCTAATTTAATTAACTGTATTAGAGCAAATATTATTAATTGATATTGAACAAAGATTACAATTGGTTGTGTCTGTTAGCACTGTCGTATAACATAACTTGTTAATATTCAGAGATAGATGACTTTCAGCGTCAGACTGGCTGCATTTTAACGGGCAAATGCCCATATCTTCTATCTACGAAACTAAGCTTCTTTAGATACCGTAAACGGGGGTCAAACCGGTCAAAATTTGCTGTTTTTTGTTTTTTTTTTAAATAAAAAAAATATATGTTAAATCTTGCAGTTTCAGGCATTTATAACTGCCAACACTGTCAAAATAGCCTCAGCAGTTTTTTTACATATCATATACTTTTAAAGGTTGATCGGTTTCACCCCGTACTAGGGGAGTGAAACCTATCACCTCTTTTATTTCACATATATTTGACTTTAGCAACTTCGAGATTGAAACCGATCATTTATCCTCGCTTTAAAAAAACTTTTTCGTTTTTAAATAAAGAAAAAAGTTTAAAAAAACTATTAAAAAAACGTGTATTTGTTATCAAAAAGGTACATATTATATTAGACTTAAAAATTATTTCTTAAATGGTTTGGGAGGGGGTGAGGGATAAACTTGACAACCTGGTTAAAACTAGTGTTGGCCACTTCTAGGCTCTCGCGCCATTTTTGAACCAAACTGACTGTTGTTATTAGATTTTCATTTCCACACTGTAAAAACTGCATGTAAAATAATGTAAAAATACATGAATTTACATAGTACGGAATAGCAAATTTACTATTCTGGACTATGCATAATTCATGAATTTATGTAAAATAATGTAAAAGAATGTAAAATAATGTAAAAAAATATATTTACATTGATTTACATATTTTTACATGATTTTACAATGTCGGGCTATGTTATTTTAAGACGCGCGTGCGCTTTGGACAATAACCAAGAAGGCGTCGCATCATGACACGGACCGTTAATTATTGTTATTGTTAGAGATAGCGACGCATGTTGCTAGGTTAAAGTGATAAACGTGTAAAAAAAGGTAAATATTATTTATTTACGATATTTAAATACTTTATTTGTGGCCTAAAATTTACATTCATTATAAATTACGATATTTATCAACCAATAGATCTTTAAAGAAAGATGTAAGCAGTTTATACTCGTATTAAGGGTGCAAATGTTTGGTTTATTAAACCAAATGAACTTTACGCTACGACACAGAGACTTGTAATTTGGAACAAACATTTTCTAAGTAGTAAATATTTTTTTTCAAATTTCAAGTCTATGCAAAATATTACCATTCTGGACTATGTAATTTTTACTGTTCCGGTCTATGCAAAACATTACCATTACCGACTATGTAATGTTTACCATTCCGGTCTATGGCAACATATTACCATTAACGGCTATGTAATTTAATGTAATTTATTTTTACCGTGCACTGAAACTTTTTCCATTTGTCATTAAATATCTCAAAATCAAAACTTCATTAGCTTTTTTACAGACTGCTGTATGAATGTATGAAAAGTAACGCCCCAAACATATTATAGAATAATGTTTTTTCTACGACTGCTTTAGACTGTAAGCAAATACACACACTTTTCAAACACAGAATGAATCCATTCTAGCTTAGATATTGTATGAACATTCCGTATCAAGTGTTAGAATGAGCACATGTAGTGCCATCTCTTGTTTATAAAAGTAAAGAAAACTATAGCAAATTTAGTAAAAATATATATTTTTTTACCATGAAATAATTTAATGCAATTTAAAGTTTTGAGTTAAAAATTTTAACTTAAAATTACATAAGGTTTATTAGTTTTTCTTAATATTTGACCAGTTTTTTTTATTAATTTAGTTCAAAAAAATAAAACTGCTACATCTATTGTTAAATATTTAAACCTGATATATGTCACAACAATCTGACATAACCTTCAATTTTTGCATTATAATTTGTAAATATGTGCTAAAATTAAATAAAAATCTTTTTTAACTACTGATTTGATAAAATTATTAAATAACATTAATTGCTTTATTTAAAAATATGTGTTTTGTTGCATTTACAATGTCGAGTCACAAAAAACATTGTTTTTAACCTTGTCCGCAGTTTAAAGCCATACAGTGTTTCATATTTGCAGCCGAAGAAAAAGTATAGTCTACAACACGTATGGAATAGTCATTCCGCGATCGCGGGACCGTCATATTCGCCTGCCGGCTCGTATGACAAACTTTCCGCTCGCGCGGAATATTGTCTATTCCACACGGAAAGAAATTAGTGGGCTCTGCGCTATACATTATAAGATATTTGGTAACAGTGGCAAATTATAATGATTTAAGCTATAGATTATAAGGGACACAATAACTAATAATGTTAAAAATAAATTGGAAACGATTATATATATTACAGACACGATTATATTTATTACAGGCACTATTATAAATTTACAGAAATTTTATTATATTATAAAAATTATTAGCACGGACAATAATTAAATCTATTTAAGTTATAAATGCCATACTATTTGTTATATTTTATTATTCACTAAACAATTAAAGTATTTCATATAAATTTTTACACTGACTGCCATAATTGTAAGAGCAAGCCTTGTATTTATATAATAAGCGATTATAATTTGCTTGGTATGTGTGTTATAGCGCTCCTAGCTATTATTTTTTTTTCCGTGCATACTAGTTATAGAATATACTATTCTGAATAAAAAATTATACAAACATATGTTTAAAAATGCCGAGTTTCGGAGTTATGGACATTTTCCCGATAAAGGGCATATAATAGCCAGTCCGTCACTGATGATTTTAGTTTGTTTACAAAGTATATATTACATTGCATTATTAGCTGGTACAATTGTATACACGGTGTATTTGAAATAGGGTCGGAAATTTTAACTGATGATTCTACATCATAAAATATGACAAAAAGTTCCTATAAACATATGTCTAAAAATGCGTCATAAGGGAGCTAAAGTGGCTAAAAAAATCGGTTTTTATTTAATAACTCAGGAACCCTTTGAGATATATCAACGAGGTTTTGCACGTCAACTAATCCTACCAAGGCCCGTTTTTATGTGTTAATTTCATGTACTTATTTCAACCAGGGGTGTGCGAAACGGGGAGGGCTTATTAAACTAAGAAAAAAACCTCATATACAGGTACTTCCAAAAATCAATCCTAATGGAGCTATGGTCTCCTAAATATGCACCATTTTTAAAGCGCTATGGTAGCTTTAAAATCGTTTTTTCGACCTACATGTATGGAAACTTTTTTTCTTAGTTTTTGATGTAGAATAACATTGCATCATTAAAATTTTGGTTTTCAACATTTTAGTATTTAATTTTTCGTCCTCGAACCGTGGAATTTCACCTTCGAATGAATTGTTCTCGAAAACGGTTAATCCTACAGTATTACAACAAGAGTACCTTTTTTATGTATTTTGACCTGAGGAATCATATTTCAAAAATAAAATTGCAAAAAAGTTACACAGAAAAAAGTTTGGGACAAAAAACTGATAAGCCCCCCCCGTTTCGCAAACCCCTGGTTGAAATAAGTACATGAAAATAACACATAAAAACGGACCTTGGTAGGATTAGTTGACGTGCAAAACCTTGTTGATATATCTCAAAGGGTTCCTGAGTTATTAAATAAAAACCGATTTTTTTAGCCACTTTCAAAGGGGCGTAGCTCCCTTATGACGCATTTTTAGACATATGTTTATAGGAACTTTTTATGATGTAGAATCATCAGTTAAAATTTCCGACCCTATTTCAAATACACCGTGTATAATATCCAGTCCGTCACTGATGATTTTAGTTTGTTTACAAAGTATATATCACATTGCATTATTAGCTGGTACAATTGTATATTGTATACATTGTATGTTATACATGCAACTGTTATAGCAGTTCAATATTTAGGGCCCATTAAATATAGTGTGGAGTTTTCAGTAGTAATATCATAAGTGCATGTTCAATTATCGATGATTTTTTTACTGTATTAAAAAAAATGTTGTTTGACAATTGCTTGAGTGCATTTTTCGTGTTTGGACGAAATTCCGAGACCACAGGTCGAGGAATTTTGACGAAAAATGCACGAAAACAATTTCCTTAAGTAAAATATTTTTTTATATGCAGTAAAAACATTATGTATAGTTCAACATGCACGAATGGTATTTTGAAAGACTATTTCACAAACAAAATAAGGAAGTATATAACTTTACAATGTTTTATGTTGTTTCATATTTAAATTAAAAATTTAAGAACTAAACAACAATATTACTTTACAACTATAATTAAAATTTTGAATCTCAAATTTGCCGCGCTTTTTAAATCTAAAAAGTCTAAACTTTGCTCGAGGGATATTTTATGCTCGAGATTATTCCAATAAAATAGTTGTTATCAGATATTAGCATTTAAATAAAGATCATTGCTGTTTTTGTTTAAAAAGTTTAGTTTTCAACTGAAAAGAAATAAAATAACGGGTTTCTAATAAACTTTGGCAACGCTGTACTGGTACCAGCGCAGTCATTTGATGTTTTGCTTTCCGTAATTCTTTACTGCAAATATATTTTTAATAAATGTTTAAATTAGTTTTTAGTGGCCTATTTTTAATACCAAGATTCAATTAAATAAACTAAAATTTTGGGACGAAAAACTGATAAGGCTCCCTCGTTTCACACACTTTTGGTTAAAATAAGTACATGAAAATAACATACGAAGATGAAACTTATTAAGTTATTAGTTAACGTGCAAAATCTCGTTGCTATATCTCAAAAGGTTTCTAAGTTATTAATTAAAAACCGCATTTTTTAGCCATTTTTAAAGGGGCTTAGCTCCCTTACGACGCATTTTTAGACATCCTTTAAAATTAATGACCCTATTTCTGAATAACCCTGTATATCCCAGTGGGGCTCAAAGGGTTAAAGGATATGCAGAAAATCGTGTATGTATAGGATCGCTCGAAAGCAAAAAGTAAGTTAAATTATTTACTTTTCGAGTAAATTTAAAAGTAAAAAAACTATAAATGGTTTATTGACTGGACCGTTTACACACTTTGTGGCCTCCTTATCGTTTTTTCATTTTCAATAAATTATATTCAATATTGAAGATCTAAACAGTTACCAAAGTGAAATCGAATCATGTTTAGGGGCCGACTTCACAAATATGATTTTTGGTATCAAAGGAAATTGAAAAACTACCGATAAGGTTTTATCGATTTGATTTCCTGTGCGATTGAGGGAAAACGATTTTTTACACCACTGAAGTGAAAATGTTAGGGGTCTACTTCCCTTCTCGCGAGAATTTTTTAATCATTTTTGGTCTCACAATGTCGAATAACATATTATTACATAACACAATTTGACTTATTTTGGTCATTTATTAAAAAAGAGTATTCAAACGAAATTCTTGTCTTCAGAGACAAATACAGGTACCTACACTGTAAAAAATAAATATGATTCTGCACGTAAATGTGATTCAGTGCAAATACATGTAAAATTTACTAGATTTTACATGTAATTTTACAATTTGTTCGTCGTTTTTCAGTCCGGTGTTCATCTGCACAATAAAACTAAATGTATAGTCGAATATTAGATCTGTGTCTGTTTCATACAAATGTTTTTTCGGTTTGGTTAAAATATCGAGCATAGTACCAGTAACGTATAAAGTGTTAAGAACAAAAACTTTATATTAGTAAAGAAGAAGGTGAAGAACTTTTTTTGTAAGAAATTGTAAGAAAGAATGTATCTATTAATTAAACTTAAACGTTAACTAATTAAAAACTAATTTTTCTAAAAATTACTTTTTTACTTCCAATCTAAAACTGTCAGGTACAGTCTGTTAGCAATAAAGTGAAGAAGTCGAGGGGTTCTCAGATCTTAGCGGGAAGTCATACCAAGCAGAAACAAATGTAGCATTATCGGAACTGGAAATAGCGGCGGAAGCAGGGGAAGAACTTAAACGGAGGACAGTTAAACAGCAGCGGCTCGTTAAAGGAATATCTACAATTTAAATATTCCATCAATATATTTTCTAATCATCGTACAGAGTGATATTGGTAGACTAACAGTTTCGGGCTACTGGCCCCCTTCAGTACCAAGAGTCAACCCTGTACGCTGATCGAGAAAACATCTTTCGCCTTTATTCACGAAATAAATAAAGTCATGAGATTGATGTACTCTTGCGCGCCATCTATTGCTAGATATAGACAACTATTCATTTATTCTTCTAATCCTGGAGAAAAAAATTTATTCCTTTGTCTAACCACGTTTTAGTGGGTACTATGTGCTTGAGACATAGAAGTTTTTTCAACTTGCTAGCATTTAAAGTCTCCAGGATTAGGAGAATAACTGAGTAGTTGTCTACAACTACCAATAGATGGCGCACAAGCGACACAGACGATACATTTGATAGATGAATTATTTTAAACAGTTTTACAATTTACAATTTTATATGTAAGGAAGCCCTAGTGCAACAGGCGAAAATGTTTAAGGATTACGTCCTATATTTTAAGAGCTAAAAGTATCAAATATATGCTAAAAGATAGTTCAAGTTGTCTTATTTAAGATGGTTTTTTTAGAACTTGATTATGTCTTTTAGTTTACGAGAAAATCGCTGGGTAAATAGAGTTAGGACACCCGGTATAAATAAAACTCATAAAATTATTATTTATGTCATTTTAATAGCACATATGCATTTTGTGTTTTATTAATTATAGGTACATGATTTACATTTAATTATAAACTTCATTTGAAATTATAAATCATCAATAAAAATTTTAGTATATATTTTAACTATACACGCTGTATTTGAAATAGGGTCCGAAATTTTAAGGGGTAATTCTACATCAGAAAATATGACAAAAAGTTCCTATAAACCTATGTCTAAAAATGCGTCGTGAGGGAGATACGCCCCTTTAAAAGTGACTAAAAAAAATCGGTTTTTATTTAATAACTCGGGAACCCTTTAAGATATAGTAACGAGGTTTTGCATGTGAACTTATCTTAATAAGGCCCATCTTCGTATGTTATTTTCATATACTTATTTTAACCAGGGGTGTGCGAAACGGGGGGGCCTCATCAGTTTTTTGTCCCAAACTTTTTTCTGTGCAACTTTTTTGTAATTTTGTTTTTGGTATATGATTCCTCGGGTGAAAATACATAATGCTCTTCGAGAAAAATTAATTTGAAGGTGAAATTTCACGGTTAGTGGACGAAAAATTAAATACTAAAACGTTAAGAAACTAACACGATATAGGACGGTATTTATTTTTCTATAACATAGAAATTTTACTCATTGGTTTTACAAACGAATTTTTTTATATTGCCAAAATAATAATAATTTTATCACTTTTAATATTCAAGACTTAATATTAAAAGAAAAATGAAACAGAAAGAAATAGTTGAAGGCTTCCTTATGCTTTTTCTAATAAATATAAAACCTTTTCGTGACCTGTCGAGTATAAAAATTATACATTTTTCGCACGTTTCTAAGGGAAAATATACTTACTGAAACAAATATCCTATGGAAAAATCTTTTTTTTTTCGTTATCATGTATGTGTAGATTCACAATAAAATGTGCCAAGCTGTAGTTTACAGTATACCAGATATGAATACCTCAATTCTAAATTGTTGTAACTCGAAACTAGGTCACTTAAACTGAATGCTCTTCATCTTTATCTAATATTTGAACACCAATACTTAATGATGAAGTATTACGCGGTAACTTAACTTTGCCCTCTTTTCAATAAAAAAGTTTTTTCCAAATTAACTTCTCTACACGTTGTCAACAAAAACGCTTTTTCCAAATTAATTTCTCTACAACTTTTTATTGTTACAGGTGTCTTTGTTTCAATTACCTCGAAATTACATATTTTGACATTTGTCATATTTTGATTGATAAAGCCAAATATTGCACAAATTTATTCAAAAACTAATAATTTTTTTTGAAAAAGGGATCAGATTATATCCCGAAACGTTAGAAGTTAACTTTTATTCAGTTTTTCGTTCTTTTTTAATTATTTTAACGATTTATCAAGAATTTTATTAAAAATTCTTTATTTAGGCAAAATTTTTAAACTTTGGTAAGGTATTGACTAATAATATTTTTTGTTTAAAGAAGATATAGAAAATAAGTATTATTTTAAACGCAATACCTTACCAGCACATCTAGAAATAGGTGCTCCTGATAAGAACATTTTAATTTTATTTTCTGTTTTAGATTTTTTATCGATATAAATAATCATTGAGGCGAAATGGCTCAAATTAATAATACTGTAAACGCATAGGCATTGGAATACCGAACCCGAAATGTCGTTTACTATTGATCGAACAATAAAATCCTTGCACGCCCTGGTAGGAAATAACGTTAGAACGACGTTAAATGTATGTGGGTGGAATGTTAGATGCCTAACGTTAGGGTCTAACGTTAGAATAACGTTTATCTAACGTTAGAATAAATGTTTATCTTACATTAGAATAAACGTTATTCTAACGTTAGAATAAACGTTATTCTAACGTTAGTCACCTAACGTTAGAAATTGGGAAATTTAAACATTAAAAACGCGTTAGAAAAATCGTATATCTAACGTTAAATTTTTATTAGGGTAAGCATTTTTAACATGAAAATGTTAAAACCCGTCTAGAAAAGTTACCATTTTGGCTTGTTTAAAACGTGTTTTTATTTAAACTGACAACATGGGGCCCTTGGCGGTAGATGAACTTAAATTCTAACGTTAGAATAAACGTTATTCTAACGTTAGAATAAACGTTATTCTAACGTTAGTCACCTAACGTTAGAAATTGGGAAATTTAAACATTAAAAACGCGTTAGAAAAATCGTATATCTAACGTTAAATTTTTATTAGGGTAAGCATTTTTAACCTGAAAATGTTAAGACCCGTCTAGAAAAGTTACCATTTTGGTTTGTTTAAAACGTGTTTTTATTTAAACTGACAACATGGAGCCCTTGGCGGTAGATGAACTTAAATTCTAACGTTAGAATAAACGTTATTCTAACGTTAGAATAAACGTTATTCTAACGTTAGTCACCTAACGTTAGAAATTGGGAAATTTAAACATTAAAAACGCGTTAGAAAAATCGTATATCTAACGTTAAATTTTTATTAGGGTAAGCATTTTTAACATGAAAATGTTAAAACCCGTCTAGAAAAGTTACCATTTTGGTTTGTTTAAAACGTGTTTTTATTTAAACTGACAACATGGTGCCCTTGGCGGTAGATGAACTTAAATTGTAACGTTAGAATAAACGTTATTCTAACGTTAGAATAAACGTTATTCTAACGTTAGAATAAACGTTATTCTAACGTTAGTCACCTAACGTTAGAAATTGGGAAATTTAAACATTAAAAACGCGTTAGAAAAATCGTATATCTAACATTAAATTTTTAATAGGGTAAGCATTTTTAACCTGAAAATGTTAAGACCCGTCTAGAAAAGTTACCATTTTGGTTTGTTTAAAACGTGTTTTTATTTAAACTGACAACATGGTGCCCTTGGCGGTAGATGAACTTAAATTGTAACGTTAGAATAAACGTTATTCTAACGTTAGAATAAACGTTATTCTAACGTTAGTCACCTAACGTTAGAAATTGGGAAATTTAAACATTAAAAACGCGTTAGAAAAATCGTATATCTAACGTTAAATTTTTAATAGGGTAAGCATTTTTAACCTGAAAATGTTAAGACCCGTCTAGAAAAGTTACCATTTTGGCTTGTTTAAAACGTGTTTTTATTTAAACTGACAACATGGGGCCCTTGGCGGTAGATGAACCTAAATTCCTACTCCACTACATATTTCTCTTTTAATTTAAAATTAAAATGTTGGCCTTTTATTAAAAATGTAATTTTTCATGGCGTTTTATTAATTTAATAACATTAATTTTAACGTTAACACAAAATGTACGTGATATATTAGTATAGTTGCTGTTATAATAGTTTACAAGCCGTGAAGATATGTAATGTTAAGCATTTTATACCGGGTGAGTTTTATTTTTGTACCCCCTAAAATTAAGATTGATATTTATGCGATGAAAACGAAACTTTGGTGATTAATATAATTTTAAATTTGTAGAATGGTGGATATAATTTTTTTGTTTCACTTCAGGTTTCGCCGGTGGCAAAAATATATTTTATCCAACACCTTCACAGAAACACTTTTTTTGAGCACTATTTTAAATTTCAAAAGTGAGTTTTTTTCCACTAGTGACTAAAAAGTTTTTCACCCACTCTTTTACGTACAGCTTTTGATCTCACCCAAAATTAGTGGCATACCCTATTAATTAAGTATTATAACTATTCTATAAATAGAAGCACGTTAACTAAACCATAAAATTAAAGAAAATCCCAAATTATTCTTTAGTTTTTGAATAAAATACTGTTTTTATTAAAAATTCTGTCATCACCGCGTCCATTTTGACGTTTGTAAGAAATGTAAAACTAGCAATTGTTTATTTTTAATAGGCATACTTAGGCCACGGCTACCTATTATTTTAGTATTAAGAAAAGTTAATCTTAATATTTTTGACATATTTTTTCGCAAAATTATAGATTTTTATTTAAAAATAAAAAGTTTTGGATAAAATTAAATTCTCAACTCGTGTATTAAGTGATTTTATCTACCTAATACACTAGTTAAGAAAATAACTATTTTTAATGCAACACTGTATTTTTACAGTTTTGTTTTCAGCCGAAAATTCTATGTATTATTGATTGTCTTTTTTTTTTTTTTTGTTTTTTTTCGTTTTCGTTTTTATCGTACAAGAATTTTCTTTCAAAGTTGCGCCTCCTGTAAAGTTTTTATTTGGAGGGACGCTATTCGCCCTCCTTTCCCTTACTTTCAAGTATCACCGTCTAAAAAGCAATTTAATTGAATTTTAATACAGAGATTGTACGATTACGCTGTTTACGAAATTTAAATAAATTTTAATTCGAGTGCAACATTCGAATATACATTATACATCCAGATGATTTATAAATGTTTCCAATTTTGGGAAATGGGAATTGTAGGATGTCAATAACTGATTGCTAATTAATATTTTTCAAAAATATTAATTGAAGCAATGACAATATATTATATTTATAAACAGTATCAAATTATTTTTAGATCTAAATTGAGTTTGGACTTTTGGAAATAAACATGAATCTGAAAAAATGTTAATTTCTCTCATAACTTTCTACTTAACCGTTTCGCCGAGGTACATAGGGTAAATATTATTGTAAGCGACAAAATAATCTACAACTGTGATATTATTTTGCCAGCATTACCCTACACACAATCATTCCCCTCTTTTCCCCTATCTGCAAAACTTTGCCTACTTTTTATTTATTTGTTTTTTTTTCTTGTCAAACTATACAGGTGCAAAAATTTGTTACTGTGGTTTATAGGGTTACAGAAATATTAAATAAAAACTACTTTTTAGATGTACCCTTAGGAGGGTCGTAGCTCCCTTAGGGCTCATTTCCAGACGACCCTTTATAGGATTTTCTTTAGATTTTTTAACGTAGAATCGCCCCTTAAATTTCTCGAACTTATTTCTTAATAACCCTGTATACTGCTACTAATTGAATATACAATATATTATACATCAACAGTATTAAAAATCTAATGAATGAAAATGACAAATTCATAATTGCTAATTTTCAAAACATACCAACCAACTAATAAATCTTCTCTCTAGAATACGCATTCCGTTAATTTAAATTATCGCCAACATCTCGGTTTGTTTGTAAACAAATAGTAGGTATATTCAGGCCTGAACAATAACAATAACCAGTAACTGTTATTGTTGTCTCTGTTAAAACAAAGCTGTGCGAGTAAGACAGAGGAATGTATATGTTGGCTACGTTTTTGTCAGTTTTTACGAATGAAATGCCTATTCTAGAGAGAAGAGTTGTTAGTTCGTTGAAACATACTAATTAAAGCAATAACAGTATACTATAATCATAAACACTATTAAATTATATGCAAAATATATTCAAATCTAAACTGAGTTTTGGTATACGGCATATACTATAAGCGTATTTAAACTCGGAAAATCAACTCATGAAAACTGGAAAAATGTCAATTTCTATCATAACTTTCTACATTACCGTTTGGTAAACGAAAAAATAATCTACAACTGAGATATGTTTTGGTCTCAATTACCCTGTAGATATAATTCCCCCCTTTTCCCTTATATGCAAAAGGAAAACAGTAAAAAGCTTTGCCTACTTTTTATTTATTTGATTTCTTCTTGGTGAGCGAAATGAATTTATATGAACAGTATTTATAAAACCCAATGACAAAAAGATAACAGTGTCTCTTTAGTGCGGAAAAAAGAGATAATCAACTTTGATCATTAAAAGAAAATCGGAAAAATAAAAACTGTCGTTAAGAAAATGGATTAAATTCTTTTAAAATTCAATGGATTATAACTTTATTGCTTGTAATTAATTATCATTAATCGGAATAAATTCAGTTATGACTCATCAACGTTGAAAATAAACACAGAAACATAGGCTTACGGAATAATTTTGCCGAATTATGAGGGAAATTTTTATAAATGTCACTAAATCGAAACATTTGACGACTAATTTTTTAACACAATATTGAATATACATATTAACTATAAATATGTAAATATATCGGTGTTTTTCAAAGAAAATAAAAATGTAAATATTTAAAACCTCGCGTCAACGATAGAATCGACGCGGCGCATATGCGAGCACTGGAAATTCGCCGATGAATGTTAATTATACCAAAAAATACACATTTACAGAGTTTAAAAAACAGATTTTACATTTTATTTTCAGGGGTAATATCATAAGTGATACTAGGTTAGGTATCGCTGGTTTTTTACATAAATTTTACGAATATTAATCCCAATGACGAAAATACAACGACTGCTTTAGCAGGAGTTGCATTTTCCAAAAATTGGGATTAATATGAGTAAAATTTGAAAAAAAAGCACCGGTACCTAATCTAGTATCACGAATTTATATTTATGGAGAAAATATAATTTATATTTAATACACATACCTCTTAATTATAACGTATTAATCCACAAATAAATTATATTTTATAAATTAAAAAGCAAACAATAAGCACGATTTTAGATTAGAGAAAAGAGGGGTAAAAAAAAATTTATTCTCATATCAATTTACAACAACATATTAGGTATACTAATTTACATCTTGTATCTAAGTATAGAGGAGCCTTGAGAGGAATATTATACGTTTACTGCGGACCCCAAAGAAAGAAAAAAATTGGCCAAAAATAAAAAAAAATTGAGACAATGTGAGTTATATACAATGGGGCTTATCCCGCTATGCTCGTTTAATTTCGACATACTTTTTTTCTTGACGTTTCAGAAAAAAAAAATAAGATGATTTAAGCAAAAAAAAATATTTTTTTGATCACAAATGAACTTTGTGGTTGCAATATAAAGTCAAAGTTTGTAAACTCGTAAACTCTATTTTACACAAAACAATTTTGTATTACATCGGCACTTAGTGCTACTAAGAGTGCCGATGTATTGAAATCTTCGCCGAAAAGTCAAAATCTTTGACCACGTTTTTTTCACATTTCTCGACGGTTTAGACCATTCTGAGTCAAAATCAGTAAAAAAATTTTTTGCGTCCATTTGTCTGTCTGTCTGTCTTTCTGTCTGGGTGTAAACTCTCTAACTCCATTTTACATGTGATATCGACTTGCGGTTTTTTGCATATTGTTTCTCATCGTATTCCGAAGAGCTGATTAGATTCTGGGGGTAAACAATTGGGGGTAAGGGGGTAAAAATAGGGTAAAACTCCTATTTTTAGCGTTTTTTGTTTATAATTAAGGCAATTATTATTGTATCTGGTTAATTTAGCACTTATATAAAAGATAAGTTTAAATTGATCAAAAAATGTTATAAACAACGTTTTCCTAAAACGCATCGTTTTCGAGATATTGGCGTTTAAAGCAGTAAACGGTTTTTTTAGCATATCTCACATATTTATAACCCGATTTCAAAAAATTACATTTTAAATAAAAGCTCTTTTTAAGCCCTATAAAAAATGTTATATAGAGTTCTTTGCTAGAATATAATGTTTTAAAGATACAGAATTTAAAATCAAACAAAACACCTAGTTTGAAATCTGCAAACTAGATGGCTCTAGTGTACAATAGTGCCGATGTTTTGACAGGGTGCTTGCAACGTTTCATCTAGTTCATTAATAAATAATCACAATAAATTAAATAATAATCTTTTTCGGAAAATAAACAAAAGTTGTTTAAAAATTTTCTTGGCATTCAACTAAGATGATCTTTTTATATGAAACTAGATGAAACGTTGCAAGCACCCTGTCAAGACATCGACACTATTGTACACTAGAGCCATCTAGTTTGCAAATTTCAAACTAGGTGTTTTGTTTAATTTTAAATTCTGTATCTTTAAAACATTATATTCTAGCAAAAAACTGTATATAACATTTTTTATAGGGCTTAAAAAGAGCTTTTATTTAATATATAATTTTTTGAAATCGGGTTATAAATATGTGAGATATGCTAAAAAAACCTTTTACTGCTTTAAACGCCAATATCTCGTTTTAGGAAAACGTTGTTCATAACATTTTTTGACCAATTTAAAATTATCTTTTATATAAGTGCTAAATTAACCAAATACAATAATAATTGCCTTAATTATAAACAAAAAACGCTAAAAATAGGAGTTTTACCCTATTTATACCCCCTTACCCCCAATCGTTTACCTCCAAAATCTAATCAGCTCTTCGGAATACGATAAGATACAATATGCAAAAAACCGCAAGTCGATATCTCATGTAGAAATGGAGTTAGAGAGTTTACACCCAGACAGACAGACAGACAGACAGACAGACAAACAGACAGACGGACGCAAATTTTTTTTTTACTGATTTCGACTCAGAATGGTCTAAAACGTCGAGAAATGTGAAAAAAACGTGGTCAAAGATTTTGACTTTTCGGCGAAGATTTCAATACATCGGCACTCTTAGTAGTACTAAATGCCGATGTAATAATCACAGTAAATTAAATAATAATCTTTTTCGGAACATAAACAAAAGTTGTTTAAAAATTTTCTTGGCATTCAACTAAGATAATCTTTTTATATGAAAATTGTTTTCTTTATAAAAATAAAAGTAGGTTAAGGAAAACTGGGTTAAAATTTTGTTGGTTTAAGTCGATATCATCCAGTTTTAAATTAAGAGTCCTTTTCAATTTTCCTGTGTCTAATATTCAGATTGCGTTAAATATGTTAAGATTTTCATAAATTAGAAGCGACATGAACTGCATCTTCCCTTAAACTCCGTAGTTTGTGCTTCATATCTTGTTAGGTGAAATGGGAAAGGGTATATAATATCTTTAACGTAATTTCTGTTGCCGAAATAAGCAAAATTTAAATTCGACGTGTCGCAGAACGTCGTCATCACACATTTAAGTTATGGACGTGATGTATACTGCCCTACTACCCTAAAAAGCAGTAACTCCATATTTAATAAAACTGAGATAATGGCAAAAACAGTAAATCGTCTTAGCCACTCCCTTGTGTTATAGCTAAAATCGAGAAAGTGGGTGTATAACTTTAGGTTTAAAGTACCTTTATTATAACACAAGTACGCCATCATTAATTATTTATTTAAATAAAAAAATGGCCTTACTGCTTTTTAGTTTAGTATCTCGTAGTCAAAATTTTTAGGAATGCTAAACCAAAAAGCAGTATGTGACAAGATAAAGAGAAAACAACCCAAAAATAAAAAAATGTATTTTTAAATTTCCTTTTAAAACTAAATTTTACTTTCCCCAAGGAAAGTCTGAAAAATTTGTATTGCTTTTTTTCACGTTTGTCGACGTTTTATATCAAAAAAACATGATTTCCGTCAAAAAAATCTGTGTCTCAGTCTGTCTGTCGGTCTGTCTCTCTATCCTTCTGTCCAAAAATTTGTGACCACGATAACTCGACAACGCTTTGAGCTAAAGTCTTTAAATTTGGACCATAGGTTGATTATCCAAAGTTCTGGGCTGGGATTGTTTTTGATAAAATTCGTGTGGGGTAAGGGAGTAAAACAGGGTAAAAACAAGTTTTTTCAAAAACATTTTTTTTTATTTTTTTTTAGTTGTTCGAAAAAATTAACTTTTTTTGAAAAAATAAAAAAATTTATTTTTTTTTGAAAAAATGAAGACAAATTTTTCCAAAAAAAAAAAAAATTAAAAAAAAATATTTTTTTTTTGTTTCCCAAAATAATTGTTTTAATGGAGAAAGACAAAGTATTATTTTATTGGTAGAAGTTTTATTTTGGCTATTTCAAGAAAACCAAGCGTCATACAAAAGCTATAATAATGCAAAAAGAAACTGTTTTATTAATGCTTTACATTCTTCTAATTTTATTTTAATATATTAGGTAATAAAAAACTGTTTATATGATATGCCACTAATATTTTCTTTCATAATAAAAAACTTATTTGGAGTTACTGCTTTTTAGCTTAGTAATAGTCCCTTATTTTGGAGATACTGCAATTTTCATAAGTTTATAACTGCATAAATAAAACTATTTACTTAAATTTGATTGGTTCAATAAATAGCCCATGGAAATGCAAACTAAGTGTAAGGTTAATTAAAAATCCACCAAAATTGGAGTTACGGCTTTCTAGCGTAGTAGGGCAGTATACTGAAAGTGGCGCACCTAAAGTGTGATGTTAAGTTTAATGTCAAACTCAAACTCAAACTCAAACTCAAACTCAAACTCAAACTCAAATAACTCACAATTAACACAATTCCGTGTCGACTGAGTAATTTTTTTTGGTCTTCTTCTTCTTCTTCTTCTTCTTCTTCAAAATGTCCCTTTGGACACTAAATTAAAGTGACCCAAAAGGACTTAATGGTCTTGAACTCTCGTTCTTTTTGACCAGACACAAGTATTAGAGGCTTGAAGCGAGTCTCTCCAATCGTTTCAACTAAATATAATTTCTTATTAACATAACCTCAAAAAAAAAAACGTGGTTAACCCACAATAGTATAACACAAACATAAAATATTCAATTTAAATATATAGCACGGTTTCTTAGTATTAATATTTTCATTACAAACACATTTTAACATAAAATAGTCTGGCTGTGACTAAACACCGTTAAATGAATTACAAAATCGCGCCGTAGACTTGTTGCCAGTTCCACGTAAGGAACGCAACTCTTTTTTTTATCAGTGTACTATCAAAAAGATTATACTATCTTCACAGCTCGTTACTTTATTTAATTTAAATAAAGTTTTTATAACGATGATTTTGATTACTTTAGTAGAATACGATTAGCATTATCCAAACCTCTCACAGCTGACGAATATTTAATAAACAAGCACTGTTTAGTCAGAGATAAATTTGATATAATCTAATTAAACTTTATTTCTGACAGAAATTTTCTGTTATTAATCTTTGTAAAATGTCCCAGGCCTCTAATGCTTTTAAACTAAGAATTTTTGTCTTACGTTAAAGAGTAAATAAATTATCGGGAAAAATATAGTTTTTTTACCCCTTTGCCCCCTTACTCTACCCCAATGTTAACCATATTCAGGTGATGAAAAATGAGTTCATTGTTGTACGTCGTAAAAAAAGTCCAAACCACCACTGGCGGCAGAACTCTTTGACTTTGATGACAGCCATACTTCAAACTTGTTTGTTTATTATGTAAACAGGTGGTTGACTCGAGATTCTGTGCAAAAACCTTTTGTGAAATTGATTAAAAATGATTGAAGAAGAATATATGGTTTAGTTTATACACCTACAAATCTCTCCGAAATTGCAAATGCTACATTAGACAAATTACCATCGAAATCGCGAAAAGTGTACGATTTAGCCTACGAAAAAAATTTAAAATGAACTAAGGAAGGTTTAAGTTTATTTCGAAAGGGTTTTATTGGCCTATTTTAATAAAAAAACACATACTTTATTACTGAATAAATTAAATTGAAAAATTAATATTTAAAAAAAATATATAGGATGCTTGAATAAAAAATAGTATATTTCACTCAAAGGAAAAGTGCTTTTTTTACTCGTCTGTAGTTTCTAGACTCCGCTTCGCGTCGTCCGTAAATTCTACAGACTAGTAAAAAGCTTCACTTTTCCTCTTAGTAAAACAATATAAAATTTTTCTATTTTGCAACTCTTATACGCTCATAATCACATGTATTTTGCGTGTTCTTATAGACCTATGGGAGGTTACTCCTTTTTTTTTTTGGGGTTGGCAAGACAGGACAAAAGAATATCGCTTGGAATTTTTCGTGGAAATTTAAAAACCGCTTTTAAGTTTAGATTTCTACGAAATTGTGTTTTAAGTTAATTTTTACCGTGTTAAAATTGTGACTTGGTTACTTGCAGTGAAAAGTGAAGAGCTGACTATAAAATATATCAAAATATCGTTTGTCCTATGAACTTTAAACATTACGTAAATTGTAATGCCAACCGAAAACAAAAATCCCTAAATCGGTCATCAATTTAAATGTAATTTTAGAGCAAAATAGAAAAAATAGTATAAAGCACTCGTTTCATAACCCGTTTTTAACGCTCTAGTACTTTAGAAAACACGCCGCAAGCTGCTCGTTTTCTAAACTTGTACTCGTGTGCTAAAAACGTGTGTTATGAAACTAGTACTTTATTATACTATTTTCTAACAAACAATTTAAATTTAAAGTGGTATATTAAGGTTCTACGTTCTCAATATATATTTCCTTAAACAGGAGACCCTAACCGAATACTAATATAAATGTAATGAGACTAAATTTATTCCAGTGCAGTACTATAAGATCCTTGTCCTATGTTTTACTTTGTATTTTTTTATTTTATATGCTACCAAGAAATCATTGGGTCAATGTCAGTTTATTTTCCTTGAGATAGGTCCATAGACAAAATAAACAAATAGATTGTTTTTTGACCGTTTGCGCATACTTCTGCGTCCCGACTAAATGCGTCCTCCATTTTGATTCCAATTGTCCAACATAAAGTAAAAAAATATATTTTTTATGTTGGTAACACTGTGTTGCGTTAGATAGGAATATTTTCTTTGTTAGAGATGTGTCTTTTCATTTCACTTCAGTAGTCAGTAAAAGTTTCTTTTTGTCGTTTTTTTGTTGCAACAGTTTGTTATGCTAAAAGCTAAATCAATATGTTATACTACACAGATATTTATTTATTTTTACCAATAATTTAAATATAAAAATATAATTCTTCGCACACACCTCTAACATATTCGTGCAACAGGTTAACATAACCTAATTTATGTATGTTTTGAGTTTGTTTTCGAGGTTTTTCTGTTATTTTTTTACGAGTTTGGTGTTTTGTGCTAGAAGGGTGAACATTTTATTTTATTATAGACTATATAATAGCGTTTTTGAACTTTTAAAGTCTTTCTGTGTTTTTTGTATATTTTATAGTGCTTTTTCAAAGAACTAGTAAAGTCTTTGCAATGACGTGTTTTATAAAAAGTTGTAGAAACATAAAACGACTGCTACCTGCAGACAGCAGTATCATATTTTTTAGGTAAGTTTGATTTTTTTAATATAACATAAGAGAACATTAAAAAGTAAGGTTATGTCGTTTATTTATTTACATTTTACCCACTAGTTTAAATTTCCCGGCTGATTTCTGACGTAACTTCCGATCAAAATGAAGGACTCGTAAATTTGTATATAACCTTGAGATGACAGCTCATCTATGTTCTTTGTCTATGGATAGGTCTTTTTAAAATCACCAGAAACCCTATTTTTCACACTTACACACAAAAAAACGTATGTTTCAAGCAACAATTCTGTTTTTTATATGGTTTATTTAACAATATGGTTTAGCCGATCCAACATTTAATTTGATTTATCAATACTGTATGCTTGATTTAAACATATAATGTTTAATTAACCTATTTTTTTTTTGTAATAAAGTATGTTTTTTTATTAAAATAGGCCAATAAAACCCTTTCGAAATAAACTTAAACCTTCCTTACCTCATTTTAAATTTTTTTCCTAGGCTAAATCGTACACTTTTCGTGATTTCGATTGTAACTTGTCTAATGTAGCATTTGCAATTTCGGAGAGATTTGTAAGTGTATAAACCATATATTCTTCTTCAATCATTTTTAATCAATTTCACACAAGGTTTTTGCACAGAATCTCTAGTCAACCACCTGTTTACATAATAAACAAACAAGTTTGAAGTATGGCTGTCATCAAAGTCAAAGAGTGCTGCCACCAGTGGGGGTTTTGCTAACTAACTTTTTTACGGCGTACAACAATGAACTCATTTTTTACTGTAAAAAAATAGATCACTTCTAACTAGTGTGATCAGTTATAAAATATGAACATTTTAGTACGCTTGAAGAAAATAGTATATTCTAAAACTAGTATGGAATAGACAATATTCCGCGCGAGCGGAAAGTTTGTCATACGAGCCGGCAGGCGAGTATGACGGTCCCGCGAGAGCGAAATGACTATTCCATACGTGTTATAGACTACTTTTTTTCGACTGCAAATATGAAACACTGTATGGCTTTAAACTGCGGACAAAGTTAAAAACAATGTTTTTTGTGACTCGACATTGTAAATGCAGCAAAATACATATTTTTAAATAAAACAATTAATGTTATTTAATAATTTTATCAAATCAGTACTTAAAAAAGATTTTTATTTCATTTTAGCACATATTTACAAATTATAATGCAAAAATTGAAGGTTATGTCAGATTGTTGTGATAGATATCAGGTTTAAATATTTAACAATAGATGGAGCAGTTTTAATTTTTTGAACTTAATTGATAAAAACTGGTCAAATATTTAGAAAAACTAATAAACTTTATGTAATTTTAACGCAAAACTTTAAATTGCATTAAATTATTCAATATTTCATGGTAAAATATATATATATATATATTTTTGCTAATATTGCTACAGTTTTTTTTACTTTTATAAACAAGAGATGGCACTACATGTGCTCATTCTAACACTTGATACGGAATATTCATACCATATCTAGAGCTAGAATGGATTCATTCTGTGTTTGAAAAGTGTGTGTATTTGCTTACATTCTAAAGCAGTCGTAGAAAAAATTTGTTTTAGTATTAACTGAAAAACAAGGATACACGAACTTCTAGAAAACGACCATGACTTGCCATATAAAAATCTATATAGAATATAAAAGAAGAACAAAAATACTTAAAACCTTAGTCGTTAGTCGAATTGATATCAAAAATGAAATACTTCGCATTGGTAATTTTTTTGATTGCTACGGTCTCGGGTCTACCGCAAAGACCAATTTACAGAGGAGGATATTCGAGGGTTTATTATCACGGGTCGGAAAAAGATGCGGGTGGAATTCAAAGTGAAAAATTAACCATGAAAAATCAGAGCGGTGAGTTTTCAAATTTTCATTGTCAATATTTTCATAGTCAATCACAATATGGTAGACTTAAAGTTTACGGACGCCAAAAAAGTACCCTTTTAGATATAAGTTTTTTTACGTTAAAGTATAAGCCCATATCACGGTTTGCCGTGATTCACTTTTAGTTCGACTGTGGAAAACACTTAGTTTCTTTTTTTTGGATAATTTGTTTACTTAATTTATTTTAAATATAAATTACATCGGCACTTAGTGCTACTAAGATTGCCGATCTATTGAAATCTTCACCGAAAAGGCAAAATCTTTGACCACGTTTTTTTCACATTTCTCGACGTTTTAGACCATTCTGAGTCAAAATCAGTAAAAAAAATTTTTGCGTCCGTCTGTCTGTCTGTCTGTCTGGGTGTAAACTCCATTTCTAATGAGATATCGACTTGCGGTTTTTTGCATATTGTTTCTTATGGTATTCCGAAGAGCTGATTAGATTTTGGGGTAAACGATTGGGGGTAAGGGGGTAAAAATAGGGTAAAATTCCTTTAGCGTTTTTTGTTTATAATTAAGGCAATTATTATTGTATTGGGTTATTTTAGCACTTATATAAAAGATAATTTTAAATTGGTCAAAAATTATTATAAACAACGTTTTCCTAAAACGCATTGTTTTCGAGATATTGGCGTTTAAAGCAGTAAAAGGTTTTTTTAGCATGTCTCACATATTTATAACCCGATTTCAAAAAATTATATTTTAAATAAAAGCTCTTTTTAAGTCCTATAAAAAATGTTATATACAGTTTTTTGCTAGAATATAATGTTTTAAAGATACAGAATTTAAAATCAAACAAAACACCTAGTTTGAAATTTGCAAACTAGATGGCTCTAGTGTACAATAGTGCCGATGTTTTGACAGGGTGCTTGCAACGTTTCATATAGTTTAAGACTAAAAATTAAATAAACTACCAGACCTAACGTTTATTTATTCAAAAGTTATGGACCATAACTTAACAATTTAAGTAAAAGTTGCATTATCTTATTAAAAGTAAAATACGGTTTAATATAAAATTATAAAAAAAATAAAAATTAAAACAAATTAATAAATTTTAAAAAATATTAAAAATAAAAATATTTAAAAAAATATATTTTTCATTTTTTTTTTTAAATATTTTGTATTTTTAGATTAAACCATCTGTTATTTTTTAATTATTTTTTTTTTTATTTTTAACAGGGAAATTTAATTTTTGTTTAAATTAACCTTTTTATTAAAAAGTGCCCTAGTAACAAGTCTTGAGCAAGTCTGGCTCAAGATTCTTGATCAAGTAACTGCATCCAGATTTTGACAATTCTGACCCAAGATACTGTCGACAGATTCTTGCTAAAGAATTGTCAAACAATTGCTACAGATACTTCGTCAAGATTTTTGGACAAGTATTGAGCAAGAACGTAGCAAGAAAATAGATTGTTTGATTTTTGAATTTAAATTAATATCTACATTTTAAGTAAACAAATCGTACAAGAAAACTAAGTGTTTTCCGAAGTCGAACTAAAAGTTAATAACGGCGGACCGTGTTATATTACACTATTTTTTTCTTTAACACACAGCCTATAAAAAAAAAACACATAAAAAAATAGTTTTGGAATTATTTTAAATAACTTTTCTCTTTTTTGTATGCTACCCTAGGTGTACTGTCCCTAAAAATCAATTTTTTCTTCAATCGTACTAAAATGTTCATATTTTATAGCTGAACACACTAGTTGGAAGTGATCTATTTTTTTACAGTAAAAAAATGAGTTCATTTTTGTACGCCGTAAAAAAAAGTTAGTTAGCAAAACCACCACTGGCGGCAGCACTCTTTGACTTTGATGACAGCCATACTTCAAACTTGTTGTTGTTTGTTTATTATGTAAACAGGTGGTTGACTCGAGATTCTGTGCAAAAACCTTGAGTAAAAATGATTGAAGAAGAATATATGGTTTATATACCTACAAATCTCTCCGAAATTGCAAATGCTACATTAGACAGGTTACCATCGAAATCGCGAAAAGTGTACGATTTAGCCTACGAAAAAAATTTAAAATGAGCTAAGGAAGGTTTAAGTTTATTTCGAAGGGATTTTATTGGCCTATTTTATTAAAAAAAACATACTTTATTACTGAATAAATTAAATTCAAAAATTAATATTTAAAAAAAATATATAGGATGCTTGAAGAAAAAATTGTATGTTTCACTCAGGGGAAAAGTGCTTTTTTTACTCGTCTGTAGTTTCCAACGAACTAATAACTCTTCTCTCTAGAATAGGCATTTCATTTGTAAAAACTGACAAAAACGTAGCCAACATATACATTTGTCTGCCTTACTTGCACAGCTTTGTTCTAACAGAGACAGCAATAACAGTTACTGGTAATTGTTATTGTTCAGGCCTGAATATACCTACTATTTGTTTACAAACAAACCGAGATGTTGGCGATACTTTATATTAACGGTATGCGTATTCTAGAGAGAAGAGTTTTTAGTTCTTTGGTAGTTTCCGGACTCCGCTTCGCGTCGTCCGTAAATTCTACAGACTAGTAAAAAAAGCTTCACTTTTCCTCTTAGTAAAACAATATACTATTTTAAAGACCACCCTAACATACCGACATGTTAAATTTTATGCAAACCTAAATATTTTCATTAAAATTAATTGGTAGGTATTTGTTTTGGATTATCTGCTTTTATTGTATTTTTCAATAATAAACAGTATATTTCAATACATTTTATATTCGAATATTTTTGTAATTAAAGAGATTATTATTTTAAATTATTTGTATTTTTACTTTAGAGTGAAATAATTTTTACTCTACAAATAAAGTTTACATGTACATAAAAAAATAGAGTTTTGGACAAAATCCCGTTTTTTAGCCCTAATTTGCTGTCACTGGTCAAATTTTTATTTTAAAAAGTAAAAACGAGGTTAATTATGCGTATCTCGTTTTTATACGATAAAACAAAAACGAAAAAACAATCAGTTTTTTATAAATATAATTTTCGGCTGAATTCAAAAATATAAAAAATTACACGGTGTTCCATTAAAAAAAAAACATATTTATGCGACTTTCGTCGAAACCGGAAGTGAAACAAAAAAAATAAATGCGCCATTTTATAGCCAATGCAAATAGTATATTAAAGTACTAGTTTCATAACATACGTTTTTAGCGCACGAGTACAAGTTTAGAAAACGAGCCGCTTGCGGCGAGTTTTCTAAAGTACTAGTGCTCTAAAAACGTGTTAAGAAACGAGTGCTTTACACAATTTTTTTTATTTTGCTCTAAAATTTAAAAAACTTACATTTAAATTGATGACTGATTTAGGGATTTTTGTTTTGGGTTGGCATTACAGTTTACACTATGTTTAAAATTCTAAGAACAAATGATATTTTGATATATTTTACAGTCATCTCTTCTTTTTTCACTGCAATTAACCAGTCCACAATTTTAACACGGTAAAAAATAAACCAAACACAAAATTTTGTAAAAAATTAAACTTTAAATTGACATTTGCAAGCAAAACGTCAAGAGATAGGCTTTGGTGTGTTGCCAACCCAACAGAAAAAAAGTAAAGACCTCTTATGGGCGCGCAAAATGCGTGTGATTATGAGCTTATAAGAGTCGCAAAATAGAAAAATTATATAAATTACCAAAGTTTCGTTTTTATCGAATGAAGATTAATCTTAATTTTGGGGGCAGACATAAATAAAACTCACCCGGTATACAACAATGCTAAACTGTGTGTAAAATTGGTCACTCTGTAAATTTAAGTTAATTTGTATTAAAGCCACTTTACACGAAGCAATTTGTGCGCAAGTTTGATGCTATGCCAGTTTGTTGCAAGAATGATTCAGTCACTGCGCATGCCTTCAGGCAAGTTTGAGGCCATTTTCGTGCCATCAAATTATTTAGAATATGTTCTATTTTAGGCGATTTTCACGCAAGTTTTATGGTTATTTTCGTGGTACCAACCTGAAAAAAAAGTTACCAAATCGATTTAATTTTACTAATATAATAGCAACTGCACATGTTAATAATTATTATTATTAATAATAGGTCGGTCTGTCTAACTAAAAAACTTCCTTAAAAAAAGCAAATGCTAGGTTATGTTTTTTTAAACAAACGCAGAGGGACGTCAAAATTGTCTGGTTGCCAGCACTGTTTACCTTGCAATATATAGCACCAAACTTGCGTACAACTTGCTCCGTGAAAAGTCAAATTAATGTCCAATTGTCCTCGTGCTATATCTGGCAGCAAACTTGCATAGCATCAAGCTTGCGTACAATTTGCTCCGTGTAAAGTGGTCTTTAGAACATGTTCTATTTTTCGGCGATTTTCACGCAAGTTTTATGGTTATTTTGTGGTACCAACCTGGAAAAAAATTACCAAATCGATTTAATTTTACTAATATAGTAGCAACTGCACATGTTAATAATAATTATTATTAATAATAGGTCGGTGTGTCTAACTAAAAAACTTCCTTAAAAAAGGAAATGCTAGGTTATGTTTTTGTCAACAAACGCAGAGACACGTCAAAATTGTCTGGTTGCCAGCACTGTTTACCTTGCAATATATAGCACCAAACTTGCGTACAACTTGCTCCGTGAAAAGGCAAATCAATGTCCAATTGTCCTCGTGCTATATCTGGCAGCAAACTTGCATAGCATCAAGCTTGCGTACAAATTGCTCCGTGTAAAGTGGTCTTTAGAACATGTTCTATTTTTCGGCGATTTTCACGCAAGTTTTATGGTTATTTTGTGGTACCAACCTGGAAAAAAAGTTACCAAATCGATTTAATTTTACTAATATAGTAGCAACTGCACATGTTAATAATTATTATTATAAATAATAGGTCGGTGTGTCTAACTAAAAAACTTCCTTAAAAAAGCAAATGCTAGGTTATGTTTTTGTCAACAAACGCAAAGACACGTCAAAATTGTCTGGTTGGCAGCACTGTTTACCTTGCAAACTTGAGTACAACTTGCTCCGTGAAAAGGCAAATCAATGTCCAATTGTCCTCATGCTATATCTGGCAGCAAACTTGCATAGCATCAAGCTTGCGTACAAATTGCTCCGTGTAAAGTGGTCTTTAGAACATGTTCTATTTTTCGGCGATTTTCACGCAAGTTTTATGGTTATTTTGTGGTACCAACCTGGAAAAAAAGTTACCAAATCGATTTAATTTTACTAATATAGTAGCAACTGCACATGTTAATAATTATTATTATTAATAATAGGTCGGTGTATCTAACTAAAAAACTTCCTTAAAAAAGCAAATGCTAGGTTATGTTTTTGTCAACAAACGCAGAGACACGTCAAAATTGTCTGGTTGGCAGCACTGTTTACCTTGCAAACTTGCGTACAACTTGCTCCGTGAAAAGGCAAATCAATGTCCAATTGTCCTCATGCTATATCTGGCAGCAAACTTGCATAGCATCAAACTTGCGCACAAATTGCTCCGTGTAAAGTGGTCTTTAAACCCAAGTTTATTAAAACGTATTTATTAAAAGTCTGGAAAATCTAATTTAAAAATTCAATTTACTTTTGCAGAACCCAACGATGTAGCTTTAAAGGCAGATAATGGCACAGAAACAAATCCCGTAAATAAAACACAAATTCGTACAACGTTGGACATTAAACCAGAGATTAAATCAGTGCAGATGAATACTAATGGAAACGTGGAAAATAAAGAAAAAGTTAAAAGTGATAAGTTGAGAAATGGTGAAAATTTATATTTATTTATGTTTGAGAAAGAAGGTGAGTAATAGTTATTTATGGTACTAGTGGGTAAAGTAAGATATTGCCCATGAGAAAATTAACCTGCGAGGCGTCAGCCAAGCAGGTTAGTTTCATGAGTGCCATACAAGGTTTTATCCAATAAATGGCTTAGGAATTCATATTTTTATTAAAAATTTTAATGACATTTACAAGAAAATAATTTGACAAGTAACAGTTGAGTGGGTAAAATAAATAATTATCCACTCAATAAAGTAAAAGCCACGCGGGGGTTATTATTGAGTTTATTTATTTAAAATAAAGCTGGTAATTGTCTCATTATCTGTATGTATTGGATAATAGTTATTTATGGTACTAGTGGGTAAAGTTAGATATTACCCATGACGCGTCAGCCAAGCAGGTTAATTTTAGAGAGGGCAATATCGGTTTACCCATGGGTGCCATACAAGGTTTTATCCGATAAATAGCTTAGGAATTCATATTTTTAATAAAAATTTTAATGACATTTACAAGAAAATAATTTGACAATTGACAGTTGAGTGGGTAAAATAAATAATTATCCACTCAATAAAGTAACGCGGGGGTTATTATTGAGTTTATCTATTTAAAATAAAGCTGGTAATTGTCTCATTATCTGTATGTATTGGATAAATATATTTTTTTTAATGCTGCTGAAAAAAAACTAATTATGAATAATTAATTAGGAATAATATTAGGTACTTTCCTCAAGGAAAGTCTAAGACTTTAAGTTTTAAACGGGGTTATTAATAAATGGCATAATTCCTCGAAAAAAATAGAAAAAATTTCCTATAAACATATGTCAAAAACGTTTTGTAAGAGAGCTACGCCTCTAAAAAAGGGGCTAACAAATTCGGTGTTTATTTAATAAGTAAGGATCCCTTAAGATTTTGTTTGTGATCTAACCTTAATAACGCCTATCATTCTATGTCACTTTCATGTATAGTCCGTATAGGCAAGATAGTAACTTAAAATTCCCGCGATTTTTAAGTTACGTCATTGGTTAAAAACTCGTACCTTTTAACATATAAAATATTGTGACATTTTTTGTCTATGACAATGATTGACAGTCGTTAAACCTAATAAAAGAAGAGAAAGTTACATAAAAAATGGTTACTTAATGTTATTTTGTATGGTACTGAAAGAGGTACTTTTTTGGTTTATTCTTCATACACTCACACTAAATTAGAATATTCTACATATTGTACAAACGTAAATTATATTGAACACAAGGAAAAAGTCAAATTTTTAGGTTACAATTACAACTTAAGGCCTATCCAGAGGCTCGCATAACAAGCATTAAAAGATATATGACGACACATCAAGCCAATCCTGGTTCGCATTCTTATTTACTATGCTTGTTATGCGAGTCTTTGGATAGGCCCTTTCCAGGAAAACAGTACCAACATCTGTTAAATTTATGATACACTACGATTTATGCATAATTATGCTATTGATGCGCTCTGTGTTGTAAAACGGGCCGCGTCTCTTACTATCTTGCATAACTGGACGGAGTATAGTTATTTTAACTTTCTTGCCTCATACTTTTTTTGCGTAACTTTTTTGTAGATTTGTTATTGAAATGTTTTCACAAGTAAAAATACATTGAAAAGATACTCTTGTTGTAATACCGTACGTCAGTACGATCAACCGTTTTCGAGAAAAATGCATTTGAGGAACGAAGGTTAAACACTTAAATGTTCAAAAGCTAAATTTAATTTTTTTACACGGAAAGAAATTAGTGGGCTCTGCGCTATACATTATAAGATATTTGGTAACAGTGGCAAATTATAGTCATTTAAGCTATAGATTATAAGGGACACAATAACTAATAATGTTAAAAATAAATTGGAAACGATTATATATATTACAGACACGATTATATTTATTACAGGCACTATTATAAATTTACAGAAATTTTATTATATTATAAAAATTATTAGCACGGACAATAATTAAATCTATTTAAGCTATAAATGCCATACTATTTGTTATATTTTATTATTCACTAAACAATTAAAGTATTTCATATAAATTTTTACACTGACTGCCATAATTGTAAGAGAAAGCCTTGTATTTATATAATAAGCGATTATAATTTGCTTGGTATGTGTGTTATAGCGCTCCTAGCTATAATTTTTTTTTTCCGTGTATAGAACTATTATAGAACTATAATAGGAGAAGTATTCTGAAAACTTAAATGTTAATTTCAAATAAAATATAGCTTTTAGTTTATTATAAAATTAATTTTTTACTAGAGTTTGTTATCTGGGGTTTCCATTTGGCAGGAGAATTTCTGTACACCCTGTATAAAAACCTGTTAAAACAACAATAATTTTTTGCCCATTTCATATAAATGATAAAATGAAACATCCTATTTCACTTTAAAATGCTTACATTTGTCAAGAGACTTGTTTATTCCTAAAGCACTTTTCAAGAAATAAATATATTGGTCTGGCTTATATAAAAAGTACCTAATCATATAACTCAAAAAAGTGCATGTTTAATAACCAGACTTTATTAACCTCACATATTTTTGGGTGTTAAATAAGAATGCAAGACTGAAAAATCTTGAGAAGCCCCAGAGATCCCCGTTCCTAATGAAAAAGTGGATTCGGTCAGATTCGGTCACTTTTTTGCCCCAAACTTTTTTATCTGTATTTTTTTACATTTTCTTAATAAAATATGATTCTTTAGTTAAAAATACATTAAAAAGTTACCTATCCCTGGTTTCCCACCTAACACAGATCAATAATGAAATTTTTATTTGTAATAACGTCAAAAAGCAGTAGTCTGACTCATTAAATCGAGCCTGCAATAGTATATTGTAATCCTAGATGGGAAACTGGTGATTTTATGGATCGAGAGAAGATACCGACAGGCGAGACCAGTTGAGCCTGGTCACTTGAGACTCAGAAAACCACTATTCAACTAGTGCCTATTTCCCACCCGTTGCCCATGACGACGGTTGGGAAGTGACAATCAGCTAATTTTACATATTTGCTGTCAGAAAATTAGTAAACGTCAAACACATAACCTCAAATTTTATGTTTAGGTGTTAGGTCGTAGGAAAAATAGTATACGCACCCCGACGCAAACCGTTTCGGTTGCGCCTCGTAGAAAAAAGCACTCTCGTGCACTAAAAACTAGGTTCGCGTAGTCGGTGCTATTTACCTTGTGTAGCCTACACAGTGTAGGCTGAAGAAAGATTAGTGGATGGAGTTTTGTTTCACTTTACCCCGGTTGACGGTATTACTATTATTCTATTATTAATTATTTTATTTTCAAATGCCAAACTCATAGTTAAAGGAGTCCGTCAAAAGGACTAGGAGACTGGGTTTTTGGCCTCCTATCTAAATCACTGAAATACTCTACAAGACACTAGGGATATCTTAAAATTGAGTCCTAATTTGAGGCTATAAAATATTTGCGTGCTCCCGTGATTTATTTGATATGTGTCAGCTGGGACAGCCGGTATATTACAATATCCTATCTTTTGCATAAACCAGTCCAAAACTGAGCGGAAAATAAATGTATTGTATTTTCAGATTCTGAAAAGGATAACTCAGAGCCTGAAGAATTCGACAACAATAATGGCACCGAACCCGCAACCACCGAAATGCCAATGACTACCACTCCCACTCGATCGCATAAAAATAAGGAAAAATCACCGGAAAATTCAGAAGAGGAAAAACAAAACTCTCCAAATGAAAAAAAACTCGAAGCGGTGGAGTTGTCTGATCTTAACAGCGAAGGTGTTTATTATGTCTATCATCCTAATGGTCTTTATCAGAAAGTCGTTTATTACAGCAACGAAAATTTTAATGTTAATGAAAATACAGATACGGAACAAGATAATATTGAGATACCGGAAAACGTTGAATACATTAATATTCCGCAAGTTGCGCCTATTAGAGAACATATAGTTACATACGATCCAAACACGTTTCTATTTCAGAGAATAATTCATATTTGACCAAAATAATATTTTTCTTTTTCTATTTATTTGTAAATAACTATGTTAAATATTATGAAGCTGAAGTTTGCAACGTTTTTTTGCAACGAAAATTCAAATAGTAAATTACAGTACTAGTTTCATAACATACATTTTTAGCGCACGAGTACAAGTTTAGAAAACAAGCCGCTTATGGAATAAGTTCTTTAATATACTATTTTAATTTTCGATGCAAAAAAACGTTGCAAGCTTCAGCTTCATTAAATATTACTATTTTACAAGAACAAAGTACACTGATAATTTGCACTCGTGAAATTTTCACCTTGTTAAAAAATAAAAATGGAATAGTCCATTAAAATATTCGTGCAACTTGAATTATTGGAAAAAATTATTCTGGCATATGAAAATATTTATTTTAAGGAAATTATTCTCTTGCATTTTGGGCAATCGGATAATTTACAATCTAAATGTTTTTGATACCCGCCAAAACAAAATTTTCAATAATTCAACAAGCACTAAGGATATTACTGCTGATAACTTTAATTATCAGTAGTAATATCATAAGTACATGTTGAATTATCGATAATTTTTTTACTGTATTCAAAAAATATTTTGCTTGGCAATTTTTTGAGTGCATTTTTCGTGTTACAGGAGACCCAGGTCGAGGAATTTTGACGAAAAATGGACGAAAACAATTTCCTTAAGCAAAATGTTTTTTTATATACAGTGAAAAAATTATCGATAATTCAACATGCACGAAGGGTATTTCACAAACAGAGGAACTACATAATTTTACAATGTTTTATGTTGTTTCATATTTAAATTGAAAATTTAAGAAATAAACAATAATATTACTTAACAACTATAATTAAAAATTTAAATCTCAAATTTGCCGCGCTTTTTAAATCCACAATGTTCACTTGTTCGCGAATGTTGCCAAGTCTAAAGTTTGCTCGAGGGATATTTTATGCTCGAGATTATTCCAATAAAATCGTTGTTATCACATATATTAGCATTAGCATTTAGTTTTCAACTGAAAAGAAATAAAATAACGGGTGTTTCCACCCGTAAAAAAACAATTTCCTATCGGTTTCTAATAAACTTTGGCAACGCTGTACTGTTACCAGCGCAGTCATTTGATGTTTTGATTTCCGTAATTCTTAACTGCAAATATATTTTTAATAAATAAGTGTTTAAATTAGTTTTTAGTGGCCTGTTTTTAATACCAAGATTCAATTAAATAAATTAAAATTTATGAATATCAGTGATTTAAAGCTTTTAAGATGGAAAGTACATAAAATATAATATATTATCTAAAATTAATTAGGGTTTATACCTAGGATGTTTTGGTAATAATATAAGCATTTATATTACTTATCAATAAAAATAAATCAACTAAAGGTAAGCTTCACAAATTAAAAACATATTTTGCAAAAATATAACATTTATTAAGATGTCAGTAACTGTCAGTTTCTTGTTTCCATAGTAACCAAGTGATAATTGCATATCGTCCACTAAAGGCTCTAGTTGTCTAACTCCAAGTTTTTCAAAAATGAGATTTTTATCAAATTTGCTTCATTATCTGATTACCAACATACTGCAAGAAAAAAGTTGCATTAAACCAATATCAGCCTCAAAAAATGCAAAAATGTAAATATTTTAAGTCGCTAAGTGTCTAACTCCATCATATGATTGTGAGAAAACAATTAAATGAGAACTGTCACTAATGTCAAACTATTTCTGGGAGATTTAGCTCAGTGGTCAATGGCATCGATATAGCCTGACACTGATCTAATGATCGTGAGTTCAAACCTCACTGGCGCCGATTGCCTTTTTCAGTTAATTAATAATTGAAATTTGGCGAAGGCGTACTCCCTAGATATATTGGTTCGAAAGTCAATTAAAGCCGGTGGTTCCCTCTACTACTAGCCCACACAAGTCCTGGACTTAGGGGATGCTTAATTAAGTAGAATAGTACGAGGTTAAAAACAAACATAAAACAAACATTTCTCGACAACAGGGGATCCCGTTTATACCCTATGTTTAAGTTTCTATTTCAGAAAAAAAAACTAAAATAATTATAACTTAAATCTTTTTTATAATAATAAATACTTAACTAAATCCAAAAAACATAAAAAAAATATGCAGCAAACTGTTAAAGATTCGTTACATTTATGATACATACATAATTATGTATAATAATATACATTAGAATTTAGTTAGATAATATTTGATTGTTTAATAATATTAGATTTTAATAATATTGACCACAAAAATGTAAATAAGGTATTTAAGTTTTGAATGTTGCTTAATAATTATTATATTTTTATTATAACATAACGTTACAAAATAAAATATATTTTTTTCTCATGGGATTTAATTATTTTTATGAAGGTTTTATAATGTATAAATTTTATAATATTAATATTATCTAGGTATATATATTATGCCTACCTAGTAGTAATATTATATATTAAATATAAAAATATAAATTTTTTGTAATAATATTACGCGATATAATACGATAGGTATCCTCTTTTATCTTCCCTTAGAGTTAGACCATTAGTGAATTTAGATTCTGTGGTTAAAATTTAATTTTCAAATAATTTATATAAAATAGATAACAATGAAAAGTTTTAAATACATTAACACATTTCAAACATTTTTACCTGTGAACAAGCTAGTTTTAAAGTTCTAAATTGCTATAATTAAGTTTTAAATCGTTTTTTACGTCTCCTGAAAAATATGACGTTTTGGGGTTAGACCGTTAGAGCCTTTAGATGACGATATGTGCAAAAATTATCAGATTCATTTTGATCTGATTGGTCACGAAACTAAAAATGCAAGGTTTTGATTGGCCTATATATTGTTTGTGAAATAGTCAGCAGTAATATTTAAATAAATAATTATTTATGTACCTAATTGAATAAATGTAATAAATTAATATAAATAATCACACAGTTTTTAATTAAGTACATTCAACTATCTTTATTTTTTATTTGAGTAAAGAGCATATTTCCACTTTAGTTATACATAAAAATTGTATTATATAATATTTACTTGTACAGGAAACATTAAAACATGTTTTATAATATGGTCTGTTTCATCAAGCAAGAGAGTAAATTAAAAATCGCATAGTGAATATTTTCAAAACAGATTCGAATATTGGATGTGCGAATATACTGCGTTTATTTATTTTATAAAACATAACTATATTCTATACACAAACATATACTATTCAAACCTGTTGTAAAAATATTTACTGTGCGATTATTGAATTTACTATCTTGCTTGAAAAAACAGACCATAGCATGTAGTATTATATTGTTACACCGATATATCTTGATAATGGAATTTACTCTCGAAAAAACGAATTACTCGAATGATGGATAATAGAGATTTCCTCTTTATCGGAAATTATGTTATGAAGTAACACAGGCCGACATGGATATGAGCCACAGTTTTTTTTTTTGGGTACAAAGGACTTTGGGATGCTGAATCCAAATCCGCTGACAAAATTGCCTATTACGTAGAAATTGAGTGTTTTCAAAAACATTGAAAACACTACATTTCTAGAGCAAAACGTTTTTGTTTTTAAATGGATTTTTTCAACTTTGGTGTGATAGAATTTATAATAAGGGTAATTTATAATTTTTCCTGAAAAAATTACTTTGATTTCCTCTATTTTTTTCGATTTTCAAAAAGTCTGACCCGCTATAACTTTTTTGTCTTTGGTTTGAACTTTTTCAAATTTGTTACGAGCGATCCTTTTAATAAAAGTAATTTTCCCAGCAAAAATGACGTTTATCGCACGTTTCCTTCTATGGTTTTTGATTTTTTAAAAAGTTTTGCACCCTATAATTTTTTTATTTTTTCGGGGATTACTTTCAAAAACAATATGGATCTTTCCCCCATAGAACTGAAAATTTCGAGTCGATCACATTATTCCTTCTTGAGTTATCGTGTCCACAAAAAACATGACTTCAGACGGAGGGACAGACGGACATTTTCAAAGTTTCTTATGTTTTCATGAAACGCATTTGTATCCTAGAATTTTTTTTTTAAAGATAGCAAATTAAAAATCGCACAGTGAATATTTTGAAAGCATATTCGAATATTGGATGTGCGAATTCTATACACAAACATATACTATTCAAACCTGTTGTAAAAATATTTACTGTGCGATTTTTAATTTACTATCTTGCTTGAAGAAACAGACTATAGTATATGTTTTATTCAGTGCAGTCCAAAATTAAGATATCAACTTCAAAGGAATAAGTAAATAACAAAACTAAGGCTATATTTCGGCATTTAATATTTTTAGCTTTTAAAATAGTCTTATTTAAGTGTTCGAAATTTGAATATATCAACTAGACCGCACTATATATTTTAATATACATGTATATTAATTACCAATAAAACAATAGTAAACATACAGGGTGTTATAACATAACGACGGAATAAAGTTGTACTTTTATCAAAAAAATTAAAAACTTAAAAATTCGTTTAAAATATTTATATTTCATCAAAATATGTTATGTTATTTAAAAAAAAATCATACACAACTTTACATATTCCTTTAAAAATTGCCTTAAACTTTTAACTATAGCATTTAGGTCCTTATTTAATTGGATTGAACCAACATTTCATGATTTACAGTAGAACCCACAATGGAGAAGGAAAGAGATGTAGAAGAAATTACAGAATCTTCAAGAACAGTAAATAAAATGTTTGAAATAACAACTGAACCAGAATCGGAACAAATCAACTTTGCGAAACATAAACTAATAAATAAAGCAAACATTTCTAAAGAAAAATTGAAGATTAAAAAAGAAGACAGAAATGGTAAGATAGATAAATTTACTTTATCCAATACATACAGATAATAACACAATTACTAGCTTTATTTTAAATAGATAAACTCAATAATAACCCCCGCGTGGCTTTTACTTTATTGAGTGGATAATTATTTATTTTACCCACTCAACTGTCACTTGTCAAATTATTTTCTTGTAAATGTCATTAAAATTTTTAATAAAAATATGAATTCCTAAGCTATTTATTGGATAAAACCTTGTATGGCACTCATGGGCAAACCGATATTGCCCTCTCGAAAATTAACCTGCTTGGCTGACGCCTCGCAGGTTAATTTTCTCATGGGCAATATCTTACTTTACCAAGTAGTACCATAAATAACTATTTTTAAGTCAAAAAGTGATCTTATCTCAAAACGTCATGCTTTAATAAAAAACACTGTAGTCAGATTACTTGCAGTATAAGCATAGTGTTTTTCTAAATGGGTTAAACCACTTTACACAGAGCAATTTGTACGCAAGTTTGGTGCTATGCAAGTTTGCTGCCAGATATAGCATGAGGACAATTGCGCATTCATTTGCCTTTTCACGGAGCAAGTTGTACGCAAGTTTGACGCTATATATTGCAAGTTAAACAGTGCTGCCAACCAGGCAATTTTGACGTGTCTCTGCGTTTGTTGACAAAACCATAACCTAGCATTTGCTTTTTTCAAGGAAGTGTTTTATTAGACAGACCGGCCCAATATTAATAATAATAATTATTATTAATTATATTATGTGCAGTTGCTAAATATATTAGTAAAAAGAATCGATTCGGTAACTTTTTTCCAGGTTGGTACCACGAAAATAACTATAAATCTTGCGTGAAAATCGTCGAATAATAGAACTTGTTCTAATTATTTGATTGCTCGAAAATAGCACCAAAGTTGCCTGAAGGCATGCGCAGCGACTGAATCATTCTTGCAACAAACTTGCATAGCATCAAAATTGCGCACAAATTGCTCCGTGTAAAGTGGCTTTTAACTGCTGCGGCGACAATTAGATTATAATATGTCTATAGACTCGCTCTTGTTTACTACTATACCTAGCGCTTGAAATGGCAACGCCGACTTGATTGTCGCCTGTCGATAATGTTTAACAAGGTCATTTCCTCTGTCGCTCTACTTAGAAAAACACTATGCACGGCGAGCATGGGCCAACGAACTAATAACTCTTTTCTCTAGAGTAGGCATTTCATTTGTAAAAACTGACAAAAACGTAGCCAACATATACATTTGTCTTTCTTACTCGCACAGCTTTGTTATAACAGAGACAACAATAACAGTCACTGGTAATTGTTATTGTTCAGGCCTGAATATACCTACTATTTGTTTACAAACAAACCGAGATGTTGGCGATACTTTATTTTAACGGTAACCCTATTCTAGAAAAAAGAGTTCTTAGTTCGTTGAAAATCACACTTAGTTTTTTTTTAGAAATTGATTTGGGGATATCCCAGAGTATTTTAGGAGCAAAAAAATCCTCGCGGCGCTTTTCAAGAAAATTCTATTTTCATTTGTTTTTTTATTTTTTTAGAGTATGTTTATTTTTTATTACGGATATCGAGAGTTTATTTTTTAAAAAAATTTTTAGAATATCATTGTTTTTATTTTCAACGCCGACTTGATTGTCGCCTGTCGATAATGTTTAACAAGGTCATTTCCTCTGTCGCTCTACTTAGAAAAACACTATGCACGGCGAGCATGGGCCAACGAACTAATAACTCTTTTCTCTAGAGTAGGCATTTCATTTGTAAAAACTGACAAAAACGTAGCCAACATATACATTTGTCTTTCTTACTCGCACAGCTTTGTTATAACAGAGACAACAATAACAGTCACTGGTAATTGTTATTGTTCAGGCCTGAATATACCTACTATTTGTTTACAAACAAACCGAGATGTTGGCGATACTTTATTTTAACGGTAACCCTATTCTAGAAAAAAGAGTTCTTAGTTCGTTGAAAATCACACTTAGTTTTTTTTTAGAAATTGATTTGGGGATATCCCAGAGTATTTTAGGAGCAAAAAAATCCTCGCGGCGCTTTTCAAGAAAATTCTATTTTCATTTGTTTTTTTATTTTTTTAGAGAATGTTTATTTTTTATTACGGATATCGAGAGTTTATTTTTTAAAAAAATTTTTAGAATATCATTGTTTTTATTTTCATTTGTTTCTAAGATATTAAAATCAAAATTGACTAAACTTATTTTTTAACGCTATCTACAAATGTTATGTTAGAAAATTACCACAAAATGGCTCTAACTTGGTACCAACGCCAACTTAATTTTGTTGTATAGATTTGGGTGAAAATTTAAATTTTCTTAAAAAGCGCCAGAGGGTTTTTTTCGTTTTGCTCCTAAAATAATAAGGGGATGCCGCCAAATCAATTTATAAAAAAAACTTTTTTTTAACTTAGTCCAAGATCGCATAAGTAAACTATCGCCGCCTTTACCCTATATATAAATTTATGTTTAAAGTTTGAATCAAACTTGTTTTATTTAATTTATTTATATATTTTTTTGAAATAAGAATAATTAAAATATCTCTTTACTTCTTCTAGAAACAAAAGAAAATGAAGAATCTGGAGAAGTATTAACTGAACCATCAATAAAAACAAAAACTACTTCAAGTCCAGGAAAAAAATCTACAAGTTCTGAAGAAGATTTAACCAAACCATCAACAAACTTAAAAACAACTCCAAGTCCAAGAAAAAAATCCACAAAAACAACGGAAGAATGTTTTTGTAAAGTAACAGAGCCCTCCAACATTGACGAAACCGTAACCGAACCAGAATCAGAAATGATTGATGTTGAGAAAGTAACAGAAAATATTGCTCTTGAAAAATTAACTGATATATCAAAACCAGCTGTTATTGATGTTAAGAAAGTAACGAAAAATATTGCTCTAGAAAAACTAACTGATGCTCAGGAGGCTTCGGAATTAGACGACCTCAATAACGAAGAAAAAGTGTATTTTGTTTATCATCCAAATGGTTTCTATCAAAAAGTGATATATAACTCGAATTCTGATCTGGAATAAAAACCGGATAATGTTCCGATTAGAGAAACCATATTTTCTTATGATCCTAGTACATTTTTGTTTCAAAAAATATTACAAAATAAAAAATAAAAATCGAATGGTTTTTATATTAGTGACTAGGTATAAAATAGTATATTAAAGTACTAGTTTCATAACATACATGAGTACAAGTTTAGAAAACGAGCCGCTTGCGCTTACATTTAAATTGATGACTGATTTAGGGATTTTGGTTTTGGATTGGCATTACAGTTTACACCATGTTTAAAATTCTAAGAACAAATGATATTCTGATATATTTTATAGTCATCTCTTCTCTTTTTTACTGCAATTAACTAAGCCACATTTTTAACATGGCAAAAATAACCTAAACACAAAATTTTGTAGAAAATTTAACTTTAAAGCAACATTGACATTTGCACGGAAAACGTCAAGCGATAGGCCTGGTCTGTTGCCAACCCAAAAGAACAAAAAGTACAGACCTCTTAAGGGCCTATAAGAACACGGAAAATGCGTGTGATTATGAGCTTATAAGACTCGCAAAATAGAAAAAAATAACTAAATTGACTTACTTGTTTCAAGGGTTAATAAAGTACAAAATACTGAAGAATAAAAAGTAAAATGTTCCTGTAAAACTGCTCCAGAAGTTTTTGATAGATTTGTAAATAACTTTCTTCAATAAAATATGTTATATATTATGTCAATAATAATTCTTATTTAAACAATATTTATTTAATTTAAGTATTATTTAAGATTGTAAATAAATATTTCATACGCCAGTTTGTCTTTGTTTTTTTTTTGCATAAAATACCCTTTAAAATTGTCAAAACAGCTACCAAACCAGAATATAACATTTTTGATCTTGAGAAACTAACTGATGCATTGGAATCTGAAATTATTGATGTTAAAAAAGTAACAAGCACCGAGTACGCGAACCTAGTTTTCAGTGCTCAAGAGTGCTTATTTTTTTTACGAGGGGGAGGAGCGAGTAAAACTCGAAGTGCACTGAAAATGGTTTGCGTCGAGGTGCGTATACTAGTTTTTCTACGACCTAACACGTAAACTTTAAAAAAACGCAAAAATTTGTTAATTTGAGGTTGTGTTTAATCTCTCTGACAGTAGATATGTAAAGTCAGCTGATTTTCGCTTCCCGACCGCCGTCATGGCAACGGTGGAAAATAAGCACTATACTAACTAATTCACTGCTTGGCAGCGTTATGCTATTGGTGGCACCACCTATTACTTCCTACCACTAAAAATACTTTTAAAATCTACAGTGTGTCCCCGGATAGGTGAAACGACTCTTGTAAAAGGTAAAAAAATCCCGATTTAAATTTTCATCCTTTGGGGTTCAGCCCTGCTTGATTAAAGATTAATTTGTAACATAGTTTTAGTTTTGAAAAATCAAGTATGCCTTGGAAGTTTTCAAAAAACCTATTTTTCTGTAGACTAAGTGCCTTTTATGTGGCAAATACAACAAAAAGTTCTTAAGAAAAGTTGTTTAGAATCAACGTCTAGGCCCCTATACAAAATTTCAAAATCCTCGGCCAACTTTGTTAAAAGTAAAATTCTTTGATTTGGGAATGAAATATTACAAGAAAATGTGAGAGATAAAAGTTGGCCAGGGATTATGAAATTTGGAATAGGGACCTAGATTTTGATTTCAAGCAACTTTTCTGAATAACTTTTTGACATATATGTTACTAAAAAGTTACTATGTTGAAAAAAAAATAAAAAAAATTGAAAAATCATAGTTGGCCGAGGATTTTAAAATTTGGTATAGGGGCCGAGATGTTGATTCTAAATAACTTTTATTAATAACTTTTTGTTGTATTTGACACATAAAAGGCACTTTACTCTACAGAAAAATAGGTATTTTGAGAACTTCCAAGGCATACTTGATTTTTCAAAACTGAAACTATGTTATAAATTAATCTTTAATCAAGCAGGGCTGAACCCCAAAACATGAAAATTTAAATCGAGATTTTTTTCCTTTTACAAGAGTCGTTTCGCCTATCCGGGGACACGCTGTATACTAGAGTTGCTAGTAAATTTAATTACAAAAATCAATCAACTTTTGATAAATGATAACTATTCTTTTAAACTAATTTTAAATGATATAAATTAAACTTAAAAAAAAATAAATGGTTTAAAAATTAAAAGGAAGAGGGGAGTGACGTTTGAATCAGTTTTGTACATAAAGCTTGCAGTAGATTAATTTGGTCCTTCCTATAATGAACCTGGCCACTGGCTAATTTCAGCATAAATATTTATACTTTTAAGAGTAGAAAACGTAAAAGCAAAACTTTGTGGATTATTTTTAGTGCTAACTTTTCTTGCTTTTATCTAATTTGACTTTATAAAAGGCTTAAATATTTATGCTTTGTTAACAGTGATTTATTGTATCGCGGGTATATTTATGCGAAAATGTTTTTTTTTACACCTGAGTGAAAATACCCACTCAACTGTCAGATACAACTAAAGATCGAAAAAAGCGATTTATCAAGTAATTTACTGGTTAACTGTTATAATTTTATTATTTATGTATGAATAAGACAAAGAAAAAACCTTTACGTTTCCCGGAAAAAAAAAAATAAATAAAATAGTTATTTTCTTAACTAGTATTAAGTAGCATTTTATCCACGCAAAGAGTATCAGCACCACGAGGCTATCAGGCCGAGTGGGCTGATATTCTTAAGTGGATAAAATCACTTAATACACGAGTTGAGAATTTGATTTTATCCAACACCTTTTATTTTTAAATAAAAATCTATAATTTTGCGAAAAATTATGTCAAAAATATTAAGATTAAGTTTTCTTAATACTAAAATAATAGATAGCCATGGCCTAAATATGCCTATTAAAAATAAACAATTGCTAGTTTTACATTTCTTACAAACGTCAAAATGGACGCGGTGATGACAGAATTTTTAATAAAAACAGTATTTAATTCAAAAACTAAATAATAATTTGGGGTTTTCTTTAATTTTTATGGTTTAGTTAACGTGCTTCTATTTATGGAATAGTTATAATACTTAATTAATAGGGTATGTAACTAATTTTGGGTGAGATTGACAGCTGTACGTAAAAGAGTGGGTGAAAATTTTTTTAGTCACTAGTGGAAAAAAACTCACTTTTGACATTTAAAATAGTGCTCAAAACAAGTATTTCTGTGAAGGTGTTGGATAAAAGTAATTTTTTCTAAAATAAATGAATAAAAAAATATATATTTATTCCTCCTGACACCACTCCAATTTTGACTAAAAACTATCCCAATCAAGAACTGTTGATAAGGAAAAATGATCAAAATTTACGTTACGTAATACTTGAACCTTCCCTTTGCATTGAATTGAACAATCTTGATTTAAATTTAATATCAGTTGGTAGATCCTTGTAGAAAATAGTTTTACATCGGCACTTAGTGCCGATGTATTGAAATCTTCGCCGAAAAGTCAAAATCTTTGACCAAGTTTTTTTTTTCACATTTCTCGACGTTTTAGAACATTCTGAGTCGAAATCAGTAAAAAAATTTTTTGCGTCCGTCTGTCTGTCTGGGTGTAAACGCTCTAACTCCATTTCTACATGAGATATCGACTTGTGGTTTTTTGCATATTGTTTCTTATCGTATTCCGAAGAGCTGATTATATTTTGGGGGTAAACGATTGGGGGTAAGGAGGTAAAATTAGGGTAATACTCCTATTTTTAGCGTTTTTTGTTTATAATTAAGGCAATTATTATTGTATTTGGATAATTTAGCACTTATATAAAAGTTAATTTTAAATTGGTCAAAAAATGTTATAAACAACGTTTTCCTAAAACGCATTGTTTTCGAGATATTGGCGTTTAAAACAGTAAAAGGTTTTTTTAGCATATCTCACATATTTATTACCCGATTTCAAAAAATTATATTTTAAATAAAAGCTCTTTTTAAGCCCTATAAAAAATGTTATATACAGTTTTTTGCTAGAATATAATGTTTTAAAGATACAGAATTTAAAATCAAACAAAACACCTAGTTTGAAATTTGCAAACTAGATGGCTCTAGTACAATAGTGCCGATGTTTTGACAGGGTGCTTGCAACGTTTCATCTAGTTTAGAATAAATCTTTTCACACAATAAAAAAGTGTTATTTTATGTACAGTCGTTATATTTCAATATCTTATTTAAATCTATTCTTATAAACCTTTTTTTACCTAGAGGAAACAATAGCGAAAATTTAATAATGGCCCCCAAAGCATTGACCTCTTCCCTAAGAAAAGTCCCTCAGGAAATCATATTTTAAGAAAAAACTTTCTTGTAAAGTATTTGCAAAAAATGGGAATTATTATACAATTTGCGTTTTAAATTTTATTCTTACCTTGGTAAGGAAAACAGCGTTTATTTTCGGTTAATACCTGAAACGGAAAGTTATATAAATTAATTATAAATAATACTAATTTTTAGATAGTAGATGGCTGGATTATTGTTATTTATATTAAAAAACGTTTTTTTACTAAAACTGCCGACGTTTCGTTGGCTTTATTCCAACTTCTTCAAAAGGCACAAGTTACGTTTTCTTCGTTAAAATATAACAATTAAGAATTGAAATAATAAATATATAATACATAATGGGTATTCGAAATACAAGAAAATAAACAAAAATGTAGATAAGAAATTTCAAGTCGTGTACACTGGCGCGGAATGACTATTCCATACGTGTTGTAGACTATACTTTTTCTTCGACTGCAAATATAAAACACTGTATGGCTTTAAACTGCGGACAAGGTTAAAAACAATGTTTTTTGTGACTCGACATTGTAAATGCAACAAAACACATATTTTTAAATAAAGCAATTAATGTTATTTAACAATTTTATCAAATCAGTACTTAAAAAAGATTTTTATTTAATTTTAGCACATATTTACAAATTATAATGCAAAAATTAAAGGTTATATCATATTGTTGTGACAGATATCAGGTTTAAATATTTAACAATAGATGGAGCAGTTTTAATTATTTTAAACTAAATTTATAAAAACCTGGTCAAATATTAAGAAAAACTAATAAACTTTATGTAATTTTAACACAAAACTTTAAATTGCATTAAATTATTCAATATTTCATGGTAAAATAAATATATTTTTGCTAATTTTGCTACAGTTTTCTTTACTTTTATAAACAAGAGATGGCACTACATGTGCTCATTCTAACACTTGATACGGAATATTCATACCATATCTAGTTAGAATGGATTAATTCTGTGTTTGAAACCCCACGTTGGGCGCCAATATTAGTGTACCGTAATTAATACGTTCACTGCCAACGGCTAGTTTTGACAGCGGAGCAATGGGTATGGGCAAGGGAAAAATAGAAAGAATTGATTAATGTTGTTAGGGGCGCCAGTTACTTTAGCTTTTACTCCTTTAGGTAAGTAACAACCTAGTGTAAATACTTAAGCTTTTCAGTTTGAGAAAATATAACCCCTAAATAAAATAAGATAATTCATTTGAGAAATTTATTATAAATAAACTTAATGAAAGCACATCAAGTAATGTATTAATATATATAAAAAATATGTGTAATTATATTAAGATATAATTAAAGAAATCTTAATAAAAATTACTAAATTCAGAAATCATTGACTTAAATGTATAAAGAAAACATGAAGTTCAGCAAGCACCAAGAAATGTATGTAAACAACAATCATTTCTTGCAGTGTATAAAAGTCATGCTTAAATTAGAAATCATTTAATCAAAAGTATGATATTTAATAATTAATAAATGAGATTAAATGTTTTAAAAAAAATAAGTACCTAAAAATGAACAAAAGCCAGAAGGGCATATAGTATTAATCAATACTATATCAGATCTGATAAAGTTTACAGTTATAAGAATATTGAAATAAAAGAATTTAAAAATATGAAATATTGCTTTCAAAAGTTTTCAGAATGAGTACTTAGCTGGTTTCTGCAAAATCCATGAGGTATGAATTCCATCGTCTCCATCTGTGCAAGTCTCCCCTATGCTGATGAATTCATTTCTCAAATGAAAGAAAAAAAAAATATAGGCTGTCCCATCTACTTTGGAAAAATTATCTTCCAGGATAAAATGTACGATTGAAAATGTTGTCCGGGATTAAATATGCTTTTGAAAATTATGTCCAATATAAAATTGTCTGCTAGACGGTCATATAGAATTTATCTATGCCGAAAAATACAGAACCATGTTCCAACAGAACATCACTCCATGCGGAGAACTTGTATATCAAATATACCAAAATAAACTTCAACCCAAATTAATGTAATTCCATATTAATGGTATAGAAATGGTGAGTAATTAATGGTCTAGTGATTGTGCTTAATTAATGTAGTAATAATGGTCTAGTGATTGTGCTTAATTAATGTAGTAATAATGGTCTAGTGATTGTGCTTAATTAATGGTGCTAAAACAATAATTATATCTCAGAAATATTCTAAGAAACAGAAAAACTTAACTTACGTCTCATTCTAAGTCTTCGATGTCCATCGAAACGTTATAAGTGCATAATTGTAGAAAATACCAGTTATAATATCTTCCGCATTGTTTAAATATTCATTTTCACTAACTTTAAATAAAAATACATGAAGGATTACTTCGATGATTACAGAAAATAAACACTCGTCAAAAATGAGACCACCATTGTACAGAGTTGCCAAGAAAGAGCGAAAATCGACCTTATCAACCGGTATGAACCCTTCAGGTAAATAAAATTCTATTTCTGAACTATTAGCGACATCTATGTAAGTCATTATCAACTACAGTTTTACCGTATAGGATTCCTAATAAAGGTAACTGAAACGACACCAAAAATAATAACTAATTAAAAGAATGTTTCCTAATAAATCTGTATTAGTGATATCTAACCTCAAAATATTACTCTAAGAAACAAATATAAACAATACTTATTGTTTATCAGCAAAACTAATAAAAATACGAACAGAATACTAAGTGTCCTGTGAACTAAGTATAAACAAAATACTGAATCTAAGTGAGCAGTTCCAGCAAACTATTTTCAACAAATTCTGGATTATCCTGAAGAAATAAACATACGAAATTTTCCAGGAGAAACAAGCTACAGATGAAAGCCAGTGAAATCCAACCCTCAATAGACTCTGAAACATATAAAAACCAGGTAAGTCCATAGACAAATGTATTATAGAGAAATAAGTCATATGATTCTTTATTATTAAAAATCATATTCTAATTATGTTTTCTTTATGTTATTTTCAGGTAGAACTATGGAATAGAGACTTATATGGTTAGAATTCAGTTCCTGCTACAAAATAGTCCCAGATACAAAATAGTTCTGTACGTACGTAACTATTTATATACAAAATAAACATAAATTATAACGTAAGTAAACGAATAGTTTAATTAACCCTTGCTATATTACAAAGTGACGATTTATGTCGTTACAAGTGTGTGTATTTGCTTACATTCTAAAGCAGTCGTAGATAGAGTCACTTCTAAAGCTTTATTTATCATTAGTACATGTAATTCTTTTGAAAATAAAAGTTACTACTAACTCTGTTCCTTTGAACGCTTGATCCTGAAATAAATTGTATACAAAATAAACGTAATGTCTTTTAAAACTAACGACCTTTATTCCTTCTAATTGTCTTTTGCATTCCACAAGAATACTAATGAAGCATTTTAACCATCAACCATAACCTCATCTATATAAGTACAGAATACTAACTTTAATGTCAGTTCCTTCCTATTCGGGTGTAAACAAAAACAAGAATGTTTTGTTTATTAATTTTAAACGCAAGTGTCATTATGCTTCATGCGGAAGAAAATTATTCCGCAAAACCGCTCCACGCACAGTTTAACGCCAGTATAGATCCGAAGGAAACAAATGAACCAAAAAAAGGGTCCAACGATAGTCCCCACATAGAAGTTGATATTGCCAACAGTTCTATGGATTACACTGAAAAAAACAGTTCTGGTATAAACTCCTTATCATATAAGTTTAGTTTTAACCGGATAAACTTTTTTAATGAACGAAAACTTGATGAGTTTTTAAACCTACGACGCCAAAGCTGAAGTAGTTTTAAAAACTTAGGTACACTCAGAGAAAAATCGTTGTAAAATCAAACAAAAGTCATATGATTTAAAAGAAAACCAATATGTTTTTGCTCCGACAGTGTTTTCTGTTAATTCAAAAAGATATTTTTTAATTTTATAATCCATTGTAAAAATAAAAATATTCATTGTAATTTGAAAAATGTTTCCTTTTAAATCATTTGTTAACTAGTAATGATTTGAATACAAAAACTGGTTATTTTAAAAAGAATTCTGTTAATATATTGATATTTTTCAACAATATAAAGCGAAATATTATAATTTTATTAAGAAAACATTAAAATAAGAAAGTAAGGAACAATACTTTTACTTTAAAGTGAAAAACGTTTTGGTGTAAAAATTATTTTTTTAAATTAATAATATTCATAACTAAAACGTAAAGTTTTTACTTTTAATATTTTAAAAGGCATTTTTTTTAAATTAAAATAATTTCTTATTGATTTTACAAGATGAGATTTTTCTGAGTGTATATACTTTTTTATAATTTTAAATAAACTTTCACGTTTTAAAAACATTTTCTTATAATTATCATATTTCTAAGACAGTCACTGACAGTTAATTTAACCTAAATGTCAAAAATTATCCAAAGTACAGTAATAAAAATATCAATAAAAGTCATTTTTAAACCACTATAATGGAATAGTGGTGATTATAATCAAAGCTGCTTTGATCTAATTTTTTTACTCAGATCCTGCTCGGAGATTATAATAGTATATTGTTTTACTAAGAGGAAAAGTGAAGCTTTTTTTACTAGTCTGTAGAATTTACCGAAACTACAGACGAGTAAAAAAATATATTTTTAATATTAATTTCTGCATTCATTTTATTCAGTAATAAAGTATATTTTTTTTATTAAAATAGGCCAATAAAACCCTTTTGAAATAAACTTAAACCTTCCTTAGCTCATTTTAAATTTTTTTCGTAGGCTAAATCGTACACTTTTCGCGATTTCGATGGTAACTTGTCTAATGTAGCATTTGCAATTTCGGAGAGATTTGTAGGTGTATAAACCATATATTCTTCTTCATTTTTAATCAATTTCACACAAGGTTTTTGCACAGAATCTCGAGTCAACCACCTGTTTACATAATAAACAAACAAGTTTGAAGTATGGCTGTCATCAAAGTCAAAGAGTGCTGCAGCCAGTGGTGGTTTTGCTAACTAAAACTTTTTCTTACGGCGTACAACAATGAACTCATTTTTTTACTGTAAAAAAATAGATCACTTCTAACTAGTGTGTTCAGTTATAAAATAAGAACATTTTAGTACGCTTGAAGAAAAACATCTTTTTTTTTATTCGATTTCCGAAACAAATATATATATATATATATATATATATATATATACTGTGCGGTCCAAAAATCACCCCCCCCCCCCTTTTAACTTTTGAACGAGTTGAGATATCGACTTCAAATTTAGAACTCTTAAATAAGACAACTTAAACTATCTTTTAGCATGTATTTGATATTTTCAGCTCTTAAAATGTGGGCAGGGGGGCATGGGGGGACATTTTTTTAAATGAAAAAGGGGGTCGTGTGATACATCATTTTAAAGCTTATAAAATTCTCTATTTAAACTAACATTTTTAAATTTTTTAAAAATGTTTTTTAAAAAAACATTCGATTTTTTAAGTTTTTTTATAATTCTTTATTTATGTCAACTAAAATTAGTTTAAAAGTATAATTAACATTTTTTTATGATGAAATTAGGCATTTTTAAAAAATTATTTTTTTTTAGAGGAATTTTGACATTAATACCCATTTTCAACCTCATTTTAAACCCATATTTTTTTTTAATTTAAAAATATGGAGTTAAATGGACAATTTTATAAGCTTTAAAGTGATGTATTACACGACACACCCCTTTCCATTTAAAAAAATGTGCCCCCATGCCCCCCTGCCCACATTTTAAGAGCTGAAAGTATTAAATATATGCTTAAAGATAGTTTAAGTTGTCTTATTTAAAAGTTCCAAATTTGAAGTCGATATCTCAACTGGTTCAAAAGTTAAGAGGGGGGGGTGACTTTTGGACAGCTCTGTATACTAGTGTCATATTGTAGGGTGAACAATGATATTTTAATGTATTAATTAAGAACATACGAGCTTATCAACATGTGCTTTATTACATTGGATGTTGCAGAGGTTAATTATGAGCTTATTTGCTAGATAAGAACATTCGTTTGGATAGATTACATCCAGTCTTTAACAAACACATAGTCTGCGGTCCAAAAGACACGCTCCCATCTTAATTTTATTTTCGGGCCAGTTAAATGGAAAAACATAAACTATGTTTTGGAAAATAGGTACTTGATAAATATGCTTTGTTAAAAAAAATGTGAAAGTGAGTCACGTGAATGATCATTTTAAATCTCAAAAAATTCTTTTTTCTTCAAGCGTACTAAAATATTCATATTTTATAACTGAACACACTAGTTAGAAGTGATCTATTTTTTTAAAGTAAAAAAATGAGTTTATTGTTGTACACCGTAAAAAAAAGTTAGTTAGCAAAACCACCACTGGCGGCAGCACTCTTTGACTTTGATAACAGCCATACTTCAAACTTGTTTGTTTATTATGTAAACAGGTGGTTGACTCGAGATTCTGTGCAAAAACCTTTTGTGAAATTGATTAAAAATGATTGAAGAATAATATATGGTTTATACACCTACAAATCTCTCCGAAATTGCAAATACTACGTTAGACAAGTTACCATCGAAATCGCGAAAAGTGTACGATTTAGCCTACGAAAAAAAAATAAAATGAGCTAAGGAAGGTTTAAGTTTATTTCGAAAGGGTTTTATTGGCCTATTTTAATAAAAAAACATACCTTATTACTGAATAAATTAAATTCAAAAATTATTATTTAAAAAAAATATATAGGATGCTTGAAGAAAAAATAGTATGTTTCACTCAGAGGAAAAGTGCTTTTTTGACTCGTCTATAGCTTCCGGACTTCGCTTCGCGTCGTCCGTAAATTCTACAGACTAGTAAAAAAAGCTCCACTTTTCCTCTTAGTAAAACAATATACTATATTCCACCATTTATTTTTTGTTTAAAAACAAATATATGGAGGTAAAAATATTGTAAAATATGAGAAATTTCATCAAAATGATACAAAAACGTAGCTAAACTATACTTTTAAGCTAATTTTAAATAATTAAAAAATTAAAAAATAAAACTAAGAAAATCGCATTTTTAGCAAAAATTTTGAAAATTCAGTAGGTACCTTTATTTTTTTTTTTAATTTAAAAATATACACGGTATATTTGAAATAGGGGTTACTCTTCATCATAAAATATGTAAAAAAGTTGCTATAAATGTGTCTAAAAATGCGCCCTAAGGGAGCTAAGCCCGTTTGAAAGTGGCTAAAAAAATCGATTTTTATTTAATAACTCAGGAACCCTTTAAGATATAGAAACGAGGTTTATAGGAACTTTTTTTCATATTTTATGATGTAGAATCACCCCTTAAAATTTTGAACCCTATTTCAAATTCTGTGGTTAAAGAAATTAAATAGTTTAAATTGTATTTAATTAAAAATATATTGTCGAATTTAGAATTTTGTGTCTTTAAAATGATTATCGCAAAACCATCCTTTAAAAAAATGCCCCACGCACCTTTGCCCACATTTTAGCTACAAAATGTTAGGCTTTGTAAAGAGAAATTGTAAAGATTTTTCTGGTAAGTCTATTATAACTGTCTACAATTCCCTTGTTAGATCTCATCTTGAATTTGCCTCCGTAATTTGGTCCCCTCAGTATAATATTGCTATAGATGAAATTGAGTCTGTTCAACGTAAAGTATTACGATTTTGTGCTAATAAACTAAATATTCCAATTTATGACCATAATTTATCTCATGTATACGAAGCATTGAATATTGAATTACTTTGTCATAGAAGACGTAAATCAGATTTATGTTTGTTATTTAAACTTATTAATAATTTACTTATTTGTCCAGAAATGTTGCATAAAATTCAGTTCCTTATACCTACAAGAAATCTTAGACGAAGTTCTCCAACGTTTAATATACCCTTTCATAGAACTAACTACGGGTCTCATACGCCTTTGGATAGAGCTATGTTGTTGGCTAATAACAATAATAATTATTTGAATTTTTTTAATTTGTCTTTAAAATCTTTTAAAACTTCTCTAAATAACCTTAATTTTTGATATTATTTTTGTATCACAAGTTTTATATGTATGCATTTATAATTATACTATATTTTGTACTTCTTATGTATTGGGGTTTTCCCGTTAATAAATAAATAAAAAATATCAAATATACAACCAAACCAAACCAAAAGATAGTTTAACCATTTGTTGCCTGACTAATCAAAAATACGATTATTTCACAATTTTTTTTTGCTCTAAGTGATTAGAGTATGTGAATTTGCATACATTAATTTTTTGAGATTTTTTTTGGAAAAGCTTTCCAAAAAAATTTGAGGTGAGTACGTTGAAGAAAGTAGGCAAATTAAAGCAGTCAGTCAATCCCCTTAAAAAAAAAACAAGTTATTTTGTAGGTTTATTAACGTTCCCACAGGTGAATAATAATGCCTTACTTACCAAAAACTTCACACAAGTAAAGAAAAAAAAAACAAAAAAAAAAAACAAACCAACTCACTATAAAAACGCCAACTGTCACTGCGCGACTCTATAAAAATCATGATATTGTGTTGTATAGTGTTGCCTTCTTGCTGTGAATAGGTTATATAAACTATTCAAAGAGGACCTGAGAGTACCGGTCGACTATAAGAAGCTTTCAAGGTAATAGGAAATTTATATGATTTAACAAAAAACCGGTACTTCAGAGTACCGTCCGTCAACAAAGGGTTAAGTTCTCTTATTCACATCTTCCAAAGTTAAGTTAAGAGAGGGAAGACTTTTGGATCGCGCTGTATATACGTATAGGTACTTATTGAAGTGAGTTAGATACCCATTAGTAAGTTAAAGCTAATCTGCACATATCCAGTAACATATCTAGTATATTTAATGAAGTAGAATAGTACAATTACACCGTAATTACACACCTTTAATTAAGTAGAATATTCATTGAGATTTAACCATACTAAATATTTAACGGCAAACTACACTGTAAAATATGTCTCGGAAGCTCTCGAAAGTTAACTTATTCATTCTTAGAGAAAAAATAATAAAATTTACATATTTTGAATTATATCTATTACACTAGGCAACACGGTTTCTTGCCCCGATTGGAGTCATATGTTTTTTAACTAATTTTGGGTCGTTGAAACCGAATCTGGCCTCAGAATATTTCTATTACCTAAGTTTTCTGAGAAAAATAAGATAAAAATGTTAAAAAATCATTATTTTATCCCTCTTTTGTTCTAAAATCATGGGAGACAAAAATATTCCAAGGACAAATTTGGATTCGGCGACTCAATATTAGTTAAAAAATACCCAACTTAAAACATAGAAACTTTAAATTCATAGGTAGAATAAATAGAGGTATTATGAAAAAAAAAATTTAAAAAAAAATGGATAATGTGACAAAACTAAGTAGGGGTGGAGGGTAAGAAGAAGGTTGCATAAGGGACAAGCTTATCGCCACGTACTCATGCTAAAAATTGTCAAAAATCATTACTAGGGGGTCAAAAATGAACTAAAAAAATGTTACGTATTATGGTTCTTATGTAATAAAGTAACATTTTTATGATGTAGAACCATTAAAAAAACAAAAAAAAAACACAATATTTTGTTTTATAAATTATTTTTAAATTGGCATAATTGCATGTACTAAAATTTAAAAAATAAGACGTGCTGGATTTTTTTAAGGTCAAATCTGGATTCTGCGCCTTTAAATTGATAAGAAAAATATATTTTTTGGGCTCGGGAAAAAAGTTTACACTGTGTACTTTAATTTTATATCTTTTTCATTTATTTATTTTTTAGGAACAAACTAAGCAAAATACAAAAATATTTGTATAAATATTTTTGTAGAGAATTTTATAATCTACAAATTAAGTTCTATAAAGTTTTTAAAAAAATTTGATAGTTTTGCCACAAATGAGCAATTAAGTAAACTCTGCACTTTCATTTTAACCTTTTTAATTTTTTTTGGGGAATTACTCTGAGAGTAGGTTCTTGACATATAGATTTTTGAATTACTGGTATTTTTTTTAATATACACTAAAATTTTCAAAATTCTACTCTTTTTTTTAAAGATTTTGAAAAAAACGTCATTATTACCTGATTTTATATCTCAAAAATTTTAGGTGCTGGAATTTTTCTAAGGTCAGATTCGGATTCTACGCCCTCGAATTAGTAAGAAAAATTTAATTTCCGATCGGGGCAAAAAAAAAGTTGTGATTTGTTGCCTAGTGTTATCTATACTGGAAATTCAATAAAACCTGCAGTGACTCAGTTGCGAATGTGTGGTAAAAGGCGAGGATCATACCAGTTCGGGCGCGATTCGCGTAATTTCGTCGAAGGTTCGCAAAGGCGGACCCCTTATAAGTAAGCAGCAGAGGTATGAGTCACTGTTTTATTAAATTGCCAGTATTTTTTTTCACTTTCGGTTTAACCGAAAATGACCCCTACTTTTGATTTTTAAATGTAACACCCTTGTATATAAGTATTTATCAAATTTTGACAGCTTCTGTCATTCAAAAAAAAATGTTGTTTCACAATTTTTTTTTTCTGGAAAGTCACTAAATTTATTCATTTTTGATCAAATACAATTTATTAAAAAAAAATATATTTACTTTTGATTTTATACGAAAACTAAACTTGGAAAAACACATTTTTTGCTTTAACTCAAATTTTTGCTTTATAACGTCTATGGCTCGTCAATATTACTAGAAAGATTATTTTTTTCTCTTTACAATGAAACCAACTACCAAGGTAAATAAACATTTGAAACCATATTTTACTAATGAGTCTGTCATGTCGACGCTGTAATTGCAATTGGAAGATGAAAAAAAAAAACAATTTAAAAAAAAAAAGTGAAAAATATGTATTTCTTTTGTCAAAAAATAAATGTTTCATGAAAAAAAAAAAAAATATATATATATATATATATATATATATAGAAACCATTTTTTTTCATTTTTTTCTTGTTTTTCGTGTTCACTATGCAATAACAGCGTCGACATGAAAGTCCAGTTGGTTATATATAGTTTAAGTAGTCTATTTAGTCTATTAGTCTAATTACTTTAAAATATAGTTTTTTAAATTTTTTTCTATTTTGAGACTCTTATAAGCTCATAATCACACGCATTTTGCGTGTTCTTATAGGCCCATAAGAGGTCTGTACTTTTTGTTCTTTTGGGTTGGCAACAGACCTGGCCTATCGGTTGACGTTTTCCGTGCAAATGTCAATGTCGCTTTAAAGTAGAATTTTCTACAAAATTTTGTGTTTAGGTTATTTTTACCATGTTAAAATTGTGGCTTGGTTAATTGCAGTAAAAAAAAGAAGATATGACTATAAAATATATCAAAATATAATTTGTTCTTAGAATTTTAAACATGGTGTAAACTGTAATGCCGATCCAAAACAAAAATCCCTAAATCAGTCATCAATTTAAAGTTTTTTTTTTTAATTTTAGAGCAAAATAGAAAAAATTGTATAAACCACTCGTTTCATAACACGTTTTTAGCGCACTAGTACTTTAGAAAACTCCCCGCAAGCGGCTCGTTTTCTAAACTTGTACTCGTGCGCTAAAAACGTATGTTATGAAACTAGTACTTAATTATACTATAATTCTTACGAGCCCCCGGTAAATGGATATCTCGATCCGAGCTCTAGTAATGAATTATTACTAATTATAAACAGTGAATAAAATTTAGAATCAGTGAGGATTTATTGTGATATAGATATTCCATATTGACGTAACCTAATTAGAGAAGCTTCAGTTAATTGTAGCATTTAAGCTTCTTGACTATGTACATAACCTGGATCTTATATTTTGGTCATGTTGACATAAATTTGAATATACATCTAGCTATAGAGCTGTGAAGGCTCTTATAATAAGGTGGCGTCAACGAACTATAGTCTGACATACGGTAAGAAACCTACGATGAAAGGGTTAAAGGTGAAAAAAACACAGAACACAAAAAAAAGGCTCCAATTAAAGCGAATTCAGTGTAAAAGTATGCGTGGTTAGATTTTATACCGCCCGTTTGAAAGTAAACAAAACGTATGAAACAAAGATCAAGGCTGACGTTGTGTTTTTAATAAAATACAGAGCGTCTCTACAATCGCGTCAGCCTTGATCTGATCGTTCTATCTTCGTTTTCTCTGTTTTGTATAATATGAAATGCACTGTATTTACTTAGTTTGTCACAAAGTGAAATATTCTTTATCGATAACTCGCTTACTAACTAAACCAAAAAAAGCTTAAATAATTCTCTACAAAAAATATCATATACATTTTTAATTTGCGAATAGAACTCTCAGGCACATGGCAAGACAAAAAAAAATAAAATAAAAATATAAAACCCTTTAAAGGGTTTAAAGCTTTACTTTATCCATTAAAAACTAATTAAAAAACATATAGTCAAATAATTAATTTTATGAGCTTTAAAATGATGTATCATACGACCCCCTTCTCCGTATGCCCCTGCCCACATTTAAAAGTAACAAATATAAAATATATTCAAAAAGATAGTTTAATTTGTCTTATTTACGTGTTTCAGATGTGAAGTCAATATCTCTACTCGTTCAATAGTTAAGATTATTGAACCGCTTTGTATAAAATCCTCCTTACGCCCAACTTATTTTTTTGAACTGTGTAATGTTCTGAAATTTCATTATTACGTATGCAAATTTTCGGACGTCTTTCGAAAATCTCTAAAATCTTGGCATGTTCGATAATATTTCGAAGATTTTTTAGAATTCGAAAGGCTCAAACCAATGAACTTTTACCTCAAGAAGTAATTTCAGACCAATGTTTATGAAAGTGTCATCTTTTTGTTTGTTTATTTACTAACAGAAACGCGATACAGCTTTGTGGTGTAAAATGTAGATGTCGCTAGTCGACTTTTAGGCTACCTAGTAGCGATGTTGCGTAGTTTCCACCTTATCATGAATTCAAATCATTATACTTAAATGAAAAATGTAAAAAACTTTATTGTGTATACTATAATTATGTTTAATAAGATAGTATATTCAAATCTATTAAAATTAAACTACTAGTTCATATAAAACTCATACAGAACTAATGTTTCTTAAAATTTACAATAAAATATCCAAAGTATATATTTCCAATTGACAACACTGTACCCCTGTCAGTCATTTTACGACATTAGACTGTGAGTTTACACATTCTTTCTCTCTCTTTACGCGTACTAAGTGTAAACAATAGTCACTCCCCATCAGCCCCTCACCGTAGTTGGTTCACGCTTCAAACAAAGCATACGGTAGATTTCATGAGGTAAAAGTTCTTTGGCTCAAACATATTGAATCAAATAAGTTATTAAGGACAGAAATTTTTAATTTTAAACAAAATTATAAAAATATTAATTTATTATTCCATCAAGATTAAGAAAACTTTTTTAGACTTTACTCGCAAAAGGAATATAGCCATTAGATTGATGTAGCCTTGTGCGCCATCTATTTCTAAATGTAGACAACTACTCATACCTCTCCTAGTCTGGAGACTTTGAATGGTAGCACTGTCCTTACTAATTCTACGTCTAACCAACCGTTAGTGCTGCTATGTGCTTGAGACACACAAGTCTTCAACTTGTTACCATTCAAAGTCTCCAGACTAGGAGAGGTATGAGTAGTTGTCTACATCTAGAAATAGATGGCGCACAAGTATACATCAATCTAATGGCTATATTCCTTTTGCGAGTAAAGTCTAAAAAAGTTTTCTTAATCAGCGTGCAGAGTTGACTCTTGGTACTGAAGAGGGCCAGCAGCCCAAAACTGTCAATCTACCAATATCACTCTGTACGATGATTAGAAAATAGATTGATGGAATAATAAAATAAGTTATTGTTAAAATTCTAGTACACCCCTCGGAAAAAAAGCAAGCGGCAAACATATAATTCATAAGGTGTAAGATTTATCATTCATACGTATATAAACAAGTAAAAACGGAAAACAAAAGAAAAATAGCTACTATTAAAATTATTTTTTTAGTGTACACTCCCAAATGGTGGCAGCCACGACAAGGTGCGTTAAGCTGGATGGAAACCCAACAGATACTAAATAATTCCACCACCTCAGGGGGAAACCCGTCGCCTACAACGGAAAACGTTACTTCAGCAACATTTGCCGATACGACCATAAAAACGAAAGAAACTAGGAAAGACGAAAAATTAATGGAGTACTATGAACAAGGTGTTTACTATGTTCGAAACGAAAAGGGCACTTATGATCGGGTCAAGTATGATCCTTACACACATGTGTTTTAAATATTTATTGAATTGTTTTTTGAGAATGTACAGGGTTGTTTTAGTTCACCCCTAGGGTGAGTCTTGTGATGATGAAAAAATATATTTTATCCAATACATACAGATAATACCAGCTTTATTTTAAATAGATTAACTTAATAATAACCCCCGCGTGGCTTTTCCTTTATTGAGTGGATAATTATTTATTTTACCCACTCAACTGTCAAATTATTTTCTCGTAAATGTCATTAAAATTTTTAATAAAAATTGAATTCCCAAGCTATTGGATAAAACCTTGTATGGCACTCATGGGTAAACCTATATTGCCCTCTCGAAAATTAACCTGCTTGGCTAACGCAATATCTTACTTTACCCACTAGTACCATAATAACTATTTTTTTTTGTTTTTAGTTTTGTTTTTTTGTTTTATTAAAAACAATAATAATAGTATATTGTTTTACTAAGAGTCCGTAAATTCTACAGACTAGTAAAAAAAGCTCTTTTCCTCTGAGTGAAACATACTATTTTTTCTTCAAGCATCCTATATATTTTAAATATTAATTTTTGAATTTAATTAATTCAGTAATAAAGTATGTTTTTTTTATTAAAATAGGCCAATAAAACCCTTTCGAAATAAACTTAAACCTTCCTTAGCTCATTTTATTTTTTTTTCGTAGGCTAAATCGTACACTTTTTTTTGCGATTTCGATGGTAACTTGTATAAACGATATATTCTTCTTCAATCATTTTTAATCAATTTCACACAAGGTTTTTGCACAGAATCTCGAGTCAACCACCTGTTTACATAATAAACAAACAAGTTTGAAGTATCGTTGTCATCAAAGTCAAAGAGTGCTGCCGCCAGTGGTGGTTTTGCTAACTAACTTTTTTTTACGGCGTACACGGAAAAAAAAATTATAGCTAGGGGCGCTATAACACACATACCAAGCAAATTATAATCGCTTATTATATAAATACAAGGCTTTCTCTTACAATTATGGCAGTCAGTGTAAAAATTTATATGAAATACTTTAATTGTTTAGTGAATAATAAAATATAACAAATAGTATGGCATTTATAGCTTAAATAGATTTAATTATTGTCCGTGCTAATAATTTTTATAATATAATAAAATTTCTGTAAATTTATAATAGTGCCTGTAATAAATATAATCGTGTCTGTAATATATATAATCGTTTCCAATTTATTTTTAACATTATTAGTTATTGTGTCCCTTATAATATATAGCTTAAATCACTATAATTTGCCACTGTTACCAAATATCTTATAATGTATAGCGCAGAGCCCACTAATTTCTTTCCGTGTACAACAATAAACTCATTTTTTTACTGTAAAAAAATAGATCACTTCTAACTAGTGTGTTTAGTTATAAAATATGAACATTTTAGTACGCTTGAAGAAAAATATATTTTTTTTTTGTTTTTTTTTTTTATTTTAGGTTTTATTAAAAACAATAATAAAAATATAATTCTACTGATGACTGAAAAAGAAAACCAACAAAACACATTAGTTAATAAAAGTTGAGTTAAAATTAATGTGTCCTTTCTTTAGAGTTAAAATGTTTCATATTCATGAAAATAATAAGAAAATAATAAGCGTTTTTCAGCTTTTGAATATTTCATTTTCAAGCAATTAATATTTTAAATATAAATAAAATAAAGACTTATTTTTATAAAATTAAATATACTTTTATTTTAAACCCTATTTAGCTTGTTATTTTTATAAAAGTTATTTTTTCTGCTTAAATACCTTGATATACTGAAAAAAATGACGTTCTTGGCTCAAAGTAGTCAACACTCTTGGCAGTTATTCTTTTAGCTTAAAAGATGTGTATCTTCAAACAAAAGTATTTATTTTGTCTCAAGAAAAGTGTCGCCTTTGAAATATTTTTAAAATTCTCTTGGACCTGGAGCATTTGAGGCAAAAACCATTTATCTTGTTTTAAGATTGTTAAAAATTAAATAATTTAAAATATTTTGCCCAAGATTTTTTTTTTGAATCAAGACCACTTGCATTTCACACAAGATCAAAGAATTTTAAGTTAAAGAATCAGAAAGATCTTGGCAAGTGAATTATATTTTCATGTTAAGAGAAGGCGCTTTTGGACGTATTCAAGAGTGCGAAGCATTTGGCCTAATTTCATATGTCATTACCGCAAAGGATTCCTTTTTTCAGTGTACCCTTTCAACACAGATTTTACATATGAGGTCTGTGCCTTTCAACTTAATGGGTAAACAATTTAGTTTAACCCTTAGCTACAGACACGGTGTACATTTTACGCCTGGATAGTATGTAATTTGTGATTTCTGCGCACTGCGACTAACTGCGGCTTTCCGCGTTCCAGTACCTTTCGGACATTCAGTTTAAGCTCTAAATCCGAGCGGAAAAATTGGTTTGTTGCACAGTGATTTTTTACGTGTTCATTTAAAATTAGGCGGCGTAAAAAATACGTTATACGTCATTTTGGAGTGTTACGCCCATGTTAATGGTATAGGAAAATAGCGTTACAGGGGGGGGGGGTCCAAAACGATCAAAATATTACGTAATACTTGAACGTTCCCTTACACTAAGCTCATATGAGTCCAAATCTGTTATTTTTCAATTATCCTGCAGGGTGGTGCTAGTTTTGTAACTAAACCTCTAACTAAACTATAGTTTAGATTATAAACATAAAAAAACAATAATTAAGTTTAAAGAAAACTAAATCTTATTTTAGAATTTTATTTACATAGCCTTAAAAATATATAACGTTTCTGGGTAATACTTGTAGGTAAGTACAGGATTAAAATTGGCATGTTTCACGACTGTCTGCCTGAGTCTTTGTTCTTTTATATTGCCTCTATTCGATTGAATAATCCGGTTGAAAAATCCTCTTGAAAATATATTTCTGCCATTACTTAACTTGTTACTTTTTACTGAATTCCCCGAAAAACTAATCTGCTCCGCCTGGGGTTCTGTAGAGACGTCGCTTGATATAGGATTTTCAGTGATAAAGGGAACTTCCGTATTTTGTGACTGAGGAGGTCCGTAAACTGTATGGGGAACTTTTTCTTGCTGCCTCGCCGACAAAGCCCCAAAATTTTCGATTCCTGTACCGAATACTTTTCCCTTATGGGAAAGTTCGGCTGTTGCATATGCAAATGCAATTAAAACTAAACTAAAACTAAGAGTTTTATACATATTTAATGCTACTTGGTTAATTACTTTAGCGATAATGACAAAAGCTATGGATAGAATTTCCTTTTATATCATATTTTTTTTTTTTTTTTTTTAACCAAACCGCAGAGATACCTATATGAATATATTATTTTTATTATTATTATTATTATTCATATCATCATTTTGGGCAATGTCGGTCATGTTTTTAATAAATGAAGTCTAATAAATATAAATAATAATTTTTTTTTTACTACTAGCTTTAGAATATACCATTATTTATCATGTTTTCAGACTGTGAAATCAATTTTCTTCACGTATAGCAATAATAATTTTTATCCAATACATACAGATAAAAAGACAATTACCAGCTTTATTTTAAATAGATAAACTCAATAATAACCCCCGCGTGGCTTTTACTTTATTGAGTGGATAATTATTTATTTTACCCACTCAATTGTCACTTGTCAAATCATTTTCTTGTAAATGTCATTAAAATTTTTAATAAAAATATGAATTCCTAAGCTATTTATTGGATAAAACCTTGTATAGCACTCATGGGTAAACCGATATTGCCCTCTCAAAAATCAACCTGCTTGGCTGACGCCTCATGGGCAATATCTTACTTTACCCACTAGTACCATAAATAACTATTTCTCTCCTAGTAGGAGTAAATTTTATAAACAATTGATTTCTGTCACTTTAGATTGTAAGTAAATATACACACTTTTCAAACACAGAATGAATCCATTCTAGCTCTGGTAAAAAAAATAAGCCCTCTCGTGTATTGAAAACTAGGTTCGCATACTTGGTGTACTATGCCCACGATAACTCAAGAGCGATGTAAGGTAAAGACTTCAAATTTGGATCATAGGTTTCTTATCCAAAGTTCTCGTCTGGGATTGTTTTTGGTGAAAATCGGGGTGGGAAAAGAGAATGAAAAGGGGTACAAATAATTTCAAAAAGGTTATTCGAAAAAAGATTTTTTTTTAATTTTTTTTATGAATTATGTATATTTAAGCAAGTATTTTATATGAATATGACCCCAGGGAAATAGTTATTTATGGTACTAGTGGGTAAAGTAAGATATTGCCCATGAGAACATTAACCTAGCGAGGCGTCAGCCAAGCAGGTTAATTTTCGAGAGGGCAATATCGGTTTACCCATGAGTGCCATACAAGGTTTTATCCAATAAATAGCTTAGGAATTCATATTTTTATTAAAAATTTTAATGACATTTACAAGAAAATAATTTGACAAGTGACAGTTGAATGGGTGAAACAAATAATTATCCACTTAATAAAGTAAAAGCCATGCGGGGGTTATTATTGAGTTTATCTATATAAAATAAAGCTGGTAATTGTCTTATTATCTGTATGTATTGGATAAATTAAATTATTCTTTTGAAAACCAACGTTTTAGGATCATATGTATAAACTGGATCTTTTATAGGTTGAACAGTTTCGTACTTCAAGTTGGCCAGATATTCCATATCCTTTACATTATCCTTTGTCGAATAAACAACTTTTTGCAACTTCCCATCAGGATGATAAATATAATAAACACCATTTTTCTCCACCAACATCAACTTTTCATTTTTGATTCTTCTGCTTTTTCCGTAATATATTGCTTGAATATTGAAGTTTCTACAGAAAACTTCAATATTTGTCAATACTCTTTTGCGTAAAGTAATATTTTATCTTTCAAAAAGCCCTCGCGGAGAAAATTAATACGATTTTTTATTTGTCGCGGAAAAAATAAAATTTTCACGGATAAAAATAAAGGATACGGCAAAGCTTTTCCGATAAAAAAAGAGAAGGGTAAAATATATATTGGAACTTATCGGGAAAAATTAAACTCAATTGTTACATTGAAACGGGGTAGAGGGGTGATGATTACTGTTCGACACCGTCTGGGTTCAATTCTGGGGTGGGGAAGTTAGATTTTTTTAAAAAGGGGCTTTCCCATCACCAAGAAAATTGATATAAACCTAACGAAGACTGGCTAATAACCCAACATTATTATTGACAGTATTTTCCTACTAGCTATAGAAGAGAAAAATATGCTTGTAAAACAAGTTTACACTACGATATTTCAAAAACGCTTTGACCCAGTGACTTGAAATTTTGAACAAAGATTTTCTAAGTAGTAAACAAAATTTGTTCCAAATTTCAAGTCTCTACGTCAAAGATTTCTTGAAATATCGTAATGTAAAGTTGTTTTGCAAGCGACTTGAATCTTTTTCCCTACTAACTTATTGCTGTTGCAGGCTTGTTTACCTAAACAACCAATAAAATCAGTGAACTCATTTATTATTGACCGTTGTTAAGCATTGTTTATTGACGATGGTCAATAATGAAAAAAAAATTAAAATAACTATTAATTAAATTGTAAGATAATGCCTTTAGGCATTAGCTCTTACCGTTTAATGCCGGAGGTCCATAAACCGTCTGAGGTGTGAATGTTTTTTGCATAGCAGCATTTTCTCTAAGTTCGGCTGCTGACACATTATATAAAATAATAGCCTATATATATATATATATATATATATATATTTTTTTTTTTAAAAGGTTGTACCTACCATTCGGTAGGTACACCCCGGCATTCAACCGTGTCGGTTATGGCCTATTTATATGTAGTACAAATTAGTAAATTATAGCAATTTTAAATACACCACTACACATCCATGCCCCAGGCGGGATTCGAACCCGCGACCTCGGCGTTACAAAGCGAACGCTCTTCGCCTTACTCCACCGCGGTCGGCGAACGAAACATTATTAGAGACTTGAAAACCACTAATAATATTTTTTAATCGGAAAATATTTATTTATATAGGTAGTTGCAGTTGAATTTTTACATTAAAAATGCAGTTGCATTTACCCAAAGAAAATGCATTTTAAACAATAAAGATACGTGATCAACAATGACATAATTCATATTATTACTTTCCCCTGTAATCACGTATAACAGGTAGAAAAATCGCGTCAGTAAAAAAACTGAAATATAAATCCTTTATCCAACACCTTCACAGAAACACTTGTTTTGAGCACTATTTTAAATGTCAAAAGTGAGTTTTTTTCCACTAGTGACTAAATAATTTTTCACTCACTCTTTTACGTACAGCTTTTGATCTCACCCAAAATTAGTTACATACCCTATTAATTAAGTATTATAACTATTCTATAAATAGAAGCACGTTAACTAAACCATAAAAATTAAAGAAAATTCCAAATTATTCTTTAGTTTTTGAATAAAATACTGTTTTTATTAAAAATTCTGTCATCACCGTGTCCATTTTGACGTTTGTAAGAAATCTAAAACTAGCAATTGTTTATTTTTAATAGGCATACTTAGGCCATGGCTACCTATTATTTTAGTATTAAGAAAACTTAATCTTAATATTTTTGACATAATTTTTCGCAAAATTATAGATTTTTATTTAAAAATAAAAGATGTTGGATAAAATTAAATTTTCAACTCGTGTATTAAGTGATTTTATCCACTTAAGAATATCAGGCCGTCAGGCCTCGTGGGCTGATATTGCGTGGATAAAATGCTACTTAATACACTAGTTAAGAAAATAACTATTTTTTAAGTTTCTAGAGAAAAAAAAAGCTTTTATTTTGTAAAAAAAAGTATTTCTGTTGATTTTTATATAAAATGTTTGATTAAAAATTCAGGTTTCTCACAAGTTCTAGGGGAGAAATGCATCTGGGGGAGGCAAGAGGGAAGAAAATATTTTTTAGCAATAAAAACGGCTGTTTCGAGACAGAAATATTATTTATTTGGATAGATAATAATAAGGGTTCATGCAAAAATTACGTAAGATAGTTTTTTAAAGATTATAATAATTATAATAATTATTAACCTCACCCAATCTAAACCCTAAAAATCTTACGTAATTTGTGCACGACCACTCAATCAAAAGAACGAAACATTTTTTATCTTTACCCTGCCATCAAATTTTCAAAAATTACCCTATTGATTAAAAAATTTTATATACAAATATTGTTTACAATTCTGAACAACTTTTATTTTTTTCCGTTTGTGCTTTATAAATCATGTGTAGGTAAACAGTAAATTAAGAAGTTCTATAAGAGGAAGGACCATATTATTTTTGAATAAAATCCCCTTTAAGAATAAAAAATAAATAGTGAGCTCAGCAAAATACTTTAAAAACATAGAATATATTCATGCCAATTTTTCATTAATTCCATTCATAAATAAAAAGATTATGAGGACCTCAGTTTTTAATATTGGTAGTATACAAAATAAAGTTCGCAAGCGAGCTAAAAAAATCATAAGGACAGAATTTTTAATTTTCTAAATTATAAAAATATGGATTAAATATTTCATCAATCTATTTTTTATTCATCAGATTAATACTGTTAGACTGTAGTGTCGGGCTACTAATCCACTTGGTATCTTGGTACTGAAGAGGGCTAGTAGCCCGAAACTGTCAGTTTACCAATATCACTCTGTACGATGATTAGAAAATGGATTGATGGGATGTCCAACTAAAAGAAATCATATTTTTGGGAAATATTTAGAGAAAACGCAATTCACGGTGAAGATTATTCTTTGCGAAACCTTACAAATCTTTACCACCTGATTTACATCGGCACTAAGAGTGCGTTGAAATCTTCGCCGAAAAGTCAATATCTTTGACCACGTTTTTTTTTTCACATTTCTCGACATTTTAGACCATTCTGAGTCGAAATCAGTAAAAAAAAAATTTGCGTCCGTCTGTCTGTCTGGGTGTAAACTCTCTAACTCCATTTCTACATAAGATATCGACTTGCGGTTTTTTGCATATTGTTTCTTATCATATTCCGAAGAGCTGATTAGATTTTGGGGGTAAACGATTGGGGGTAAGGGGGTAAAAATAGGGTAAAACTCCTATTTTTAGCGTTTTTGTTTATAATTAAGGCAATTATTATTGTATTTGGTTAATTTAGCACTTATATAAAAGATAATTTTAAATTGGTCAAAAAATATTATAAACAACGTTTTCCTAAAACGCATTGTTTTCGATATATTGGCGTTTAAAGCAGTAAAAGGTTTTTTTAGCATATCTCACATATTTATAACCCGATTTCAAAAAATTATATTTTAAATAAAAGCTCTTTTTAAGCCCTATAAAAAATGTTATATACAGTTTTTTGCTAGAATATAATGTTTTAAAGATACATAATTTGAAATCAAACAAAACACCAAGTTTGAAATTTGCAAACTAGATGGCTCTAGTGTACAATAGTGCCGATGTTTTGACAGGGTGCTTGCAACGTTTCATCTAGTTTATCATATCAAATGCCATATTTATATTATCAAATTCCTATTTTACATGAAATAATTTTAATTAAATTCCAATCATGAACTTGACTGTCATCTATTATTAAAATCGTAGAAATATAATTTGAAGTTAATCATTTTCATTACTTAGGGTAATTTATAATTCAAGAAGCACCATCCTTATATACGTGACTTGTCAGTTTTCAAAGCGAACGTTTGCAAACCTTTAAATAACTAATATAGTAATAGTACTTCAAAATGGATCAACTATCAATTTTATAACTGTGGTCCCATTTAAATTTTATTTAGATGTTGCGTTCCTTACGCGGAACCAGCAACAAGTCTACGGCGGGATTTTGTAATTCATTTAACGGTGTTTACTCACAGCCAGACTATTTTATGTTAAAATATGTTTGTAATGAAAATATTAATACTGCGAAACCGTTCTCCATATTTAAATTGAATGTTTGATGTTTGTGATGTACTTTTGTGGGTTAACCACGTTCTTTTTTTGAGGTTATGTTAATAAGAAATTATATTTAGTTGAAACGATTGGAGAGACTCGCTTCAAGTCTCTAATACTTGTATCTGGTCAAAAAAAACGAGAGTTCAAGACCATTAAGTCCTTTTGGTGTCCAAAAGGACATTTTAAAGAAGAAGAAGAAGACATTTTATTTAAATGAATTCACTGTAGAGCGGAACAAAAATTAAAATATTATTTCCATAAAATTTTAAATAATAGTATATTATTTTACTAAGAGGAAAAGTGAAGCTTTTTTTACTAGTCTGTAAAATTTACGGACGACGCGAAGACCAACCTTTATAGGAACTTTTTGTGATATTTTTGGATGCATAATCACCTCTTAAATTGTGGCATGCCAGTTATTGATAGTACCCGGATATTTGGTATTGATTACGAGGGGCGCACGAAAGTTTAATTTTTTATGAACATTCTGACATGGGTGACCCTTACTGAGTACAATGACACAAATTTTTAATTTAATATAAATAAGTTTTAAAGCCTTTAAAATGGCTTGTGCGCGTCCTTAACGCACTACCCTAGAAACTTGGATTCAAAATATTCCCGAGCTGCAATTTAATCGTGAGGTACTTTTTCGTTCAACGTGCGAAAAAGATATAGGTTGGTTTCAGAAATACAATGTTTTAAAGCACAAAATCTCATAAAAATGACATACAAAAAAGTTTTATTTTGATTTAGTGAGTCCAGTTGTAACATTCCGTGAATGAAAATTGAAAATCCTGAGAGTTTATAGAATACTGGAAGATGTAAAAGTACCAAGCGAGCCCACAAAGAGAAAAGGCGTGGGAGAATATAAAATCCAAAACTTTAGTACGGGACAAACATATTTTTAGCATAGATCACCCTGTGTAACTAATTCCAAGTCCAAATTAGCTATTTGTTAGATACCAGGTCTTATCTAGATACTACTAGATATTATGAGGTTAAACCATTTTAAAATACAAACGCTTTCATCAAGCGGCTTGATTAATATTTAACTAAATTATTTAATTTAGGAGGACAATGTCAACAGTTTTCAAAGTTAAGGTAATTGTTTTAATATAAATACTAACAATTTTAACAAGGGGGAGCTAATTAAAAACAAGTATTACACAATGAAGTTTCTTGTTATTGCACTATTCGCTGTATCAGCTGTTTTATCAGAGCCTGTTGGATACAGCTACAATAAACCAGAGGAATCGAATGTTATAATCCAAAAGGTAAAACATTTTAATGTTATAATATCACTTTTTGCCGAATGTTTTGTTGAGAAATTTAAAATACCAATTTAATGTACAAGAATTTTTGTCCTACCATTAACAAACGAGTTATCTGCTAAAACCCCTGTTGTTGTTCCCTTCGCCCCCTTTCTCTACCCCAATATTAACCATATTTCACGTGACACAAACAACAAAGGTTTTAAATAGTTTGGTAAAGGAATTTTTTAAATCGAACAGTTCGTTCAAAAGTTACAAGGTTTACACAAAATTAAACAGACGGACATGCAAATAGTGAGGTTGACAACCGTAATCGCCCTAAATACAGTTTTCGTCCGTGTATCACACACTATTTTTTACTCGATTATAATATCTTAATAAATAAATTTGTAATTTTGACAAAAACTGACATTTGAGTCCAAAAGTCATCAGTTTCAATATCAATCAACCAATTAACGTAGACTATTTTACTTTTCGCGCTAATTAAATACAAACCCTAGTAGAAATTTAACGTTAGAATAACGTTTTTGTAACGTTATAAAACTGTATAAAAGTACGTTATAAAATATGTGTAAATGTCACGCTTTTTAACGTTAGAATCTAACGTTAGTTACAAACCTTAATCTAACGTTAGATTTTTAAGTTAGAAATACGTTATAAGCACGTTTAATTTTTAACTTCCGGAGGGGGCGTGGTCAACTAGGAAATTTCTACCTGCATCATAAAATGGCAGCTGGAGACAAATTTATTCATATAAATAAATCTTAATATATTTTAGTAATATCATAATATTTTTAAACATAATTTCGTTAAATTTATTTTTTAGGTGGCCCTAAATATTTTTCGTGTAATATGCTGTTATACTTCGATAAATACGTTTACCTCTCATAAAAACTTTATTAACTTTAGTTAGTTAATATTTATTTATACATTCATAATCTTAAAATATTTGTTCAATTCTAGTACAGCGTTGCCAGACTTACTATAATTTTGACTTTTGGGGGATATTTTTTTAAACTTATTATAAAAATAAAAAATAATTATCAAACCTAGACACATAGCTGTCTGAAATGAGTATTTTCTACTATAGCTTACATATTAATAATGGAAATTTAAAAAATATTTAAATTTAGAATAAGGTTATAAAAAGGTTAGAATTTAGTTAGGAAACTAACGTTAGATTTATGTATTTTATAACGTTTTTGTCAAACGTTATTTTTTAAGATTAGATTTATATATTTTATAACGTTTTTGTCAAACGTTAGTTTTTAAGGTTAGATTTATATATTTTATAACGTTTTTGTATAACGTTTGAGACTAAACATAAAAATATCACTAATCTAATGTTATGTTAAGTTAGATTTATGTACTTTTCTACCATTCTAATTTATTTTTGTTTTTTTTTTGTTAGGTTGAAGTATATGAAGTACCTTATGTGGCTGAAGAATCATCATCAAATGCCACATCAGTAGAACCCCCACAAACAAATGGCCCACCAGCTCAAGAATATGGCCCACCGGCTCAAGAATATGGCCCACCGGCTCAAGAATATGGCCCTCCAAAACCAGAAGAAAATGCTGAAAATATCACCACCACCGAATCTTACGTGACCACAAGTTCTAAATTACAAAAAGAAAAATTAGAAGAATTTACGGACGAGGGAGTTTATTATATTTACCACCCTGATGGTTCGTTGCAAAAAGTTTTGTATGCCACGAATGAAGATGTCAGAAATATGGAATATTCTGCGAAGCTGAAGTATGAAGATGTAAAGCCTATAAGAGAACCTATTTATACTTACGATCCAAATACGTATGTTTTTAAAAAATTGGTTGTTTAAATAAAATTTTAAATATATTATTTGAGTTTTATTTTTATTTGTTTTAATTTTCATAAAACCACTTGTGAATTTATTGGAAAACTAACAGGGTGGTCTATTTATCATGAAAATCCTTAATATTTTATCAAATGTTAAACATAACAAAAAAGTTGTATAACAAAAGTTATAAGAGCTTAATGGGAGCATAAAATGGTGTATATTTGATATATTTACGGGCACAATGGAGGCGGGCGCAAGAGGATTTTTTTTTATTTTAAAAGTAGTGTGATACATTTTAAAACATGTAAAACTCTCCAATTATTTTAAAATTCTTTTGACGGGGTTAAAAAAGTATTGAAATGGGAATTTTTATCAAAATATCTTAAAAAAGTTTAAAAAAATGTTTAATGATTAATTTCATGTTAAAAAAACTTAAGTTATGCTAATTTTAAATGATATAAATTAAAATTTGAAAAGAAAATCTAAGAAAATCGCATTTCACAAAAAAGTTGAACATTCAGCATCTTTTTTTTTTAATTAAAAATTATGTGCTTTCATTAAGCTTTTAGAACTTTTTTAAAACTTTTTTGACACCTATAATACTGCCTTCCTAAGCTGAAAGGTCCTATCTATGTATGTTAAACCTATGTAGATAGGACCTTTCAGCTAAGGGCGGCAGAGCAGTTATTAAAATATTAGGTTGTCATTATAAATAGATCTCCCTTTATATTAATTAATTAGTTTTTACAAAAAAAGCAAACAAAACAAAAATATACATTTAGGGTTTTTTTTAATTTTTTGTCAAAAACAAGTAGCAAAACTTTAATAAACTTTATTTTTTAAAGTTCTTAAGAACAACCCTAGGGTTTGCTTAAATTTATTAGTTCAAAAAAAAAAAATAAGCTATGTTCGTTTGTCCCTTGGCGAACCCAAGAATAATCAATTTTGCGTGTGATTATGAGCTTATAATGCAAATCAAAAAGAAAAAAATAGTATATTAAAGTACTAGTTTCATAACATACGTTTTTAGCGGACGAGTACAAGTTTAGAAAACGAGCCACTTGCGCCGAGTTTCCTAAAGTCTAGTGCGCTAAAAACGTGTTATGAAACGAGTGCTTTATACAATTTTTTCTATTTTGCTCTAAAATTTTAAAAAACTTAATTTAAATTGATGACTGATTTAGGGATTTTTGTTTCGGGTAGATAGGTACAGTTTTCGTCATGTTTAAAATTCTAAGAACAAATGATACTTTGATATATTTTATAGTCATGTCTTCTCTGTTTTACTGCAAGTAACCAAGCCAAAATTTAACACGGTAAAAAACAACGTAAACACAAAGATTTGTAGAAAATTAAACTTTATAACGAAGTTGACATTTCCACGGAAAACGTCAAGCGATAGGCTTTTGTCTGTTGCCAACCCAAAAGAAAAAAAAGTACACACCTCTTATGGGCCTGTAAGAAAACGAAAAATGCGCGTGATTATAAGCTTATAAGATTCGCAAAGAAGAAAAAATCTATATAAGTTAACCCTGACAAGTATTTAGTAAACATTACGTGTCTTCACTGCTTGTTAATGTATCAATTTAGTCGCCGGGAAGGGAAAGGAAGCTGTGCACGGAGTGGAACAGGCTACTGCTTCCTTTGAATTCCTTAAAATTATGCTGATTATCTGTAATTAAAGTCTGAAACTAAAGTTCAAACAAAGACAATTTGTAATAGGACGATATATACGACGTTATACAAGTCTAGATTAAGAACAGTCTTACTGTCATTATTTAAAATCACGGTTCAACAGTACAGATTAATAAAAAAAAATTGTTTACAACAAAGTTTTTACCCTCCGACTCCCACCCCAATTTATATTAAAAAAAATCCAGTCAAATTGTTTTTAAAATGCCATTTAGTATGTTATATTATGTAATAAAACACATTTTATAATTTTTTTTTCAAAAAAAATGTTGGACATTTATTTTTTTAAATATGAAAAAAAAAATATTCGCAACATCCAGTTATAAAAAAAACACATTTCAAATCAATTTATATATATATTATTATGCTTTTTGGCCAAATATCATCTCTTCTATCGAAATAAAGCGATTTTTTACATTTTATGGGATTTGTGATTTTTTTTTTGGACATCCTGTTCTTTTTCTTAAAAAAAAATAAATATGGGGCTTTAATTGGTACTTATCAATGAATTTATAAAAAATGACCCATTTTATATTTAAATAATAATAAAAAGGCTTAACATGTTTTCTCTCTCAAAAACCGCCGGGCGCGACCTCTAAATATTTTTCTGAAAATCTGAAAAAAATTGAGGGTTGGTTTTGACCTAAATAGAGGGTGGGACCCTAAAAAAACTATTTTTTAATTTTGACTGGGCACCCTAATGATCAGTGATCATTGATCCCTAAACAATGTACAGAGGCAGAGGCAATTTATTTTACCAACTTTCGAGTGAAGAAAATCCAACTTTTTTATCCAACCCAGAAAAGTGAATAAGAAAATATCAGACATAAAAAATATCAAAACTATGGTTATAGTGTTTAAAAATTTTACGATTAGCTCACCGCAGTAATGAGAAGAATCTAGCACATCCGCACTGGTTTGCTTATTTTTGTTTTGACGGATGTCAAAGTGGCTTCCGTTTAGGCAGTTGTAGTTTTATGAAATAGTTTAATTTGAGTGGGGTTACAGTGCGCATCAGGTCCACAAAAATGAACTATATTTTTGCACTGATTTCTGGTTTTATTACTAAAACTTACGGTCTTGAATATAATTAGGTGCGGAAAATCCAGTTTTTTTGTTAGAATATATAGCAAAAGATTGTTAAAATACTCACGAATTTCTGTTGGATTTTTTGAATTGGTTTACGTTAACAATGGTTTGGTTTGGTAGTTTGCTGGTTTGGTGTTTTTTTAATGGGAGGCGTTGGTTTACGTTAACAATGGTTTGGTAATTTGCTGGTTTGGTGTTTTTTTTTAATGGGAGGTATTTTTCAGATACGATATTTCAGAATTTAGAAGGCGATATATTTTAAGAATCAAATGTTTATTAATGAATATTCCGCAATTTTTTTTACGAAAATACTATTAAAAGCGAGTAATTTAAACCAATTAAAAAAAAACTGTTAGCTCGCAAAGAAAAAAGTAGATATTTTTGTAAAATTCTGCAAAAGAATGTTACATAACCTTAAAATAATTTTTGGCATACGTCAAAACAGAAATAAGAAAATCAGTGCGCATGCGCTGGATTCTTCTCATTACTGCGGTGAGTGACAGAATTTGATAGTGGTAGACGAAGAGCTGCCTCATGATTATGACAACTTATCACAAGTAATTCCTCGAAAATTAGTCACCTTATGTACTTAATATTCTTAGTAAAAACACAAATTATTAAGCACCTTGCACTTGATTTTATACCGAAATAAATTGCAAAATTCAACAGGGTCATTGATTTTGTTTGAATATATAAACTTGCAATTTAAAAAAATTGATAGTGAACATTGAATAACCAAACTGTAAATATGTTTTCAATTTTAAACATTTTTGTAACATTAGTTGCAGTTGCTTCTGCTGTTTCACCTAGATTTAATTCAAAATTTTCAAGGAAATTTGAAAGAATTGAAGCACCATACCCACCATCTGGATGGAGACCTTCTGGTCCAGAATTTAATTTACCCACAGAAAATGAACCACAAATTGTTTATGGACCCCCGTCAACTGAAAAAACACCAGCTCAAGAATATGGCCCACCTTCTCAAGAACAAGGCTCACCTGCTCAAGAATATGGCCCACCAGCTCAAGAATATGGCCCACCAGCTCAAGAATATGGCCCACCAGCTCAAGAATATGGGCCCCCAAAAGAAAATACTGAAGCTCCTGAAGAAATAACTACAACTGAAACATCCACTACCACTGAAACTAGTACTGAATTTGAAGCTGAAAACGTGATTGATAAAAATTCTAAACTAACAAACCAAGAAGAAGAAGAAGGTGTTTACTATATCTACCACCCAAATGGGTTACTGCAAAAAATTGTATATGCTACAAAAGAAGATCTCAACAAAATGGAATACGCAGCTAAATTAAAGTATGAAAATGTTGAGCCAATCAGAGGACCTATCTATACTTATAACCCAAATACTTTAATTTATGAAAGACTTGCTTAATAAAATTTTAAATATTTAAATATGTGTTTAAATACTTTCCCATTATAAATCAGCAAAAGACTTTGTTTTAATTTTGCGCATGTTAACATTTTTGATAAAATAGGCTGTACAATTAAATTTTCTTCTTTTTGCCTTGATTTAATTCAAAATTTTCAAGGGAATTTGAAAGATTTCAAGCACCCCTATAAATGTAGACTATTTGGTCCAGAGTTTAGTTTACCCACAGAAAATTAACCACAAACTGTTTATGAAGCCCCATCAACTGAAAAAACACCCGCTCAAGAATATGGCTCACCAACTCAAGAATATGGGCCCCCAAAAGACAATACTGAAGCTCCTGAAGAAATAACTACAACTGAAACATCTACTACGACTGAAACTAGTACTGAATTTGAAGCTGAAAACGTGATTGATGAAAATGTTGAGCCAATCAGAGGACCTATCTATACTTATAACCCACATACTTTTATTTATGAAAGACTTGCTTAATAAAATTATAAATATTTAAATATGTCTTTAAGTACTTTCCCATTATAAATCAACTAAAGGCTTTGTTTTATTTTTTCAGGAAAACTTTTTAATGCATGTTAAAAATTTTGATAAAGTATGCTGTCCAACTAAATTGTAGTTGCTTCAGATTTTTTAACCTGATTTAATTTGTAATTTTCAAGGAAATTTAAAGGACTTGAAGCGCCATACCAACTCCTAAGCATTTATGAACAACATTACACAAAAGTAAACATATGCAAATGCATCTAGTGTGGAAATTCCTATTATTTTGTGTGCTTAGACGAAAGTCCGATAAACTCCTTTCAAGTTCAAAAAACTTCGTTCGTTCGTTCTTCGGCGAAGCACCTACTATAGTTAAAAATAAGTGATCTTCAATAAAATAAAACTGAATAACATTTATTTTTATTTATTTAATTATATAATATCGTAAAACTTTAAAGGTTAACAATGATGATATTATAGAACTTTATTAATACTTACAGACTGATATTTGATTTATAAGTTCACCTTGATTGATGTGCCGTAAAAATTTTAAATAAAACTTTAAAGTAGAAGTTATAAAACAATATATTTTCCAACCCATATATTAAATTGTATAGTAAAAAATTAGACTTGCTTATTGGACGATAAAATAGAATAACAAGCCGTGAAGATATGTAACGGTATAGTTTGACGCACGGATCTGTGGCTACGGGAAATAATAAAAAGTTATTTGTTCGCCCCAAAACGAATGATTTTCCGCACAAATGCAGGAGCGTTATTTTACCAATTTTGTACATTTTGCTTTATTAATAAAAAATTATTACAACTTACCTTAAACTTTGAGATCATAGAAACTGAAATCCATTTAGGTACGTGAACAATGTTTACGCATTAGTTATCCTTCATTTTTAAAGGTAATTACTCCAAGAACAGTAAAAAAACGTTTATTTAACTATTCCAGAGCATAATTATTGGTATTTTGACTATTCTGTTATTAAATAACGAATATTTCTTTCACACGGAAAGAAATTAGTGGGCTCTGCGCTATACATTATAAGATATTTGGTAACAGTGGCAAATTATAGTGATTTAAGCTATAGATTATAAGGGACACAATAACTAATAATGTTAAAAATAAATTGGAAACGATTATATATATTACAGACACGATTATATTTATTACAGGCACTATTATAAATTTACAGAAATTTAATTATATTATAAAAATTATTAGCACGGACAATAATTAAATCTATTTAAGCTATAAATGCCATACTATTTGTTATATTTTATTATTCACTAAACAATTAAAGTATTTCATATAAATTTTTACACTGACTGCCATAATTGTAAGAGAAAGCCTTGTATTTATATAATAAGCGATTATAATTTGCTTGGTATGTGTGTTATAGCGCTCCTAGCTATAATTTTTTTTCCGTGCACATGTAAAAATAATTAAAATTTAAAAGTAAAATGTGAGGTTAGATCTATAAAAAAAAACGTGTTATTGAAGGTTAGATCTAGTTCGTAATGCAATAGTGGCCCAAAAATGAACACAATGTATAGTGACCCACCAATTTTTTTCTCTAAGAAAGTAAAGAAAGTAAAATAAATTTGTTTGTCATACATTACCTTATAGTTGGTTGAGTCTAAAAACCCTAACAGAACATTTTTAAATAAAATAATGCGTCCCAGATCAAAGATTAAAAAATCGGAGAAATTTAAGTAGCCATTATCTCGATATTTCCATAAAGTGAGATGGGCCACTCTTGCACTATACGCCTCAACTAGTGTGTTCATTTATAAAATATGAACATTTTAGTACGCTTGAAGAAAAATAAAATTTTACACCATTCGATATTTACCCCCTAACCTCTATACTAAAGATTCTAGTATAATACGATTTGGTTTACAAATCTATTTACTTATATCAAAAAAATCAAGTAAAAGTAAATAAATTAATAAATAAATATTAGTAACTTAATGGTATTACTTTCCCCAAGGAAAATCTGGCGTTAGAAAATTTTTTATTACTTTTTTTACGTTTCTGGACGTTTTATATTCAAAAAATACAACAAAAAAAATCTGTCGGTCTGTGTGTCCGCGAAATTTGTTACCACGTTATTTGGACCATAGGTTGAGTTCTAGTCTGGGATTGTTTTTGGTAAAAATCAGATTGGGGTAAGGGGGTAAAATGGGGTAAAAACAATTTTTTTCAATAACATTTTTTTTTTCAATTTATATTTCGTTTTACGAAAAAAGTAACTTTTTTGAAAAAAAAAATTGTTTCTGATTTTAATGAGGCCCATAGGGGAAAGTATTATTTTGTTGGCAGCAGTATTTTATTTCCAACTAAAATATTTTTAATAAAAACATTTTTATTATAAATATTTTATAGAGAATACAGAAAATGAAATGTTATTTAATAATTAAATTTAAATTAAATAAGAAAACCCATAAAGAAAAATCAATAAAATTAATTATTATGAAAAACATGTTAACCGAATTTTGATGAAGGCTGATAAAATTTTGAATACAATCAGTTCCTGTGCTTAATATTCAGCAAAGGAACCAATGTGTTATTGAGAAAATCATTCATAGCCAAATATGATATGTCATTGCTGTAACTATACTATTAATTATCTAAATAATTTTATATAAAAACCCGGCCATTTTAAACTTACACATCATTAAAGTTTCAAGTGTCGAAATAATAGCTAAGATGTATAGATTCGTTCTATTGTTAGCAGTTGCGTTCGCGGTAGTTTCCGCCGAAGCTCCAGGTTTTAGGTACAGTTATCCAGGACAATTCCAGAGAATTCAAAGGAGACAACAACAGCCTGTTCCACATACGGTGTATGGTCCACCCTCTCAACAACCTCCTATTGAATATGGACCTCCAGATACAACTCCTTCTAGTACAGTAACTCCTTCCAGTACCACAACAACTACAAAAACTACTACAACTGTAAAACCTCCTACAACTGCAACTACAACTGTAAAATCTCCTACAACAGAGCCTCAGGAAGTCACAACTACAGAAGAGCCAGCCGCCACAGAAACAGCAACAGAACCCGAAACTAACGATCAAGAAGGCAGTGGTCAGAGTTCAAAATTAACTGCTGATCAAGAGCAAGGTGTATATTACATTTACCATCCAAATGGATTGCTGCAAAAGGTTGTCTATGCTACTAAAGACGATATCAAAAACATGGAATACTTTGCTAAACTAAAATATGAAAATGTGGAGCCCATTCGACAACCTATTTATACTTACGATCCAGAAACGTACGAGTTTAGTAGAATTTAAGGATCATTAATAATGATTCATTATTAAGCTTTATACAAAATTATGAAATTTTGTATCAAATAAGAATAACCTAAATTTTAAATATGGAAGTTGTTATAACCTGTCATCATCAATATCATATATAATAATATAATAATAATAAACGTTTATTGTATAAAAGATTACAAATCTTGTTACAAGAAGTTTGAATATATAAAAAAAAATACAAGAGAAGAGAAAAAAAAATACACTAAATACTAAACCCTAACTATTTAAGTAATTTGATGGATATTCATAGATAATTTAATAAAAAGAAAAAGCAGAAATTTTAATACAAAAAAAAAAGTTAATTATAAGAAGAAACGATAATACCAATATTTAAAGGTTAAAGACAAAAAGCATTATTCGTTAGTTATAAAGGAACGGAGCTTTAATAAGTTTCCGATAAAACTGTGCAGCATTTTTATTTTAGTTACATTAAGAAAGTTAAGTGCAAAGACTAGACCGTCTAGGTTAATAAGGCTATCAATGTAAGGTGCACGCAACGGTTTGTACATGGGGCATTTAAAGAAAATATGATCTAAAGTCTCAAACTCGTTTAAGTTGCAAATAGTACATACTTCTTTAGGGTTGATTTTGTAAAAGCTGCCATTGAATGAGAAGGAGGTAGAAAAGCTTGTAGCCATACGTAATTGCATTATTATACGAATGATAGAGATATTATCTCGACAGTATAAATAATTTTGAGGTTCCAGATTAATTCTAAACTTTTGATAAATAGTTGAATTTTTGGAAAAAAATAATGAATTTATGTCATCTCTATGTAGAAATTCGCGAAATTTGTTAAGTAAAATTGGTCTATTGTATTTTATTTTTCTTACTGTTAAATTAGTCAAAAAGTTAGATTCATCAATTTTTTCCAGCATACATTGAAACTGTGCCAACCAGTTATATTTTGTATTACCATTGTTTAAGTTTTGTAAGCGGTTAAAACAAAGCTTGGGGTATCTATGAGCGGGCATTCTAATAAGCTTTTCAATCCAATTAAGGCACATTTTAAAAATCAAGAAAGAAACTTTAACGGACCCAGTTTCGAGTCGTATCATATAATCCGGGGTGTTGCGGGGGAGTAAAAATAATCTTTTAAAAAAGGCCAACTGAACACGCTCAATTTCATTAAAGAAACGTAACGCCCAAACTGGAGAACTATAAAGCAAAGTAGATAGGACTATAGATTCATAAAGTTTAATTCGGGATTGCCAGCTGTTGATTTTTGAGTTTGACAAAAGGGACATAACGGTACCGATTGATTTTTTTGTTTTATTGCATGCTTCTTTGGTCATTTCAGCGAATAGCCCTGACTGAGAGAATGTAACACCCAGGTAAACGTACTTGTTTACTACTTCAATATTGTCGCCGTCATATTTAAAGTTTAAGTCACGTGAATACCTAAAGCCACCCTTGGTAAAACAGATTATTTTCGTTTTTTTAATGTTAATTTTAAGGCCATTTTCATTTGCATACTGAGAGAGAATTTTGAGTTTACGTGAAATATCAATGGGCGATTCCCCAAAAATGACCAAATCATCAGCGTATAAAAGCATAAGTATGTCCACAAGACCATCCACATTAACACCCAAGGCTCCATTTTCCCTAAAATATTTTTCTATGTCAGAAATAAACAATATCAGATATAGATTCTATTAAAAAGGGACCACAGCTGCGTGCACAGATGCATCTCGTTTTAGTACAATGTCTCATTCTTCAAAATTATATGGTACTACAACTACAACTGTAAAATGTTTTTCCGGGAAAATTACAAGTAAGTAATGCAAAATCGGTCTATAAAAAAAACAACAGAAGTAACTAAAATGTTATGCTGCGTGTCAAAAAAACCCATCGGCAAGATAATGTTGAATTCATACGACAAACTGATAGTTTCTTTGTGCAACGTGCGAGTTTTTTTTATTAAAATGAACTTTATTTTCCCTAGGAGCAAAAAGGAAAATGAAATCAGTTCTCCTAATAAAGAAAGAGTTAGTTTATCGCAAAATTTGTGATAAGCTAACTAACTCTTTCCATAAGTAGGAGGGACGTTAGACATAATATTTTTGTAAGTTGAATAGAGACAAGCTAGTATTAAATACTGGATTGTCTCTATTTAACTTACAAAAATATTATGTTTAACTTATGGAAATTTTATATGGCACAACAAACTCTACATTACTATAGTTAATTTTTTTAAGGTATAGTTATTTTAAACTTTCCCGCTTGTAAACAATCTCGAAATTACCATAGCAACGTAAGATACGAATGCGTCGTAAGCGAAATGACTAGGCCCAATTTACACAACAGTAAAACGTTGACGTGCCATGAACGAGAACAAAACAATGGTTTATTCCTCTAAATTATTGGAATAAAAGCGATTTTATAAGCAAATTTTGTTTTTACAGGAATACAAACGTGTTTTTAGCAACAGCTTTATCAATTCTCTTTTTTTACATCATAAAAACAAAGTAAACAAAAATTATAAATGTTGGTTATGTTGACATTCAAAACAAGCCACATGCTTCAGTGTAAATCGGACTTTGTGGAGTATTTAGCGGCAAATTTAAAATAACTATACCTTAAAAAAATAAACTTTAGTGTGTATATCCTTCTCCAGTCTGAGTTTTCAATGTTCTAGCTTATCGACGATTATATCATTTTATGGACATTTGGATTCAGTGAACCGTTTTCTAATTTATAATTAAGATTATAAAACTTGTAAGTTTCGTGAAATTTAAGGATAAAATTGCTTTACTTTGATATAAAACAAAGCAATTATAACATTAGAATTAATTATATTTAACTATTATTACAATGGAGGATGAGGCTCATCTCACTTCACCTTACTTTTCCCCTTCAAGGTCATTCGTGGACCCCATTTTGTAGTAGTCCAAACGATTCGCTCACCGCAGTAATGAGAAGAATCTAGCACATGCGCACTGGCTTGCTTGTTTTTGTTTTGACGGATGTCAAAAGTGGCCGCCGTTTAGGCGGTTGTAGTTTTATGAAATAGTTTAACTTGAGTGGGGTTACAGTGCGCATCAGGTCCACAAAAATGAACTATATTTTTGCACTGATTTCTGGTTTTATTATTAAAACTTACTGTCTTGAATATAATTAGGTGCGGAAAATCCAGTTTTTTTGTTAGAATATATAGCAAAAGATTGTTAAAATACTCACGAATTTCTGTTTGATTTTTTTAATGGGGGCGTTGATTTACGTTAACAATGGTTTGGTTTGGTAGTTTGCTGGTTTGGTGTTTTTTTTTTTATGGGAGGCGTTGGTTTACGTTAACAATGGTTTGGTTTTGTAGTTTGCTGGTTTGTTTTTTTTTTTTTTGAATGGGAGGCATTTTTCAGATACGATATTTCAGAATTAAGAAAGCGATATATTTTAAGAATCAAATGTTTATTAATGAATATTCCGAAATTTTTTTTACGAAAATACTATTAAAAGCGAGTACTTTTAGCCAATTAAAAAAAACTGTTAGCTCGCAAGGAAAAAAGTAGATATTTTTTTTAAATTCTGCAAAAGAATGTTATATAACCTTAAAATAATTTTTGACATACGTCAAAACAAAAATAAGAAAATCAGTGCGCATGCGTTGGATTCTTCTCATTACTACGGTGAGTGAATCGTGTATAAAATAACGGCATCGTTTGACGTTTGTCAAATTTGTTAAGAATTTGTTTTTATAGTGCAAAATAGAATAACCATTTTATTTTTGTTTTCTTCGATTGTTTACAAATAAAAAAGAAAATGGTTTCGAAGTTATTATATCTGTTACAAGAAAGGTAATCTACTAGATGTTATAATATAAATACCTACTATTAATTTATTGTGTTATGCAATAATATGTTAATCCACATTGTAATATCTAAATGTGAAATATTCGCCGTTTAATTTTGAAGAAACTTCATTTGAATTTTAAGGTTATATCTAACTGACAACAGCTCCCTCACTTTAAGTAAGGTACGGATGGATACCAACTTGACGGCAGCCAATATGATTTTTTTTCCCTGAGCCAAACGCTTAAGCTCATCCTCTATTACTATTAGTATGTACAATTGTTTTGTATTTAAAAACAGAATGCTTAAAATTTTATTGTTAGATACGTGTACTTTTTTCCCTAGACTTATTTAAATAACAAATACTTTAGTAGTAGTTAATAAAAACCTAAATGTGATAAAATTAAAATAAGGAAAATATATAATAGATATCTTGTTTTTGTATCTTAATTTTTCTTCTAAAATGTCTTAAAAAAATAAATTATTGTATAAAAACCTATATTTATATTTTTAAAAAACCTAAACCAAAAATGTTCACCATCATGGAACAAATAAATTTAAAAACAATGAATATTTTACAAAGGCGTAAAAGTCTCACACAATGCTTTTTTTATAATTTACAGTTTAACTGGCTTTTAGACAGTTTGAACTGTCACATTTTGTGACGACTTTGATTGGTACAATTTTTTAAATTTATCTTGGCTCGCAAAAAACTTCTCACTGTGTAATGTGCTTTGCGCAAACGCTAACTTGTTATCTTTAAACTTAACAAAAACTTATCTTCCACGTTGTACGTTTCAAATCAACATTTTTTGTGATATTATTCAGTGTTTATGTTTCCAATTTAAGTTTTTTTTACTCTATGCTTTTGTGTGCATATTATACTATGTTCATTTCTTCAAATAAAATTTTATTATCATTATGTACTAATATTACGCAATAATTTTGAAGAAACTTCATTTGAATTTTAAGGTTATATCTAACTGACAACAGCTCCCTCACTTTAAGTAAGGTACGGATGGATACCAACTTGACGGCAGCCAATATGATTTTTTTCCCTGAGCCAAACGCTTAAGCTCATCCTCTATTACTATTAGTATGTACAATTGTTTTGTATTTAAAAACAGAATGCTTAAAATTTTATTGTTAGATACGTGTACTTTTTTCCCTAGACTTATTTAAATAACAAATACTTTAGTAGTAGTTAATAAAAACCTAAATGTGATAAAATTAAAATAAGGAAAATATATAATAGATATCTTGTTTTTGTATCTTAATTTTTCTTCTAAAATGTCTTAAAAAAATAAATTATTGTATAAAAACCTATATTTATATTTTTAAAAAACCTAAACCAAAAATGTTCACCATCATGGAACAAATAAATTTAAAAACAATGAATATTTTACAAAGGCGTAAAAGTCTCACACAATGCTTTTTTTATAATTTACAGTTTAACTGGCTTTTAGACAGTTTAAACTGTCACATTTTGTGACGACTTTGATTGGTACAATTTTTTAAATTTATCTTGACTCGCAAAAAACTTCTCACTGTGTAATGTGCTTTGCGCAAACGCTAACTTGTTATCTTTAAACTTAACAAAAACTTATCTTCCACGTTGTACGTTTCAAATCAACATTTTTTGTGATATTATTCAGTGTTTATGTTTCCAATTTAAGTTTTTTTTAATCTATGCTTTTGTGTGCATATTATACTATGTTCATTTCTTCAAATTAAATTTTATTATCATTATGTACTAATATTACGCAATAGTCTGTGATAAAAATGTGAAAGCACTATGATAGTCGCAACAAACACTCACTTAAAAACTAAATTAATTAATCTGCCGGCTTCATTGGATAAAGACGGCGAACTGATATAGTTAGTCATTTTGAGAATATGAGGAATGTGATTATATATATATAATATTTTAATTAAATAAGTCCAATATATTAAATAACACAGGCCCACAAAAAAAATTCCTGAGTCTTGGATTCCAATATGATATTCCTATGTATTTTTTCCCGCTGAAACTGAATCCGCAACCCGTTTAACCCCTACACGTCAGGATTTTCACATAACCTCAAAAAACACCCGAAAAACTACTGCAACCTCTAAAATCATCTATGCCATACCACTGTCACCCCCCTGTCCTCAAATTGCTAATTCTAAAACCCCATAAACCCATAATCCCCTAACCTCATAATACCATAGCCGCATTACCTCCAAACCCCGTAACCTCATTAAGTAGAAAAATCTAGTTTGGGAAAACATAAAAAATTCTTCAGTTTTTTTTTGTGGAACATAGTCATAGGTAAGTAACTCTATAATCCCAAAATCACCCAACACCATAACCTCAAAATCCCCTCACTTCGTAACCCCATATACTATATCCCCTTAATCCCGTTATCCTATTCTGTGGAGAAGTCCGGTTAAAAAAATAATGAAGTAGACCTTGATTCATGACTTCACTCACAAAACTCTTATCATTTTGAGAACCGGACTTCTCCACAGAATAGGATGATGGGGTTAAGAGGTTATAATATATGGGGTTACGGAGTGAAGGGGTTAGGAGGTGTGATGGGATTTTAGGGTTATACAGTTACTTATTCATAACTATATTCTACAAGAAAATTTCACGTAATTGTTCTGTTTTCCCGAACCAGATTTTTCTACTTAATGAGGTTACGGGGTTTTGAGGTTATGGAGTAATGGTATTCCGAGGTGAGGGGATTATGGGGTTACGAAATTACGAATTTGGAGGAAGGGGGTGAAAGTGGTATGGAGTAGATTATTTTAGCGGTTTCAGTAGTTTTTCGGGTGTTTTTTGAGGTTATGTCAAAATTCTGACGTGGGGTTAAACGGGTTACGGATTCGGTTTCAGCGGGAAAAATACATAGGAATATCATATTGGAATCCAAGACTCACAATTTTTTTTTGTGGGCTTGTGTAATTATACAGTAAAAATGGCTGTAGTTAATGACTATTAGTCATTTGTAAAGCATTTGCATTTAGAATACTCGAAAATTCTTGAGCGTAAAACTTTCGGATTTACAAAATCATATTAGTTTCAATAAACGCATTCTTGTACGTTATCTACATTTCCTACCTTCAGGATTAATCCATGTAACAGGATTTGCATATTTGATGAATGTATGCCATATTAGGGTAAGACGGGAAATTCTAGGGAAATTTAAACGTGCTACGCAATAGTTATTTATGCACAAGGAGATTAGAGTTACTGTTTTAGTCCCGGCATGAAAAACGGTTCCAAGCAAGGAATTATTTTAGGACGAATATTTTTTTCGACCCCTTTTTTCTGAAGGTATCTTATTTCATAGGAAGTTTTTTTTGTAATAACTTTTTTGCGCTCAGGATTCATAACTTGGTGTATAGTTTAACCTATTAAGTTTTAAGAAAAAAGTTGTTATGGTTGTATGTCCAGTGGACATTGTCCTCAAATGCTTACTTAATATTTTGCTACTGATTTACACTTCAAAAACCGTGTCACCTTCCCCCCAATACCCCCTTAGGAGCTGTCCATATATTACGTAACGCGCCTAGGGGGGGGGGGGGGTCAGAGAAATTGTTACAGTTTGTGACAGGGGGGAGGGGGGGGTCAAGGTAAACGTTACGTAACGGAATTTAATAAATTTAAAGTTTAATTCCTAAGCTTGGCAGATGTATTTTTATTTCAACATAAATTACTATTTAGTGGCCCATAATTCCCTTTTTCACACAAAAATTGACGAAACTATGCATATTTAAATAATATAGTAATCAGTAAAAAAACTTTTGACATTAATATTAAAAAAAAATCTTACGGCCCTGTTCTTGCGTGATCTTGCCGATGAATCATCGGCGATGATACATTTTCGCGCGGAATGTGTACTCACAGAACACCAATGTGTGTACTATTTTGTGTACCTGTGCATAAACAATATACGTGTTATATGTGACACTCAGTGTAAAAAGAGGTACCTAGTATTTTTCCCTGTGTGATATTGATTATGAATATTTTTTTAAAAAATTGCGTTACGTAATATATGGACAGCCCCTTATTCCAACTTGTAAAAAAGTTTACTTCCAATTAGAAATACCAACAACAACAATATTGTAGGGACAGAATGTAGATTAATTGGTATAAAAATCTCATCTTTGAAAAATATGGACATCACCTTTTTATCCTACATGCCTCAAGTAATATAGTAGATGGTAGTTGGAATTGGTAAAATTGAATTTTAAAAGAACTTTTTTGATTTTATAATCGAAATAATCCCAAAACTGCCCTTACTACAGCATCCGTAGTACAGCTCTTTCTAAGCCTTTAAATTGAACGGACGTTTGGATATAAAAAAGTCCGTTTGCGTCTTGAGGTTGTACAAAACTGGATTATCAAGGTTATATTGTTTAAAAAACGTCGTTATTCCACAGATCTTTTATACAGGGACAGCAACCTGCTTCCAATCAAAAAAATATTTATTTATAAACTTTGCCTTTGGATGATCAGATATATAAATAAGTTTGTTTTTCCACAACACCAGTACTCAACTCGAATACTTCAGAGTGACATAGTTAATCTACCCCTATTTCGTTCTGCCAAATTGCAAAAAAGTATGTTCTTTTACGGCCCAAAATTTTATAATCTAGTACCTAATTTTATTAAAAGTCTAAAAAATAATAAACAAAAATGTGCATTAAAAAAATTTATTTTAGAAACAAATATAAATATTTTTTACAATATAATAATATAAATAAAAGAAAGAAAGCTATTATGAAATGAATGGTACCCAACTACAAATAGTTGAAGAAATTAAAGATTTAGGAGTTGTCTTCGACAAACAGTTAAACTTCAACAGTCACATACGGGGTTGTGTCATGAAAACCCTACAAATTCTAGGCTATGTTACAAGAATGAGTGGTGAATTCACAGTTGAGACCTATAAACACCTTTACTGCACTATAGTAAGACCTAACCTTGAATACGCAGCAGTAATATGGTCACCATGCTACCAAATCAATATCGATTTAATAGAATCTGTCCAACGTCGCTTTATGAGGATTGCAGGATATAGACTTGGTATAACAAGAGAAAACTTTGTTTATAACTATGCAGCTATTAACGATCGGATAAAGGTTGACACTCTACTTCAGCGTCGTTATAAATCTGATCTTTGCATTCTTAACTCAGTACTGTCTGGAAAACTAGAATGTCCCACTATTTTGGCTAAAATCAATTTTAACACAAATTACAGGACGCGAACAAATTTTTTATTTTATATAGGTTTTCATAACTCCAATTATACATACCATAGCCCATTGAACAGAATGATGCGACTATCAAATTTAAATCCGATGGTTAATATAACTGGAATATCATTGGGTCAGTTGAAATATAGGTTAAAACGTACTGAGCTAGTCATTCAATAGTTTCAGTCACTCCCCGTTAGAAGATATGTATTTTATTTTATTTTCCTACATTCTATTATGTAATCTGATTTTTATGTATTTAATAATTATTTCATATATTTCTAACTTAATTATTATTAATTATTAATTTATTTTAACATATTTAATGTGAAAACATTTTTGTAATATTTAAAAAAGGGGGTATCCCGTAAATAAATAAATAAATAAATAAATAAATAAAAAATACCGATAAAATAATAATTTTCTCTCTCTCTCTCTCTTCTTAATTTCTTTTTTCTTTTCTGACTTTTTATTCACATGTTTTTTCAATAATAAAAAACAACCTGTTCCTAAATTATACACTGCGCACAACTCGCCTCATTTAATAATGTTATTAATTTATGTATTTTATTTTATTTTTTACTTTTCATAGCTAACTAAAATTAAAAAGATATATATTTAACTTTTTTTCACCGCAACACAAACCTATATAGGTTTAGGCGGTGTGATTTTTACAATTATATGCTCTGTGGTAATTACATTAATTTATATTAAAATTGTATATTTTATAAACCATAGATGTATAACAAAACTATCTACTTTAATAAATTTGATTTGATTTGATTTAGGTCTCAGAAGTAAAAATTGAACCAGTTAGACGAAGCCTTTATCCATTAGGGGACGTTCAAGTATTACGTAATGCTCTAAGAAGGGGAGTGAGGGGTTCTTTAAAACGTTACGCCGCGTTACAGAAGGGGGGTGGGTATCAGTAAAAACGTTACGTAACTCTTAAAAAAGTCCAAACCTATAAAATGTTTATTGGATTACGTTTTTTCCTCTAGGCCTAAGATACGGATTCGTTGCAATTTTTATTGCACACGGCGTTCACTAAATCCTTTAAACAACAAAAAAGTATAGATAGAAAACCATAGACAATAACTGGTTTTCGGTTAACCGGTTGCGGATATTACCTCAGCCCGATTTTTGGTTAAAACACGGAATCAATAACCGGTTAAAAACCGGTTTAAACCTTAAAGCAAAATTTCCTCTCAATTTCTTTACTTTTTGTAAAAAAAATACGTAACAATTGGGAGGGGGAGTGGGGGTCTTGAAAATGTTACGCCACGTTACATGGGAGGGTGGGGGTCATAAATGGCCAAATTTTGCGTTACGTAATACTTGAACGTTCCCTAATATATATATATATATATATATATATATATATATATATATATATATATATATATATATACAGAGCGGTCCAAAAGTCACCCCCCCTCTTAACTTTTGAACCAGTTGAGATATCGACTTCAAATTTGGAACTTTTAAATAAGACAACTTAAACTATCTTTTAGAATATATTTAATACTTTCAGCTCTTAAAATGTGGGCAGGTGGGCATGGGGGCACATTTTTTTAAACGGAAAGGGGGGTCGTGTAAAACATCATTTTAAAGCTTATAAAATTATCCATTTAACTCCATATTTTTAAATTAAAAAAAAAATTTTGGGTTTAAAATGGGGTTGAAAATGGGTATTAATGTCAAAATTCCTCTAAAAAAAAAACAAATAATTTTTTAAAAATACCTAATTTCATCATAAAAAATTTTTAATTATACTTTTAAACTAATTTTAGTTGACATAAATAAAAATTTATAAAAAAAAACTTAAAAAATCGAATGTTTTAGCACAAAAAATTGAAAAATCAAAACCTTAAAAAACATTTTTAAAAAATTTAAAAATATTATTTTAAATAGAGAATTTTATAAGCTTTAAAATGATGTATCACACGACCCCCCTTTCCATTAAAAAAAATGTCCCCCCATGCCCCCCTGCCCACGTTTTAAGAGCTGAAAATATCAAATATATACTAAAAGATAGTTTAAGTTGTCTTATTTAAGAGTTCTAAATTTGAAGTCGATATCTCAACCCGTTCAAAAGTTAAAAGGGGGGGGGGGTGACTTTTGGACCGCACTGTATATATATATATATATAGTCTGTTTTTTCAAGCAAGATAGTAAATTAAAAATCGCACAGTAAATATTTTTACAGCAGGTTTGAATAGTATATGTTTTTGTATAGAATATAGTTACGTTTTATGAAATAAACTACGCAGTATATTCGCTAGGTTTGGACTTTTTATTCACTGTGCGATTTTTAATTTACTATCTTGCTTGATGAAACAAACCATAATAGTAGAAAAAATTTATCTGATAAAGTACATTAACCCCTTCAATTCTAACCATAAATGGATTAGGAATGGCCAAGAAATAAAACTGATTTACAAAATAGTAATTGATCGTACATTTCACTCAATGTCGAGGTGATGAATCGTTTTCGCCACACGAGACACCCAGTCTATGTGCCATGAAACACACTATAATTGCTGAAGTTTTGAGCCGTGAAAATACTAGATCAAGCCGCATATTGTTACTAGATTGGATAATTGCTTTTCCATTTAAAATATACAAGGGAAAGCCTTTTAGTATTTGTTTTGCGTTTTTTAAGTTTTATGTAAAAAAAAATTGATTGTAAGAAAAGAAAAATGTGGGCCGGTCTTTCCGGTCCGTAAATACCTGTTTTTGTCCTCCTTTTTGTCTTATAAACAAGCGATTACCTAGTCAAAGTGTGCGTAATGGGAACGTTCAAGTATTACGTAACGCAAATTTTGATCATCAGATTATTCAAAAATAATCTTAATTTTGTACTTGTTTCGATTAAACCAAATATTGTTTACATTTGAACCATTATAAAATAAAATTTATAACCACTAATTATAACTATAGTTATTTTTTTTAAGGTATAGTTATTTTAAACCTTCCCGCTTGTAAACAATCTCGAAATTACCATAGCAACGTAAGATACGCATGAGTCGTAAGCGAAATGACTAGGTCCAATTTACACAACCGTAAAACGTTGACGTGCCATTAACGAGAACAAAACAATGGTTTATTCCTCTAAATAATTGGAATAAAAGCGATTTTATAAGCAAATTTTGTTTCTACAGGAATACAAAAGTGTTTTTAGCAACAGCTTTATCAATTCTCTTTTTTTACATCAAAACATCATAAAAACAAAGTAAGTAAACAAAAATTATAAATGTTGGTTATGTTGACATTTAAAACAAGCCACATGCTTCAGTGTAAATCGGACTTTGTGGAGTATTTAGCGGCAAATTTAAAATAACTATACCTTAAAAAAATAAACTTTATTATAGTTAAATTGAGGAAATAATAATAAATATATTAAAACTGTCTTCATGTTTATATTATTGTCATTATTATTTTTATTTTGTTTTAGCGTTTTAAGTTACGTAATTTTTAAAAGATCCTGTAGCAATTAAATTTGTTTTTAACTTATTTAATCAAAAAAATTGGTTACGAGCTACAATATTTTAGAAAAATATAATAATAAAGCAGTACAAGGGTTAATACAACCACTGTAAGCTGTCATACTCCGCAGCTTTTAAAGCGCTGCCTAGACTTCATTTCCACTGATTTATTATAAACATTAATTGTCCTCAATTTAACACCAAAACCGATAAATTAAGTGCCTTCAAAAACTGTGCAAAGATTCGTCTATATTGTGTGTTTGTGTAGGTTAAATTACATCGGCACTTAGTGCTACTAAGAGTGCCGATGTATTGAAATCTTCGCCGAAAAGTCAAAATCTTTGACCACGTTTTTTTCACATTTCTCGACGTTTTAGACCATTCTGAGTCGAAATCAGTAAAAAAGATGTTTGCGTCCGTCTGTCTGTCTGTCTGGGTGTAAACTCTCTAACTCCATTTCTACATGAGATATCGACTTGCGGTTGTTTCTTATCGTATTCCAAAGAGCTGATTAGATTTTAGGGGTAAACGATTGGGGGTAAGGGGGTAAAAATAGGGTAAAACTCCTATTTTTAGCGTTTTTTGTTTATAATTAAGGCAATTATTATTGTATTTGGTTAATTTAGCACTTATATAAAAGATAATTTTAAATTGGTCAAAAAATGTTAACGTTTTCCTAAAACGCATTGTTTTCGAGATATTGGCGTTTAAAGCAGTAAAAGGTTTTTTTAGCATATCTCACATATTTATAACCCGATATCAAAAAAATATATTTTAAATAAAAGCTCGTTTTAAGCCCTATAAAAATGTTATATACAGTTTTTTGCTAGAATATAATGTTTTAAAGATACAGAATTTAAAATCAAACAAAACACCTAGTTTGAAATTTGCAAACTAGATGGCTCTAGTGTACAATAGTGCCGATGTTTTGACAGGGTGCTTGCAACGTTTCATCTAGTTTTAGTTTAAAATATAAACAGTTATTTTCTATTACCTGATTGTGCTAGCTTACATATTATCTACCGTTGTCAAGGCTTGTTTACCTTAGCAACCAATAAAATCAGTGAACTCATTTATTATTGACCGTTGTTAAGCATTGTTTATTGACGACGGTTAATAATGAAAAATTTTTGAGACAACTACTATTTTTTTTCAACTTATTTGTCAAACTGACAGCTATGTCAAAATAATTTTAATAACTTTATTTTTAACTGATATTTGGAGTCACTAGCTTTAGGTAGTAGAAAAAATAATATATGCACCACGTATGTGAACTGTCTTAAGTGTTCTCGACTGATTTTTTTGCCTCGACTCCGTCTCAGCAAAAAAAACTTCAGTCTCGAACACTAAAGACTTTTTTCGCATACTAAAGTTTATTTTTTTAAGGTATAGTTATTTTAAACCTTCCCGCTTGTAAACAATCTCGAAATTACCATAGCAACGTAAGATACGCATGCGTCGTAAGCAAAATGACTAGGCCCAATTTACACAACCGTAAAACGTTGACGTGCCATTAACGAGAACAAAACAATGGTTTATTCCTCTAAATTATTGGAATAAAAGCGATTTTATAAGCAAATTTTATTTCTACAGGAATACAAAAGTGTTTTTAACAACAGCTTTATCAATTCTCTTTTTTTACATTAACATCATAAAAACAAAGTAAGTAAACAAAAATTATAAATTTTGGTTATGCTGACATCCAAAACAAGCCACATGCTTCAGTGTAAATCGGACTTTGTGGAGTATTTAGCGGAAAATTTAAAATAACTATACCTTAAAAAAATAAACTTTAGGTGCATAATATACTATTATCTACGACAACTATGGCTGCGTTCAAGGGAAACAGCGAAACTCATCGATATCTGTCAAATCATCACTGAACGCTATGATCAGTTTCGATTGACAGATGTCGCTCATCAACGTTTTGAGATGATTAATTGTGATTGATTCTATAAAAGCGTGTACTTTTTGTGGGTATTTCTAACCTCAAATGGTAATGCTGTTTTCATTGAACGCAGCCTATATATTTTTATTAATATTTAAAATGATAAAGATGTATCACACTACCTCCCTTTCAATTACAAAACTTCTCCCAGTGCCCCCTGCTCAGGAAAAAAAGTAAGTGAATGTATTAATGATGATGTAAAATTCAACGTTTCATAACGTTTGTAGTTTTTGATAAAAAACTCGACATTTTCTTTATGATGATGAGAAAAACTCCCATTTGTAAGTTTTTTATTCTTTAAAATTGTACTACCTGCATATATTTTAGTTGCTTATAGTTGAAGCGTACAAAAATAATAGATCCCTTAGCAAGTTTCAGAATGTCTGCATAATATTAAAATATATAGGTATGTACTAGGGTGGGTCGAATTTTTTTTTTAGTTGGCATTTCGGGTAGGGCTAGAAGGTTTCTCAATGTGTTCGAAAATAAGCCTGTAAATTTTGGCGATAATTGGCAATAGGAAACATCTCCCAGAATCAGCCGGAAAATCGAAATTTTCTGACGTTTTCGCCGCTCAGGAAAATCGAGATTTTCCATACCAACAATTTATTGTTTTTTCTTAATCTTAAATTAATATCTTATCGCGGAAATATCCCATTACAAGAAAAAATAAAAATCATGCACTGTAAAAACTGCATGTAAAATAATTTAAAAATACATGAATTTACATAGTACGGAATAGTAAATTTACTATTCTGGCATAATTCATGAATTTATGTAAAATAATGTAAAAGAATGTAAAAGAATGTAAAAGAATGTGAAATAATGTGAAATAATGTAAAAGAATGTAAAAGAATGTAAAATAATGTAAAATAATGTAAAAAAATATATTTACATTGATTTACATATTTTTACATGATTTTACAATGTCGGGCTATGTTATTTTAAGACGCGCGTGCGCTTTGGACAATAACCAAGAAGGCGTCGCATCATGAGACGGACTGTTTAATATTGTTATTGTTAGAGAGATAGCGACGCATGCTGCTAGGTTAAAGTGTTAAAAGTGTAAAAAAAGGTAAATATTATTTATGTACGATATTTAAATGCTTTATTTGTGACCTAAAATTCACATTCATTATAAATTACGATCTTTATCAGCCAATATATCTTTAAAGAAAGATGTAAGCAGTTTATACTCGTATTAAGGGTGCAAACTGTTTGGTTTATTAAACGAAATGAACTTTACGCTACGATATTTCAAAAAAGCTTTGACACAGAGACTTGTGATTTGGAACAAACATTTTCTAAGTAGTAAATATTTTTTTTCAAATTTCAAGTCTATGCAAAATATTACCATTCTGGACTATGTAATTTTTAGCGTTCTGGTCTATGCAAAATATTACTATTACGGACTATGTAATTTTTACCATTCCGGTCTATTGCAACATATTACCATTTACGGACTATGTAATTTAATGTAATTTATTTTTACCGTGTGAAATAAAAGTAGTTTCATTGTAATTTTTTGAAATTTATCTTAAAAATCACCTTTCGATACAGCATGTATAAAAGTCAATTTTACGAAATCTCGATTTTTCCTGAGCGGGCGAAAACGTCAGAAAATTTCGATTTTCCGATTGATTCTGCGAGATGTCCCTCATTCCAATTATCGCCAAAATTTACAGGCTTATTTTCTAACGCATTGAGAAGTTTTCTAGCCCTACCCGAAAACCCGACTAAAAAAAAAAATTCGACCCACCCTAGTATGTACTTTACAAAATGTATGTTATTTCTCTAAAGCTATATCTCCTGGGGTTTTGTGGTCTTGGATTCAAAGCTGTGCTTAGTCTAAGTAAATATTTCCACAACATTCAAACCAAAACAAACCAAAACACTTTATCCTTACCGCATAATTAATAAAAAAAAAATTAACTGAAATTTCAATGACTATTTTACAGACTTATAATAGACCAATCAAATCCCTGTATTTTTTGAATTCAACCAATCGGATTCGAATTACACTGATAATTTTACATGTGAAATTATCAAAATCACGGATTTCTTGACCGATTTTTAAAAATATAAAGGGCAAGTTAATTTAGGAAAAAATACCTTTCTCAAAGAATTTAACAAGTGTAAAGGTGGATTCAGGCATAATTATCACTAACTACACTAAACTGAATTAATAAATTAAGAAATTAACAAAATTAAGAAACATAACCTCAAATTTTATAATAAATTTTCCGTGGTATGCAACAATAAGGTAACTACTAAAAAGATAATAGGCATGTGTAAATACGACTGAATAAGTAAAAAAAAAAACAATTATCTATTGCGTAGGACGATTATTACTATATTTGCAGTTGTCGTGTTTTAAAACCTACTTATCTCCAAAAGTACCTTTTTTATGTAACTGCTGTGTTTTTCCTGAAAATGTAGGAATTTTTAAAATACAGATGTGTCGCCATCTTCATTTTTATTTTAATACTTGGATAACGATTCTTTATAAAATGTTGCACTAAAGTTTGTGTATTTCAGAATTTCTTTTTCTATGGTGTATTTTAAGATTCTATTATTATTTTATGCTATATTTTTTCTTTTATCTTAATTGTTGCATACCACGGAAAATGTATTATAGAATTTAAGCTTATGTTAGTAGTAGTAGTAATGGTGGGGAGGTCAAGCCTGGCAACTAGACCTTATGGTCCTTTTTGCCTACCCCTGTGTTACTAGTTTTTCTACTCTAACGAGGATTTTAGTTGTTGTACCCCGGGACCTACAGTTTAGCGAGGAATCCGAACCTCGTTTTGTCGGCTTTTTTTGGCTAAGTGAGCGGCTTTGATCCTTAAGTTTATTGGCTGCCAGTGCACTTGGACCGGCGCCAAACTGCTTAAGGATCATTTTCGCTTGCAGCCTTAGTACAGATCCTGGTTGCTTGGAAGTCCTTAAAGTGAGCTCTGCCAACAGACCTGACAGCTACCTTGCTGCTCCCTCTCGGTGCGCCCGGGTAGTATCACAGGTCCGAGTGCTATGCGGCATTATCCACTGCAAACCTTTTTCTGTACTGTGTGCTTAGATCTTCGGCAGCACAAGCCGACGTGGTGGGGAAACGACGGTATTTTATTTCTGTGAAAAAGTTGTTCCACAACCGAGGATTGAACCCCGGCCTCTCGAATACTAGATCGAGGCGTTCACGACTGAGCTACCGCCGCCCCTAAGCTTATGTTTCTTAATTCTGTTAATTTCTTAATTCAGTTTAGTGTAGTTAGTGATAATTATGCCTGAATCGACCTTAAATCAATACTTCTATTTTTCTTAGAAAATACAAACAATTAATAAGCTTATTTTGTCACTTTTCACATTAAATATTAAATTTTAACAGTAATTTATCTTAAAAACCATAAATCAACTTTTGACAGAAGGCCTTTCGTTTGCGTCAGAGTTTGTTTTTAGCGCGCGCCTTTTATAGTATATTAAAGTACTACATTCATAACATACGTTTTTAGCGCACGAGTACAAGTTTAGAAAACGAGCCGCTTGCGGCGAGTTTTCTAAAGTACTAGTGCTCTAAAAACGTGTTATGAAACGAGTGCTTTATACATTTTTTTCAATTTTGCTCTAAAATTTAAAAAACTTACATTTAAATTGGTGACTGATTTAGGGATTTTTGTTTTGGGTTGCATTACAGTTTACACTATGTTTAAAATTCTAAGAACAAATGATATTTTGATATATTTTACAGTAATCTCTTCTGTTTTCACTGCAATTAACCAGTCCACAATTTTAACACGGTAAAAAATAACCCAAACACAAAATTTTGTAAAAAATTAAACTTTAAATCGACATTGACATTTGCACGCAAAACATCAAGAGATAGGCTTTTGTATGTTGCCAACCCAACAGAAAAAAAAGTAGAGACCTCTTATGGGCCTATAAGAACACGCAAAATGCGTGTGATTATGAGATTATAAGGGTCGCAAAATTGAAAAAAAAAATAAAAAGCTGGATAAAGAAAACTAAATATGTTAACACAAAATTACATATAATAAACATTTGTTTAGAAAATGCTTTTCCTTGCTAGATGGTTTCTAAAATAGTCAAGTCAATGACCATGAAGCAGTGAAATTTTCAGAAATAGTATATTATTTACCAAGTGAGAGAAGTTTAACATTTTTGACCTGCGTCAAATTGCGGGATGAGCGCGCTAGCGCGAAGCCCGCAAGACGCGGTCTAAAATGTTAAATCTTCACTCACGTGGAAAATATAGTATTTTTTTCACTACCAGTACAATGAATTAGCCATTTATTTATTTTACTAAAATTTAATGAAAAAGCTTATAAATTTAAAATATCACGCTGGCCGTTCGCGGCCATTAAAAAAACAAATGAATAACTTGACATTTCTGGCAGAAATTTTCTGGTGATCTGCTGAAATTATTAAGTTTGAAAGTGTTTCCGTGTTAAGTGTAATAAAATATATAAAAATGGAAAGTGAAATGCAAAGTGATGATTCTGGTACTCCCCCAGAAATAAGGGGACAGGCGAAAACTGTGAGGGAGAATCTATTTCCTCAAAAATCAATATATGGGGGTTGTACCTCTAGTAATCTATGATCCTTACGGTAATATATGGGTTGTATAATCTATGGTTGAATATGATGGACCAATGATTTTCACTTTTTGAAATGTTTTTTGTAAAACATATTTTATAGGTACTAATTTAGTTAATATTTTTTAATTTATCATGCAATAAATAAATTTGGTGCCTAAAGACACTTGTAAATAGCAATGTGATTTAATAATTAAGTGAAACGTCAGATACCAAAACAGCTGAATAAAAATTCATTATTAACCATGGTGCAATTTCATTATTTTTAGAACCTCTGACGTCATAGGTAGAGAAATAATATTTCTACCAATGAAAAGAACAGTAATAAAGATGAGCTTTTAGCCTGGTAGTGAAAAATTTTTATTATGGCCTCATAAAATAATTTTGCTCTAAAGTATTTTTTTTTTCGTTTATTTTTCGTTAAAAGATCTCGACCTTCGGCCTTGAGCTTTTAATAACGAAAAATATACTCCAAAAAATTACTGAGCAAAATTATTTTATGGGATCATAATAAAATTATCGAAAATTTCATTACCTCTTGTGATATTACTGTTGATTATTTTTACCTTTTTTGTTAAAAATATGTTTACAAGCGAATAAAAAATAGCGTATGATACACGGACGAGAAATATATCTCGGTCTTACGCGGTTGTACAATCTCCGCATGCGAAACATTATTTCTCGTCCTTGGATCGTAATATACTATAATGTGGTATACATAGTACGATTCTGGGAAAAATGTTATTTTTTGCCACCGCTATTCTATACAAAAAAATACTTTTAAATTTAGAATTCTAAAATATAAAAGTAAAAAATAAGTTTTGAAATAGGTGACATAAAGTTAAGGGAGTCACATGTCTAGTTAAAAAGTCCACCGTAACCAAGTGCTTCGAAGGGCATATAATGCCGTCGGCCCCCCTGGGTTAGTAGGCATCGCTACTAACTACCTAAAATAGGGTTAAAGATGCAACAGGCGCCGGAACTACCCACTTCGGTAGGTCTCCCCGGCAATAATGCCATACGCTAAATAAAAATTAAAATTGAATAACTAATTTTGATCTAGTTCAGTTTATAATTAAAATTAGCACAAAAAATAATTATTATTAATGAGAGAAGTTATTATTTATAATTTTGCCTTTAAATAACTAACCACTTATTCAGATGGTTTAAATTACATGTATGTGGTTAATTTTAAATTAAAAATCACATTGATCATATTTTTGTTTAAAAATGTTGTTCTATATTATACAGAGCTGTTCAAAAGAGAACCCCCCCTCTTAACTTTTGAACGAGTTAAGATATTGACTTCAAATTTATAACTCTCAGATAAGACAACTTAAACTATCTTTAAGTATATATTTGATACGTTCAGCTCTTAAAATGTGGGCAGGGGGGCATGGGGGGACATTTTTTTAAATAGAAAGGGGGGTCGTGTGGCATATCATTTTAAAGCTTATAAAATTCTCCATTTAACTGTATTTAAAAATATTTTTTAATTTTTTTTTGTGTTTAAAATAGGGTGAAAATGGGTATTATTGTAAAAATTTCTCTGAAAAAATCAAACAATTTTTTAAAAATGACCTATTTCATGATGAAAAAACTTAAATTATACTTTTAAACTAATTTTAATTGACATAAATAAAAATTTACAAAAAAAAATCTAAAAAGTCGCATTTTTTGGCATAAAAAATTGAAAAATCGAAACCTTAAAAAAATTGTTAAAGAATTAAAAAATACACATTCCAATAGAGAATTTTATTTGCTTTAAAATAATGTATCACACGACCCCCCTTTCCATTTAAAAAATGTCCCCCCATGCTCCCCTGCCCACATTTTAAGAGCTGAAAGTATCAAATATATTCTAAAAGATAAGTTGTCTTATTTAAGAGTTCCAAATTTGAAGACGATGTCTCAACTCGATCAAAAGTTAAGAGGGGAGGTGGATGACTTTTGGACAGTTCTGTATAGTAGATATTTTATTGTACATAGTATAGTATGTTATACATAACATAGCCTATATGTTTTTTCTACGACTGCTTTAGAATGTCCGCAAATACACACACTTTTCAAACGCAGAATGAACCCATTCAAGCTCTAGATACGGTATGAATATTCCGTATCAAGTGTTAGAATGAGCACATGTAGTGCCATCTCTTGTTTATAAAAGTAAAGAAAACTGTAGCAAAATTAGCAAAAATTAATTTATTTTACCATGAAATATTGAATAATTTAATGCAATTTAAAGTTTTGCGTTAAAATTATATAAAGTTTATTAGTTTTTCTTAATATTTGACCAGTTCTTTATCAATTTAGTTCAAAAAATTAAAAATGCTCCATTTATTGTTAAATATTTAAACCTGATATCTGTCACAACAATCTGACATAACCTTCAATTTTTGCATAATAATTTGTAAATATGTGCTAAAATTAAATAAAAATGTTTTTTAAGTACTGATTTGATAAAATTATTAAATAACATTAATTGCTTTATTTAAAAATATGTGTTTTGTTGCATTTACAATGTCGAGTCACAAAAAAACATTGTTTTTAACCTTGTCTGCCGTTTAAAGCCCTACAGTGTTTCATATTTGCAGTCCAAGAAAAATTATAGTCTACAACACGTATGGAATAGTCATTCCGCGCTCGCGGGACCGTCATACTCGCCTGCCGGCTCGTATGACAAACTTTCCGCTCGCGCGGAATATTGTCTGTTCCATACTAGTTATAGAATATACTATTCTATACTTATAAAGCTTTAAAAAACACACAGAAATCTGCGTAATTTGTTTGTAGTTTTATGTAAGTTTCGAGGTAATTTCATAACACGTTACATTCATTTTTTCTAGTGTAGTTTTAGGCTTTAAAAATTATAATTAAAAGTGCTGTATCAAAAAATGTTTCGCTTTTGTATTTATACTTTATCCCGATTTAAAACAAATATTTTTTCCATACAGAAAAAGTTTAGTCAAAAACCCTATCTAGAAAATTAACGACCTCTAAACAAGGGTTCATTTCGTATACGTATGTGCAATAGGTTGGACCTTAATTTTTTTATTATTTTAAAATTCTAAAAATATGAGAGTGCTTAAACTTCTCTAAGGGTCCTAATTGGGCGTCTAAAATTCGTAAAATTACCCATAAATAGTAAAAAATCGTTGAAAATTGTATAAGTGAAAAATTTAAAGGGCTTGAATTTTAAGTGTTTTCCTTTAAAGCATACAAAATTATATGCAACAAATGATCAAAAATTTCTAACCCGTGCTGAAAATCCGCCAAAGTTGCCCCTAACACTAAAATTTACGAATTTCTACCATAAATGTGAGCCAAACGGTAAACAAACATTTTAAAAAATTTTCAGATTGGACTGAATTTATTTTTATTTAATGCATTCTAATATTTATTCGTAATTTTAAAATGATATAACTAAAACAAAACGAGCTAAGCGCCAAATATGAGCTTCTAAATAACACGGAAAAAAAAATTATAGCTAGGAGCGCTATAACACACATACCAAGCAAATTATAATCGCTTATTATATAAATACAAGGCTTTCTCTTACAATTATGGCAGTCAGTGTAAAAATTTATATGAAATACTTTAATTGTTTAGTGAATAATAAAATATAACAAATAGTATGGCATTTATAGCTTAAATAGATTTAATTATTGTCCGTGCTAATAATTTTTATAATATAATAAAATTTCTGTAAATTTATAATAGTGCCTGTAATAAATATAATCGTGTCTGTAATATATATAATCGTTTCCAATTTATTTGTAACATTATTAGTTATTGTGTCCCTTATAATCTATAGCTTAAATCACTATAATTTGCCACTGTTACCAAATATCTTATAATGTATAGCGCAGAGCCCACTAATTTCTTTCCGTGAAGCCACTTTGAGGACGGCGGGTTTTCGGCACGGTCATTTTGAAATTTGGCACATAGTTTTGTATGCTTAAAAGGAAAAAAAAAAATTTTTAAGCCCTTTAATTTTTTTAATTTTAAAAAAATTACAGACAATTTTCAACGATTTTTTACGAATTTTACGAACTTTAGGGGCCCAATTAGGACCCTTATGAAAGTTTGATCACTCTTATATTTTCAGAATTTCCTAGTTACACCTAAGGAACGTTCAAGTATTACGTAACGCACGTTATTCAAGGCTGTAGAGATTTCAAGTTTTGGCTTCCCCCCCTAACACACCCCCTGTTAGGGGGGTAGCCAAAATATGAAATCTCTATAAACTATAATAACGCGAGAAACGGGGTTTGAAGTGTATGAATTTTGGTACAATTTGCGTTACGTAATACTTGAACGTTCCCTAAATGAAAATTTTAAGATATTAATAGTACATTATTTACCAAGTGAGAGAAGTTTAACATTTTTGACCTGCGTCAAATTGCGGGATGAGCGCGCCAGCGCGAAGCCCGCAAGACGCGGTCTAAAATGTTAAATCTTCACTCACGTGGAAAATATAGTATTTTTTTCACTACCAGTACCAGTACAGTATTTATTTATTTATTTTACTAAAATTTAATGAAAACGCTTATAAATTTAAAATATCACGCTGGCCGTTCGCGGCCATTAAAAAAACAAATGAATAACTTGACATTTCTGGCAGAAATTTTCTGGTGATCTGCTAAAATTATTAAGTTAGAAAGTGTTTCCGTGTTAAGTGTAATAAAATATATAAAAATGGTGAAATGCAAAGTGATGATTCTGGTACTCCCCCAGAAATAAGGGGACAGGCGAAAACTGTGAGGGAGAATCTATTGCCTCAAAAATCAATATATGGGGGTTGTACCTCTAGTAATATATGATCCTTACGGTAATATATGGGTTGTATAGTCTATGGTTGAATATGATGGACCAATGATTTTCACTTTTCGAAGTGTTTTTTGTAAAACATGTTTTATAGGTACTAAATATAGGTACTTAATTTAGTTAATATTTTTTAATTTATCATGCAATAAATAAATTTGGTTCCTAAAGACACTTGTAAATAGCAACGTGATTTAATAATTAAGTGAAACGTCAGATGCCAAAACAGCAGAATAAAAATTCATTAATTACCATGGTGCAATTTCATTATTTTTAGAACCTCTGACGTCATAGGTAGAGAAATAATATTTCTACCAATGAAAAGAACAGTAATAAAGATGTGGTTTTAGGCTGGTAGTGAAAAAACATATATAAGGTCCACTCTAATGTGCAATCAACGAGTCTTTCAGGTCATGCCGGTCAAAAGGGAGACTAAATTAGTTCCAAAAAAACTGTCTCATTTATACTGTACATGTTTTATGTTGACACCGGTGGTCATGACGCGTCATTTCAGATTTTTTTGAGTAAGTAAAAAAATACTTTAGGCAAATTTTAAAATTAAATAATGCAACAAACCAACTATACCTCAAAATTACCATTTTCTTTTTCGAATTTTGCAAAACATTTAAGTCCTGCTAGTTTAAAAATTAATTTCTGTCGGTTTTGAGTTTTAGGGACGCTACACTGCAAAAAAGGATCCTTTGCGGTAATGGCATATGAAATTAGGCCAAATGCTTCTCACTCTTGAATACGTCCAAACGCGCCTTCTCTTAACATGAAAATATAATTCACTTGCCAATATCTTTCTGATTCTTTAACTTAAAATTCTTTGATCTTGTGTGAAATGCAAGCGGTCTTGTCCCAAAAGAAAAATTCTTGGGCCAAAGTATTTAAAATTATTTAATTTTTAACAATCTTAAAACAAGATAAATGGTTTTTGCCTCAAATGCGCCAGATCCAAGAGAATTTTAAAAATATTTCAAAAGCGACATTTTTCTTGGGACAAGATAAATACTTTTGTTTGAAGATACACATCTTTTAAGCTAAAAAAATAACTGCCAAGAGTGTTGACTACTTTGAGCCAAGAACGTCATTTTTTTTCATTGCAACTATACCTCAAAATTACCATTTTTTTGTTTCGAATTTTGCAAAACTTTTAAGTCCTGCTAGTTTAAAAATTAATTTCTGTCGGTTTTCAGTTGGAGGGACGCTAGTTATTATCGAAAACGTAAAAATTTTTTAGGTAAAGTAACCTTTTCGTAAGATTTACGAAAAAATAGTATATTAAAGTACTAGTTTCATAACATACGTTTTTAGCGCACGAGTACAAGTTTAGAAAACGAGCCGCTTGCGGCGAGTTTTCTAAAGTACTAGTGCTCTAAAAACGTGTTATGAAACGAGTGCTTTATAAAATTTTTTTGTATTTTGCTCTAAAATTTAAAAAACTTACATTTAAATTGACGACTGATTTAGGGATTTTTGTTTTGGGTTGGCATTACAGTTTAAACTATGTTTAAAATTCTAAGAACAAATGATATTTTGATATATTTTACAGTCATCTCTTCCTTTTTCACTGCAATTAACCAGTCCACAATTTTAACACGATAAAAAATAACCCAAACACAAAATTTTGTAAAAAATTAAACTTTAAATCGACATTGACATTTGCACGTAAAACGTCAAGAGATAGTCTTTCGTATGTTGCCAACCCAGCAGAAAAAAAAGTAGAGACCTCTTATGGGCCTATAAGAACACGCAAAATGCGTGTGATTATGAGCTTATAAGAGTCAAAAAATAGAAAAAAGTTATTAAAAAAAAAGATTTTGAATAAAATGGCACTTCAGAATAATGACACTATGCCAAATTTTAAATGTTTTTAAATATTTCGTATTACATCGCCATTTAGTACTACTAAGAGTGCAGATGTATTGAAATCTTCGCCGAAAAGTCAAAATCTTTGACCATGTTTTTTCACATTTCTCGACGTTTTAGACCTTTCTGAGTCAAAATCAGTAAAAAAAAATTTGCGTCCGTCTGTCTGTCTATGTCTGTCTGTCTGGGTGTAAACTCTCTAACTCCATTTCTACATGAGATATCGACAAGCGTTTTTTTGCCTATTGTTTCTAATTATATTTCTCTAATCCGTAAAAAGTTCGTAAAATTATAATAAAATTTTATTATCTTAACTATAACATACTAGTATGATTTGAAGAGTGTTGTTTAAATGATGTCATAGTTAGTTGTAAAAACTTTTTCGAGGTTAAAAAGTTGATTACATTTTGGGGTAAACGGGGGTAATAATGGGATAAAACTCCTATTTTTAGCGTTTTTTGTTTATAATTAAGTTAATTATTATTGTATTTTATTAATTTAGCACTTATATGAGAGATTTTTTAAATTGCTCAAAAAATGCTTTACCTACTATAAACAATTTTTTCCTAAAATACATTGTTTTCGAGATATTTGCGTTTAAAGCAATAAAATGTGTTTTTTTTTGCATAACTCATTTATAAACCGATTTCAAAAAAAAATATTTTAAATGAAAGCTCTTTTTAAGCCCTACAAAAAATGTTATATACAGTTTTTGCTAGAATATAACGTTTTGGAGATACAGACTTTCAAACTTTAATAAATTATGCAACACGCAGGTGTACTAATGGTTGCCTATTTCCACAACTTCCTATTTCATAACGTTTAAAATTAGTACCTAGTGCCGATGTTTTGACAAGGTGCTTGCAACTGTTCAGCTGTTTATTACTAAAACAAAACCGTTTTTTATTTAATAACAGGCTGAAATATATTTTTTGCACTACCAAGACTAAAACCTAATTTTACGCTTTCATTTTCGGGACTAAACTTGCCGTTTTTCTCCCTAGGGAATAAAAATCACGGCAACCTTGATAATATTAAAATATTATACCTACTATGTGCTTTACTGATACAAAAATTAGGTTTGGTGGTGTTTTGTAATAAATTAGCGATTCAAACCAATTTATTTGATTTTAACAAAGAAAACCTTGAAAAATAACATTGTTATAACAATTTATACATAACTTAAAATTTATCATCTTCGTCCATTTTTTTGACGTTTGTGTCAACCATATTAAAAAACAATTGAAATCGCGATAGCCATGAAACTGAATTTTCGCAATTTACAGGCATCTTGATTAAATTACGAAAATAAAACAACCGATTTTAGATGCGTGGTTTTTAATTTTAATGGAGCTCTCTACAACTAGAATTATGAAACAAAATACGTCTACCCTATCTCTATCTCATTTGTGCTACACTTTCCAGCCAACCAAATAAATACTGTATTTGTTTTTCATACAACAAATACAGTATTTATTTGGTTGACCGGAAAGTGTAGCAGTGAGAGGCACGTACGAACATAGCTAATGTGAATCTGTAGAATAAGATAATTCTACTAAAATTTAGATGGCGCCAGTAATTTCTTTAATAATGCACTTTTCGCCCGGCCAAGTAAATATTGTATTTGTTCAACAAAGAACAAATACAGCATTTGTTTGGTTGGGTGGAAGTGGGAGTGTATGTATGTCTTCTATCCTTTTTGGGTAGAACTTTTGTCCCTGTCTAATCTAATGGGAGAATTCTCCATTTTATCTACCTACCTAAATTTGCTTGGCCTGCAAAAAATAGTGTATATACCTCAGGACTAAACTTGGCTGTTTTAGTCCCTTGCATTTCTGTTTCCCTTGCTCGCTACGCTCGCTCAGGAAACACTCATGCAGCGGGACTAAAACAGCCAGTTTAGTCCCTTGGTATATAAATAACTATTTTATGTAGGTATTTAAATAATTCTTACATAAAAGAATTATGAGAAAAAATTTAGTGTCGAAAAATAACAGCGCACCGCGCGTTTAATAAAAAACAAAAGTAGTAAAACTCGGCAAAGGGTCATTATTTTTGATTTTGAATTTTTCTTGTCGTAAACCACTTTGGTTTACGGTAAAATTTGCGCAACAACAATTTTTGTTTTCGATAGAAATTCATTTTTAAATTTATCTGGTTTAAATAAAAGTTTTGCAAAATTCGAAAAATTATTTTGTGGTATAGCGCACTTAACCCAACACCATTAATATGTAGGACATTTATTTTACCTCCAGTCATCCAATTTTTCAATTAGTAATAGTTCTGCATGTACCTAAAACAAAAAAAAAACAAAAATCAACACAAAGTAAATATAAACATACAGTGCGGTCCAAAAGACACCCACCCCCCTTTTAACTTTTGAACGAGTTGAGATATCGACTTCAAATTTAGAACTCTTAAATAAGACAACTTAAACTATCTTTCAGCATATATTTGATATTTCCAGCTCTGAAAATGTGGGGTCATGGGGGGACATTTTTTTAAATGGAAAGGGGGGTCGTGTGATACATCATTTTAAAGCTTATAAAATTCTCTATTTAAACTAACATTTTTAATATTTTTAAAAATGTTTTTTAAGGTTTTGATTTTTCAATTTTTTGTGCTAAAACATTCGATTTTTTAAGTTTTTTTTTAATAAATTTTTATTTATGTCAACTAAAATTAGTTTAAAAGTATAATTAACATTTTTTTATGATGAAATTAGGCATTTTTAAAAAATTATTTGTTTTTTTTTTAGAGGAATTTTGACATTAATACCCATTTTCAACCCCAGTTTAAACCCAATTTTTTTTTTAATTTAAAAATATGGAGTTAAATGGAGAATTTTATAAGCTTTAAAATGATGTATTACACGACCCCCCTTTCCATTTAAAAAAATGTGCCCTTATGCCCCCTGCCCACATTTTAAGAGCTGAAAGTATTAAATATATGCTAAAATATTAAGTTGTCTTATTTAAAAGTTCCAAATTTGAAGTCGATCTCTCAACTGGTTCAAAAGTTAAGAGGGGGGGGGGAGTGACTTTTGGACCGCTCTGTATAAAAAGATACAAAGGGCATGGCTCTCTATAGAGAAATATATTTTTAAGAAAAAACTGTACATACAAAGTATTTGAAACGTTTTTAATTCTTTAAAAAAAGCATAAAGTAAATCATATAAAGTATTAAGCGATATTCACCGAGGTTCTGGGCCTCCCTTTAGGTCCTGCCATGTCCTTTTAAACTTGAAGGATATTTTTTCGTCTGAGGAGCTCAACTGCAAAACTCAAAATATCCAAAAGAAGTCAGGGGCGGATCCACAGGGGGGTAATGGGGGTAATTACAAAGTTGACATTGAAATGACTTGAAAACGTAAATATCGTTAAAAAATAAATACTCCATTTAATTCCCTCAACAATATAAACAACCTTTGTCGCACATTTTCTTTTCTAAAATGCACAGTATTCGAGATATTTCAAAGTTTTAGGTAAAAAAATACCCTGTATTCTTATAAATAGCAAAGGATATTTTTATATGATAGTATTCAATATGAATTCGTTAAAATCTTATAATCAGTATTCGGCGTAAACTCAGTTATGACTCATCAACATTGAAAATAAACACAGAAACACAGGCTTACGGAATAATTTTGCCGAATTATGAGGGAAATTTTTATAAATCGAAACATTTGACGACTAATTTGTTACCTACAATAATATTAACTATACATATTAACTATACATACGTAAAGAAAAAAACATTCGATTTTTATCTTTTAAGAATACGAAAGTTTTTAATTTTTATTTGTCAATAACTTTTTTCCCACCTTACTCGTTTAAATGGAATCATTAAAAAAATCAAGATAAAAAGAAATAAAAATGTAAATATTTAAAACCTCAACGCTAGAGTCCGAAACAAACAACAAAGCTTAAGTTTTTTGCAAAGCACGTATTGCAGAATCACCGAAGATGTCATTATAATTCAAGTAAAATAATATTCTATGAATATACTCTCCATTGTATTTGGAGGACTACACCTCCTTTATATACAATACCTGCCCAAATAAAGATAAATGCATGCTAGGTATAGACCTACACGTTATAAGGTTATAATGCGTAGTTACCTCGGTAATTACTTTCAACTGTTCTATTGATAAGGCACAATACAGTCCACCATCAGATAGTGGACTGTACACTGAAAAACATAACGTTCTTGGCTCAAAGTAGTAAACACTCTTTGCAGTTATTCTTTTAGCTTAAAAGATGTGTATGTTCAAACAAAAGTATTTATATTGCCCCAAGAAAAGTGTCGGTTTTAAAATATTTGTAAATTCTCTTGGACCTGGCGCATTTGAGGCAAAACCCGTTTATCTTGTTTTACGATTGTTAAAAATTAAATAATTTTAAATACTTTGGCCCAAGAAATCTTTTGAGACAAGACCGCTTGCATTTCACACAAGATCAAAGAATTTTAAGTTAAATAATCAGAAAGATCTTAGCAAGTGAATTATATTTTCATGTTCATTTTTTTCAGTGTACTTTGCCGTAGCCTTAGGTCAACTTTAACAACATGTTATTCATAAAGTACAAAGTTAAATTAATTAAATATTCCATATAACTATAGTTCAATGGAATATTTAACTAAATAGTATATTAATGTACTAGTTTCATAACATCCGTTTTAGCACACAAGTACAAGTGTAGAAAACGAGTTTTCTAAGGTACATGTAAATTGATGACTAATTCGGAGATTTTTGTTTTGGGTTAGTATTAAAATTTTCGCCATGTAAAAAAACCTCCCTTGCCCCTACCACCATTATGGGAGGCGCTAGTAGTCTAGCGCGTGTATATAGCAAGCCAACTAACGTGTGTTCGATTCTCACTGGCGCCGATTTGCCTTTTTCAGTTAATTAATAATTAAAATTTGGCGAAGGCGATAAGTGAAACGCACACTCCCTATAAACTGGTTCGAAAGTCAGTATAAGCCGTTCCCTCTATATCTAACCCACACAAGTCCTGGACTTAATTAAGTAGAATAGTACGAGGTTAAAAACAAACATGTAATTAATCTCCGTAAAAATATAAAATATAAACCAAAAAATATTTTGTGTTTTGTTACTTATGTGTTTAAAATTTCAAGTTTATATCTTAACACGTTCGCTGCCATCGAATCCGATCGGACCCACTCGCCTCCTTCCGCATGTGCCGCCGGCACCGATTGGAGACAACCGATTTCACACATTAAACTTTGCAAGTATTGTCGGGTTTGCAAATAATTAAAAAAAAAGTGTTGGCACACGAGAAAACCTACCATTTTTGCATTGGTAGCGAACGTGTTAAGCTCTTCAAAAGTTCAAGGGGGGGTGCAGACTTTCGACACACTGTATATAATTGTACTGGCGGGTTACTCCCCGAAATAGTTAATTAATTAAATACTACCATAAACACACAGTAACTGAATTATTTATAACTAAATTTAGAATTTGACCAATGAAATGTCAGATTCATCTGTTTATCATCCAGGTTTATGATTCATCCTTCACTGGTTAAATGCTTAACTCAGTAACAATACCCTGGTAGAAAAGTACACAAATCTAACTTAACATAACTTTAGATTAGTGACATTTTTATGTTTAGTCTCAAACGTTATACAAAAACGTTATAAAATATATAAATCTACCTTAAGAACTAACGTTTGACAAAAACGTTATACATAAATCTAACGTTAGTTTCCCAACTAAATTTTAAGCTTTTTCTAACCGTATTCTAACTTTAAATATTTTTTAAATTTCCATTATTAATACGTAAGCTATAGTAGAAAATACTCATTTCAGACAGCTATGTGCCTAGGTTTGGTAATTATTTATTATTTCTATAATAAATTTAAAAAAATATCCCCCAAAAGTCAAAATTATAGTAAGTCTGGCAACGCTGTATTAGAATTGAAAAAATATTTTAAGATTCTGAATGTATAAATAAATATTAACTAACTAAATATAAAGTTGAGAGTGAGAGGTAAACGTATTTATCGAAGTATAACAGCATATTACACGAAAAATATTTAGGGCCACCCAAAAAGATGGCTATTTTATAAAAAATGTAACGAAATTATGTTTAAAAATATTATGATTGCTAAAATATATTAAGATTTATTTATATGAATAAATTTGTCTCCAGCTGCCATTTTATGATGCAGGTAAAAATTTCTTAGTTGGCCACGCCCCCTCCGAAAGTTAGAAATTAAACGTACTTATAACGTATGTCTAACTTAAAAATCTAACGTTAGATTCTAACGTTAAAAAGCGGGACATTTGCACATATTTTATAACGTACTTTTATACAGTTTTCTAACATTAGAAAAACGTTATTCTAACGTTAAATTTCTACCAGGGTAGTTGGAAAATTTCTCAATTGTTAGTTGAGAAATATTCAGTTAAACACTAGTGTTCATAATATTATGCATATTATGTTACAAATTATAATCCCCAATTCTGGAATGCATGTGAATTTCAGGATCTACAAGGTTAATGGCGATTTCTCCCGTCAGATTAGACAGGGACAAAAGTTCTACCCAAAAAGGATAGAAGACATACATACACTCCCACTTCCACCCAACCAAACAAATTCTGTATTTGTTCTTTGTTGAAAAAATACAATATTTACTTGGCCGGGCGAAAAGTGTATCTATATTATTTCTATTAAAGAAATTAGTGGCGCCATCTAAATTTTAGTAGAATTATCTTATTCCACAGATTCACATTAGCTATGTTCTTTCGTGCCGCTACACTTTCCGGCCAACCAAATAAATACTGTATTTATGTATGAAAAACAAATACAGTATTTATTTGGTTGGCTGGAAAGTGTAGCACAAATGAGATAGAGATAGGGTAGACGTCTTTTGTTTCATAATTCTAGTTGTAGAGAGCTCCATTAGTCATAATTGCAAGATTAACACTTTAATATGAGTAGAGTTCAAAAACGATATTTTTACTTAAACAAAAGTGGATAGTAATAACATTATTATATAACGTTTTTTTATAATATACTTTCCAAAATTTAATTTCTCCGAATCCCTGAATGTTAAATTTTACACTGAAAAAAATTTAAAAGATTTGGATGTTTGCCATACATTGTATGGTAATCCGTGACTGCTAAATTTTACACTGAAAATGATTAAAAAAATTTGATGTATGGTGTTTCCCACTTTTCCCACTCTAGTGAGTATGATAAAAACTTACCAGTTTAAGCGTAAAGCAAATTTTACACTCAATTTTTTAGTGTGCAGAAATGCAAATTATTGCGGTGAAAACCTTAAATCAAACAGAATAAATTTCCCTTCCTGTCAACCTATTTCGATATTTTAATGTATTAACCCACCCCTTTAAAACATTTTCAACCCTCTTTACCAATTATTAATTCTAACGACCTTTATCTACATTAGGCCTTGCACCAGATCAAATAATATTAACGAAAGTGTTTTCTGGCAATATGATTTATATGATTTTAATTAACTTCTTTGTAATGTTTAATTACTACACTGAAAAAAATGACGTTCTTGGCTCAAAGTAGTCAACACTCTTGGCAGTTATTCTTTTAGCTTAAATGATGTGTATCTCCAAACAAAAGTATTTATCTTGTCCCAAGAAAAGTGTCGCTTTTGACTTATTTTTAAACTTCTCTTGGACCTGGCGCATTTGAGGCAAAAACCATTTATCTTGTTTTAAGATTGTTAAAAATTAAATAATTTTAAATACTTTGGCCCAAGATTTTTTCTTTTGAGATAAGACCACTTGAATTTCACACAAGATCAAAGAATTTTAAGTTAAAGAATCAGAAAGATCTTAGCAAGTGAATTATATTTTCATGTTAAGAGAAGGCGCTTTTGGACGTATTCAAGAGTGCGAAGCATTTGGCCTAATTTCATATGCCATTACCGCAAAGGATCCTTTTTTTCAGTGTAGTGTGCAGTAATAGTTACTGAACACAAAACAAGTATTTATAATTATTTAATTTTTATCAATCTTAAAACAAGATAAATGTTTTTGCATCAAATGCACCAGGTCCAAGAGAATTTTAAAAATATTTCAAAAGCGGGACAAGATAAATACTTTTGTTTAAAGATACACATCTTTTAAGCTAAAAGAATAACTGTCAAGAGTGGACTACTTTGAGCCAAGAACGCCATTTTTTTCAGTGTTTACTCAAATTCTTTTTTTTTCTGCACTTAGCGCATTGTTAAATATTGATTTTTGACTTAGGGTGTTTTAGCAATAACCGATTCATTT
>OY294046.1:4410364-4519878 GCA_958510825.1 Brachypterus glaber
TTTCTGATGTAGAATAACCCCTTAAAATATCGGACCCTATTTCAAATACACCTCGTATATTACATTTGTTGAAAAAAAAAATCTAGCCGAGAATTTTAAAGTTATACAATTGGATAAGGAACCTAGGATCCAACCCTTAAGTTTTAAACTAAGACCATTCTCTAGTTCCGTGGTCACAAGTTTTAAAAGACACATCTACATAAAGATTTTTTAGCTGAAACTAGCTTATTTGCATATAAAAAATTGAACTTTTATAGACGAAAGTAAAAAGTTAAACTCAAAATTAATCTTTTCTGTGTTACTTTGTTTTTGCAAACGTAAACCATATTGCAAAAGAATTAAACAGCTGTCATTATGCACTATATAATTTAAAACAAAACGTCTCCAGAAGTCTTCTCCTGTCTTTTTACAATGCAAGCATAAAAAGCCACATTGAATATGGTCTAATTATCTGGGGGGGCTCGACACTTCTAGATCGTATTTTCATTATTCAAAAGAAAATTGTCAGAACGCTCTGTGGTGCAAAACACAGAAGTCACTGTAAACAATTATTTATAGATAACAAAATAATGACGGTTTATTCACTGTACTTATACAATTTGATACTTTTTGTTCACCAAAATAAGGAAAAATTTGTGGCAAATAGGGATCTAAACTCTATTAACACTAGGCAACTTCATGCTCTTAGCATACCTAGGCATAAAACGGCCGGATTTGAAAAGGGACCCAGGTATCTAGGAATCAAAACCTACAATAAGTTACCTCGTTCTTTTACTGATCTGGGCCCTCGGAAATTTAAAGAAAAAATTAAACGTTATTTTTCGAATAACCCGTTTTACACACTTGAAGAATTTTTGAACTGTAATGTAAATTCTATTAATGTTTAACGTTAGGTACTTATATGTACCAGTGTATAATTTAATAATTTCATTTTTTAATTGACGTTTGCTGGACATTTTTTTCATGTAAAAACAAAGGAGCAATAAACATATCTTTATCTTTATCTTTATTATCCGAAAGTTGTTACAATGAAATAAAAGTTTAGACAATGACAGAGATTTTAGTCAGTAATTAATCTATCTTAACAATAAAGAACTTTCACTTTCGGGTTTAGACCGTGTTAATGGATTTTCACTTTCCGACGTTTCGTCTCTTACTACTAGAGACATCTTCAGGGAATAATCTGAAACTAAGTTTCGAATCAACTTATGTCACTATTTATGACGAGTTGTGGTCCAACCAAAAATTAGTTCAATGTTTGACTTCAACAAAAGACAAAATACCCCTGAGTTCAGAGGGCGTATATAAAAATACCCTGCTCCTGTGGTACGGTTTACATAGGTGAAACTAAGAGAAAAATTTCTACAAGACTTCAAGAGCATGAGCGCAATATAAGAAAGAAACAAATTTCCTTATCGGCAGTAGCCGAACATGTACATGAAACAGGTCATAAAATCAATTTGTCTGAAACAAAACAAATATTAACAGAAAACAGAAAAACGCCAAGGAAGATACGGGAATCGATAGAAATCATCAAGCATCCTAACAATATCAATCGGGACACTGGTTACCACTTACCTGCAATATGGAAGTCTTTGATAGGAAAAACCTCGTCACGGGTGAATAACCACAACTCGTCATAAATAGTGACACAAGTTGATTCGAAACTTAGTTTCAGATTAATCCCTGAAGATGTCTCTAGTAGTAAGAGACGAAACGTCGGAAAGTGAAAATCCATTAACACGGTCTAAACCCGAAAGTGAAAGTTCTTTATATCTTAATGGCCGTGAAAGCTTAAAATCTAAAACTATCTTAACAAAATAACTACATTTGTAGACCCCCACAAGCAAAGGGTCTATTTTGTCGCCTACAGTTTACAAGATAAAAATGATTTTAAATAGATTTCAAAATAGGTAATTTTTTTGTACAAAATGGCATACACAATATTTTTTTTACCTACTTCAGGTTTCGACGGATACTAAGTCAATTCTATATATTTGAATTTAAAAAACTATTTTACATCTATAAAAATAATTTAATTAATTTACTTAATTTTCGGCAAAAGTAAAAGAAAATAAAAAGAAGTACGCCATTTTGAGCCCTTACAATAGCGCACCAAAAAGGTAGCGGTGTCCCAGGGGGTTGCCATTTGAAAAAAATAAGTTAGGAAGGAAAAACGGTTTGGACTTTTTGGTTGGTTTTTACATATTTTATATTTTTCCAAAAAAAGCAAATAAATTATATTTTTTTAACAAAATAAATCTTGTATTTTAATAAAAAAAGATCCAAACGAAAAACGTACTAAAAAAAATAAAAAGATTTTTTTTGTATAAATTTCTTTTTTTGGATCCAAAAATAAAAAAACAATAATTTAGCTTGGTTTCCGACGAAACCGGAAGCGCACAAAAATAATTTTTTATGTCATTTTGTAGACATTGTTGAGAAATATAAGCTACAAAAAATGCTTTGATCGGACTGAAAACAACATAATTTTAGGGGGTGTCCATGGACTGAAACTCGCCCTGTATAACTCTATACAGACAATAAGGGGCCCTTAAGAAGGGCCCTTTTCTGGGGGGAGTCCAATTCCATTAATCATGAATTTTCTAAAACATTATAATATAATGTACGAGATAACAGTAACTCTATACTGACAATAAGAGGCCCTCATTAAGGGCCCTTTTCTGGAGGGAGTCAAATTTCATTAATCATGGATTTTCTAAAACATTATAATATAATGTTGGAGATAACATAACTCTATACTGACAATAAGACGCCCTTATTAAGGGCCCTTTTCTGGGGGGAGTCCAATTCCATTAATCATGGATTTTCTAAAACATTATAATATAATGTTGGAGATAACAATATCTCCAAAAACTCACTGAGTATAATATAGCACAAGTAAAATAATTAAAGATTTTATACGGGCTTACATAAATGATGTAGATTTTCATATATCTAGAAATGTCTTATGATGAATTTTGTGCTTTAAATTACGACATTTTAAACTTTACAAATGAACCTTATTTCATTAAAACTTTTAGTTACATTTATGTACATCTTTGCCTTAGAATAGTCTTAAACATTTTGATATAATTTATTGTCATCTCTTCTCTTTTTTACTGCAATTAACCAAGCCACAATTTTAACATGGTAAAAATAACCTAAACACAAAATTTTGTAGAAAATTCAACTTTAAAGCGACATTGACATTTGCACGGAAAACGTCAAGCGATAGGCCAGGTCTGTTGCCAACCCAAAAGAACAAAAAGTACAGATCTCCTATGGGCCTATAAGAACACGCAAAATGCGTGGTCTTATGAGCTTATAAGAGTCGCAAAATAGAAAAATATATGTATTTATATCCATTTGTTTCCCTATGAGCAAAGTAAACTAGACATTTAAATATAAATCCCTAAAATCCGAGTTTCAAATTACTAAATCGTACTTATAGAGCCTCTATAATGTGATATTTTACTTAATTAAAAAGGACCTTTAGTAAATGAAACCTACAAAGCTAATCTTGTGTTTATAATACTGTACCGAAAAGGTCTTCTTCAAATTTATTTTAAACCTCATACATGGTTTCCCAAAGATTATCTAAATAGTTTGTAACAAAAAACAGATTGTCTGGGTTCGTAAATCAGGGTTTTTTTACCACACCAAGATTTTTAATATAAAAAGTCAATAGAGGTATAAATACCGCTACTAAGAAAAATACACTGCCCAGTAAAAGAGCTATACCATTTTTCACCTCCGCCCGCAAAATGGATTTTTTATTATCAGATTCACTTTCAGCAACCATAAAAACCTTAATATACCAATTTTCACGAAAACTACCCTCTGCCCCTTTAGGGGTAAAGTTAGAATTTTTTATAATCAGATTCACTTTCAACAACCTCAAAAACCCCAATGTAACAATTTTCACGAAAACTACACCCCACTCCTCAAGGGGTGGATTTAGAAAATTTTTATTATCAGATTCACTTTCAGCAACCTCAAAAACCCCAATACACCAGTTTTCACAAAAACTACCCCCACCCCTCAGGGGGTGAAATTAGAAAATAAGTATTATCAGATTCATACTCGTCGACCCCAAAAACCCCTATATACCAATTTTGAAGAAAATATTAATAATATTAAAAAATATTTACCCCCTCACCCCCTCGGGGGTGGAATTAGAAAAGTTTTTTTATCAGATTCAATTTCAGCAAACTTGAAAACCCATATATAGCAATTTTCAAATTTTTCTAAAAAAAATGTATTTTTCCCCATTTGCCGGACCCCAATGGTTACCAAAAACAATCCCGAGCGAGAACTTTTGGTAACATACTTGTCTCTAGCTTAAAGCGTTCTTAAGTTATCGTGCCCACAAGATTTCCCGGACAGACCGATCGACCGACCGACCGACCGATAATTTGTTTTTGCTCGAAATTGATTTATATCGACATAAAACGTCATAAAAAGCAAAAATACACAAAAAAAAATTTGAAATTTTTTCAGAAACTTTGAAAATTTTCAAAATGGGAAAGCAAAATAGGAGTTGGTTTAGTTTTAATATTTTTATTTCTATGTTTGCTAATACATTAAAGAAATAGTATTTTTTTTGTTTGCAGCCATATTTTTTCTAATATAAAATTTTCCCAAATGGAGATTTCTCCCGTTAGATTAGACAGGGACAAAAGTTCTACCCAAAAAGGATAGAAGACATATATACACTCCCACTTCCACCCAACCAAACAAATTCTGTATTTGTTCTTTGTTGAACAAATACAATATTTACTTGGCCGGGCGAAAAGTGTAACTATATTATTTTTATAAAAGAAATTACTGGCGCCATCTAAATTTTAGTAGAATTATCTTATTCTATAGATTCACATTAGCTATATTCTTTCGTGCCGCTGAGTGCTACACTTTCCGGCCAACCAAATAAATACTGTATTTGTTGTATGAAAAACAAATACAGTATTTATTTGGTTGGCTGAAAAGTGTAGCACAAATGAGATAGAGATAGGGTAGACGTCTTTTGTTTCATAATTCTAGTTGTAGAGAGCTCCATTGCATTTAGGCGAAAGTAAAATATCGGAATGGCCTCATAAAATAATAAATCATTTTCAAATAACCCATTTTAATGAAGAATATTAATTACTTTTAATGGATGCAGTATAAAACGAGTAATATTTTTTGCTTATCCTTCATCAAAGTACTTAATAATAATTTAGATTGATCACTTTAATCATATTGTGATTTATGGTATATCAGAAAAGATCAAGAAAAATATCGCAAAGAAATAAATTTATAAAATATCGGAAAGAAGTAAATTTATATTGATAAAACCTTCCATAATATGCTCAGGGGATTATTTTTATAGCAATAAATTGATCAGTAATATATTTTAGAGAGAGAGAGAGAGAGAAATATTTCATTGTTTGTTAATATTGTATTGTACTTTTTAACTTTATTGGGAGGCATAGCGTAGTGGCTAGCGCGTATGCATAGCAAGTCTACTATCGTGAGTTCGATTCTCACTGGCGCCGATTTGCCTTTTTCAGTTAATTAATAATTGAAATTTGTCGAAGGCGATAAGTGAAACGGACACTCCCTAGAAACTGGTTCGAAAGTCAGTATAAGCCGGTGGTTCCCTCTACTACTAGCCCACACAAGTCCTGGACTTAGGGGATGCTTAATTAAGTAGAATAGTACGAGGTTAAACAAACAAACAAACAAACTTTTTAACACGTTTCACACAGGCGGAATTTTCTTAATTCATGGCCAAAACTTTCGAAAGCGAAATTGCTTCAAATATTTGCCTCTATCGTTTTTTATCTTCTCTATGAACTGTACCAATAGATGGTGCCAAAGTCGTTTTTCTATCAAAACAAATAAACCGAAAATGTCAGTTCAAACATCGGGTTTCAAGAAACTAATTTTGAAACGTTATTTTTCCCGAAAAATCAAGTTTTTTTTAATATAAATATCAAAGTTGTTGCTTTTTTAAGCAGTTTTTTAAAATGGATTTAAATTCCGTAGGTATGTACCTATTTATTTTTTACAAAAAAGTATTGTTTTTGATTATTGAGTTTAAAAGGGGAAGTCATAAGTTTTAGTCTGTAAATTTGGTTGCTTTTTTTAAAACTTGTATTACAACTTGGCAAAAAGTTTCAGATTAATTAGCATTAAGCAACTTTTTACACTTGGTTGATAAGATAAATGTGTTTGCTGCTAATATCCCCCGCCCCTCCCTCCCCAAACCTAAAAAATGTCTAAGACAGGCAGATTTAGTTTTAGGTATTTTTGCAGTAAAAAAATACTTACTGCCAAAAAAATAGTCCAAAAATTTTTCAAAAAATATTTCAAATTTTTTTTTTCGAAAAAAATTTCTTTTTTTGAAAAACGAAAAAAAAATTAAAAAAAATGTTTAAAAAAATATTGTTATCACATTTTACCCCCTAACCCCACCTCGATATTCACCATCCGCAAATTTTGATATAGGCGGCAGCCATATTTGATTCGCCATTTTGTAAAATTAATTTGAATGTTAAATTTGTATTCAGTAGCTCCAAAAACCCCTAAATGCAAATTTTGGTATAAATTGGAGCTTATTAAGGGTTTTGGCTATGAATTTAGAAAATTCCGCCTGTGTGCGAGCTACATCAGCGACAATGACGTAGAGAAAAGGATAAGTAAAGTAAAAACTGCGCGAGTGACTAATATAGATGGCATCCATTTTGAGAAATGAAAGATGTATACTTATTATGTACAGTGCGGTCCAAAAGTCACCCCCCCCTTTTAACTTTTGAACGAGTTGAGATATCGACTTCAAATTTAGAACTCCTGAATAAGACAACTTAAACTATCTTTTAGCATATATTTGATATTTTCAGCTCCTAAAATGTGGGCAGGGGGGCATGGGGGGACATTTTTTAAATGGAAAGGGGGGTCGTGTGATACATCATTTAAAAGCTTATAAAATTCTCTAATTAAACTAACATTTTTAATTTTTTTAAAAATGTTTTTTAAGGTTTTGATTTTTCAATTTTTTGTGCTAAAACATTCGATTTTTTAAGTTTTTTTTTATAAATTTTTATTTATGTCAACTAAAATTAGTTTAAAAGTATAATTCACATTTTTTATGATGAAATTAGGCATTTTTAAAAAATTATTTGTTTTTTTTAGAGGAATTTTGACATTAATACCCATCTTCAACCCCATTTTAAACCCAATTTTTTTTATATATGGAGTTAAATGGAGAATTTTATAAGTTTTAAAATGATGTATTACACGACCCCCCTTTCCATTAAAAAAAAATATCCTCCCATGCCCCCCTGCCCACATTTTAAGAGCTGAAAATATCAAATATATGCTAAAAGATAGTTTAATTTGTCTTATTTAAGAGTTCTAAATTTGAAGTCGATATCTCAACTCGTTCAAAAGTTAAAAGGGGGGGGGGTGACTTTTGGACCGCACTGTATATTATGTATATTCAACAAAAGTAGCCTACTTGAAGTAGGTGAATAACAAAGTCCGAACCATCTGGCCCGTGAGGTTATTATTTTATCTTTTTTTTATTTTCTTTTTTTTTTTTTCGTTTTTGGTTTTAATGAAAGTTTTATTTTGTCGGCAGCAGTATTTTTAATTGAATTTTAGTAGAAATAGTGTTGAATAAAGAGGACTATTTTGTGAATTTTAATCAAAAGCCGCAATCGATGTACAAAAAAACTCATTAAAATGTTTTACTGAGATAACAATTGACAAAGTAATTTTAATAACTTTGTTTTAAGTTTAATAATAAAGTGTTTACACACAATTACTTAAACAATCCTCCCTTACACGGAAAGAAATTAGTGGGCTCTGCGCTTTACATTATAAGATATTTGGTAACAGTGGCAAATTATAGTGATTTAAGCTATAGATTATAAGGGACACAATAACTAATAATGTTAAAAATAAATTGGAAACGATTATATATATTACAGACACGATTATATTTATTACAGGCACTATTATAAATTTACAGAAATTTTATTATATTATAAAAATTATCAGCACGGACAATAATTAAATCTATTTAAGCTATAAATGCCATACTATTTGTTATATTTTATTATTCACTAAACAATTAAAGTATTTCATATAAATTTTTACACTGACTGCCATAATTGTAAGAGAAAGCCTTGTATTTATATAATAAGCGATTATAATTTGCTTGGTATGTGTGTTATAGCGCTACTAGCTATAATTTTTTTTTCCGTGTACACCTCTTGAAATTTATAATCTAACCCCCCGAGACTCCCGCGTACCAAAATTATATGGTTTACCTAAAACGGTGCCCCTCTTAGACCAATTGTCAGCACAATAGGTTCCCCTACGTATAAACTTGCCAAACACCTTGCCCAAATCTTAAATCAGTTAGTTGGAAAAACGAGGTCTTATGTAAAAAATTCCACACACTTTGTACAAACCTTATCGACAGTGACCCTGGACCCCTCGGACATAATGGTTAGTTTCGACGTAGAATCTCTATTTACTAACGTTCCCGTTCCCGATACAATAAATATTATACGAGACCTACTTACAACTGGAAATCTTGACCCTAAGTTATGTAAATTATTTGAAGCTTGTCTGACATCTACATATTTTCTGATACAGAGTTCTATGAACAAGTGTCAGGCGCCGCAATGGGATCCCCATTATCACCCCCTGCGGCCAATGCTTTCATGGAATACTTCGAGAAAAAAGCTATTGAGTCATTTCCATTAAAACCTAAAATTTGGCGCAGATACGTAGACGATGTCTATGCTATTTGGCCCCATGGCATGGAAAGCCTTTAAGGTTTTCTAAATCACCTCAATTCCCAACATAAATCTATACGGTTTACGATGGAAATTGAGAACAACGGATCACTTCCCTTTTTGGACGTTTTGGTTTACAAAACGGAAAATGGCTCAATAGGACACTCGGTATACAGGAAGAAAACCCACACTGACAGATACCTAAACGCATTTTCACATCACCATCCCTCTCAAAAACGCTCGGTAGTTAATTCACTTGTTCATAGGGCTTTCATGATTTCAGACAAGAATTCCCTAGACACAGAACTCCTTAAACTAACCAAAGCCTTGACCATGAACGGTTATACCAAAAAAGACATTAATAAGACCATATACAAATACAGAAATCCCAGACCCAAACAACAGGACAATAGTGACAATGACAGACATACACAAGTTATACTTCCCTATGTAAGCGGTATCACGGATAAAATAGGTAAACTTTTGAAGAAGTCAAATATTAAGCCTATATTTCGGTCCAACCAAAAATTAGGTCAATGTTTGACTTCAACAAAAGACAAAATACCCCTGAGTTCAGAAGGCGTATATAAAATACCCTGCTCCTGTGGTACGGTTTACATAGGTGAAACTAAGAGAAAAATTTCTACAAGACTTCAAGAGCATGAGCGCAATATAAGAAAGAAACAAATTTCCTTATCGGCAGTAGCCGAACATGTACATGAAACAGGTCATAAAATCAATTTGTCTGAAACAAAACAAATATTAACAGAAAACAGAAAAATGCCAAGGAAGATACGGGAATCGATAGAAATCATCAAGCATCCTAACAATATCAATCGGGACACTGGTTACCACTTACCTGCAATATGGAAGTCTTTGATAGGAAAAACCTCGTCACGGGTGAATAACCACAACTCGTCATAAATAGTGACACAAGTTGATTCGAAACTTAGTTTCAGATTAATCCCTGAAGATGTCTCTAGTAGTAAGAGACGAAACGTCGGAAAGTGAAAATCCATTAACACGGTCTAAACCCGAAAGTGAAAGTTCTTTATATCTTAATGGCCGTGAAAGCTTAAAATCTAAAATAATAAAGTGTTTGGTTAAAAATCATCAAACTTACAATTATTACACTATATTGTTGAAAAGTCAACCATAAAAAATAGAGGTCTTGTTTTTGTAAAGGATTATAATCAGTACCCGGCATATTTCCAGTTATAGTCCAGTCTTCAGGTCAATAAAAATGACCTGGAAATAATTCAGGGAGTTTTGATATTCGGTTTATTTTGAGTAGGGTTTAGTGCCGCAAATAAAAAAAAACAATTTTGCGACATTGAACTCGATTTGGATATGTATATTAAAGGACAAGTTACATACATGTATTATGTAATACATAAGACACTATTTTGGCGCTTGCAAGCGCTTGGCTGGTTGGTAAAAAAAATAGACGAATTTTAAGTGTGTTTTTATAGCTATTCTGAAAAAAATTAACGGGAAATAGTTAACATTTACTTCAGTGTATAAAGGTGTCTTAAATGCTTTCGTCCTGCCACCCGAGCACCTTTACTTCTAGTGTTTAGAATTAACATGTGAGTAAGTTGAACTTGCATTCCTGCTCAATGAGGAAAAAAATTAAGTACTTTGTTTTCGCCTAATATTGCTCTTATAAAAAATATAAAAACTTAATTTAATTTGTATTACATTTCTTTGGATTTTGTAAAATTAAACTTTAAGAAATAACTTCTGCCAACAAAATAATACTTTCCTCTATAGGTCTAGGTTCGTAAAACGAAAAATAAATTGAAAAAAAAAAAAAAATGTTTCTGACAAAAATTGTTTTTGCCCCCATTTTATCCCTTACCTATACCCATGCCTAGAACTTTGGATAATCAACCTATGGTCCAAATAAGTCTTTATGCCGAAGCGTTCTTGACTTATCGTGGTCAAAAATTTCCCGGACACAAATGCCGACAGACAGACCGACCGAGAGACAGACAGACCGACCGACAGACAGACCGACCGACAGACAGATTTTTTTTTACGAAAATCATATTTTTTGGATATAAAACGTCCAGAAAAAAAGCAATAAAAAAATCGATTTTTTTTTTACTAAACCAAGACTTTCCTTGGGTAAAGTAAAAGCAATAAAAAAATTTCGACTTTTTTTACTAACGCAAGGCGAAAGTAAAAGATGGTATAGTTGGCAGCAATTTAATTTAGTACTATAATAGTATATTAAAGTACTAGTTTCATAACAAGCGGCTCGTTTTCTAAACTTGTACTCGTGCGCTAAAAACGTGTTATGAAACGAGTCCTTTATACAATTTTTTCTATTTTGCTCTGAAATTTAAAAAAAAACTTACATTTAAATTGATGACAGATTTAGGGATTTTTGTTTCGAATTAGCATTACAGTTTACACCATGTTTAAAATTCTAAGAACAAATAATATTTTGATATATTTTATAGTCATCTCTTCTCTTTTTTACTGCAATTAACCAAGCCACAATTTTAACATGGTAAAAATAACCTAAACACAAAATTTTGTAGAAAATTCAACTTTAAAGCGACATTGACATTTGCACGGAAAACGTCAAACGATAAGCCAGGTCTGTTGCCAACCCAAAAGAACAAAAAGTACAGACATCTTATGGGCCTATAAGAACACGCAATTTGCGTGTGATTATGAGCTTATAACAGTCGCAAAATAGAAAAAAATTGTATTTAATACAACTATTAAAGTAAAAGCCATTATCTGTTAGCAGAGCTTAATCTCCAAACTGTATGCTTGGCCAAAATTATATAAATTTATGTAATTTTCAATTTACTGTTAAATCCCTGTAATTATAAATAATGTCGGTATATACATTGAACAATGTGAATCTGGATCATTTCAAAATACGATTAAATTGTACGATATTCGATATTACAGCGAGCTTTAACGGGTACCATTTATTATGTGGTTATTCTATGCTAATTACCAATGTTTCGAATTATATTTAATAACTATACCACAGCGGGAATCCATACACACGCATAGTAAGTGTGTATGTGTGTTTATTTTCAACGTTAATGACTCATAACTGGGTTCTTGCCGGGCTATCTTAATAACCAGTACTCGCATAGGCGCCGCGTCGACTCTAGCGTTGAGGCGAGGTTTTAAATATTTACATTTTTATTTCATTTATCTTGATTTTTTCATGATTCCATTTAAACGAGTAAGGTGGGAAAAAAAGTTATCGACAAATAAAAATTAAAAACTTTCGTATTCTTAAAAGATAAAAATCGAATATCGTTTTGTTCTCCAAAAAACACCGATATATATACGTTTGTATCGTTAATATGTATAGTTAATATTGTTGTGGGTAACAAATTAGTCGTTAAATGTTTCGATTTATAAAAATTTTCTTTATAATTCGGCAAAATTATTCCGTAAGCCTATGTTTCTGTATTTATTTTCAACGTTGATGAGTCATAACTGAGTTTACGCCGAATACTGTTAATAACTATACGAATCAGAGTTGTACACCGTAAAAAAGGCAGCTGATTGCCATAGACAGGTTTGTAAAATTTTCCATAGAAGCGATATGTAGACTAGGGTGGACCTTGTATTTTTTTATTACTTAAAATTTTATATTTAAGAAAATTCTGAAAATGTTAGAGTGATCAAACTTTTCTAAGGGTCCTAATTGGGCTCTTAAAATTTGTAAATTCCAGAAATCGTAAAAAATCTCATTTTTTTTAATACAAAACGATAAGAACAATTTTTTTCATCATTTTGCGTTTTAGACGAACCGTGCATCGTTTCTTACATTACGATGTACCTTATTTTTTGTTAATAACTTAAAATTTTCATTTAGGTCTAACTCATAGACAAGGAAAGACCTCCAAAGCCGTTGCGGAATACTGTGATAAATGTGCCTAGCGCATCTGAGATAAACTTGCACATGCGCACTACTATTGTTGTGTTTGACGAGTATTTTTTAACCTTAGTTTTGTGTGTCAAATAAAAATTGTAAAAAATTCAACAAAAAACAATAATTATCTACAAAGAAACGTCGAAATAGTTTTTTTAAATTATTTTATAAGAATTTTTCGAGGTGTGTTTGAGTTTCGGGATTTTGTACACCTAGTTTGACCCTTTGCTCTTCATAAAGCAACAATACAGGTTAGGTTTAAAGTTATAAACAAATGCAGCAAAAAAACAATTAAAACACAGTAGAAGTCGAAAAATGAACAGAAACAAATTACGACCTGACAGTACTAACAGTATAAACAAACTACTAATAATTCGTCACCCCAGTTTTGGTTTGCTATATATCTATTTTAGGACATTTTAAGATTTTTACTGGGGGATTTTTCGAGATAAGACAAATGAATACTGGGGTGATGAATTGTTTTACGACCGACAGCATTTCACAGCTGATAGAGATGCGTACTGCGCAAGGTCAGATATATTGCGTTACGTCATTTCGCTGCCCCGTTCTGTCACAAAATAATCTTGTGCAGGCTGGACTAATGGTTCTCTTTCCATCTCTATGGTCTAACTAGAAAATTCTGAACATATGGGAGTTTATGTTTGTTTTTAACCTCGTACTATTCTACTTAATTAAGCATCCCCTAAGTCCAGGACTTGTGTGGGCTAGTAGTAGAGGGAACCACCGGCTTTAATTGACTTTCGAACCAATATATCTAGGGAGTACGCCTTCGCCAAATTTCAATTATTAATTAACTGAAAAAGGCAATCGGCGCCAGTGAGGTTTGAACTCACGATCATTAGATCAGTGTCAGGCTATATCGATGCCATTGACCGCTGAGCTAAATCTCCCAATATCAAACTTCTCTAATAAACTCGGCTATAAAAAATGACTTCTCTACCTTGGTATATAATTACTATTCCTGTCTGTGTACATTTTTCTAAATGTTAATTTGAAAGATCATATTGCTAGTTAAGAGACAACAAAGCTGTATCTTATTTGGACAGGCAGTTAATATGTACTTCATTATTCCATTATATCCGCTCTTCCAAAGGATCTAGTTAGTGGTTCTAGTAAAGGCCTTCTAGATCACAAGATATACAGTGCGGTCCAAAAGTCACCCCCTTCCCCCCTCTTAACTTTTGAACCAGTTGAGATATCGACTTCAAATTTAGAACTCTTAAATAAGACAACTTAAACTATCTTTTAGCATATATTTGATATTTTCAGCTCTTAAAATGTGGGCAGGGGGGCATGAAGGGACATTTTTTTAAATGGAAAGGGGGTCGTGTGATACATCATTTTAAAGCTTATAAAATTATCTATTTAAACTAACATTTTTAAATCTTTTAAAACTGTTTTTTAAGGTTTTGATTTTTCAATTTTTTGTGCTAAAACATTCGATTTTTTAAGTTTTTTTTTATAAATTTTTATTTATGTCAACTAAAATTAGTTTAAAAGTATAATTAACATTTTTTCATGATGAAATTAGGCATTTTTAAAAAATTATTTGTTTTTTTTAGAGGAATTTTGACATTAATACCCACTTTCAACCCCATTTTAAACCCAATTTTTTTTTATTTAAAAATATGGAGTTAAATGGAGAATTTTATAAGCTTTAAAATGATGTATTACACGACCCTCCTTTCCATTTAAAAAAATGTGCCCCCATGCCCCCCTGCCCACATTTTAATATTAGTTTTCCAGACTGGAATTAGAATGTACCAAGAAGGCTCAGGTGCACACAAACTTAAATACCTCAAACAATAGTATTAGTCTAAAGCTGGTGATCATTTTTATTTCATTATTTGCTCCCAGCTGTATTTAATACATGTCTTAAAGTATATTTAAATTAAGCTATGTGCAAATCGCCAAGTCCTTTGTGTGCTAGAAGCCCCAAGGAGGTAGTGAAATGGGGGGCAGACTAACATCTCTACTCTAAATTTCTCTACTCCCTAACATCCCTACTCCATAACATCCCTACTCCACAACAACTCTACTCCGTAACATCTCTACTCCATAACATCTCTACTCCGTAACAACTCTACTCCACACTATATGCACTTTATTAGCCACTTAATAATAAATGAGCAGTTCAAAGAACAAAGAATGTTCTTCTTCTAGATTATTTTATTTTTTTCCTAGAAAACGTTTATCTTTAAATGTAAATCTAGAACAATCATAAATGAATTATTCTAAAAGCAACAATGACCGCGTACTCTTAACATGCACTAATATGTAAGTAATTAATAAACTGAATTCATTTTTGACAGTGACTTAGCATGACAAATATTCTTTTGAGTTAAGACAAGTGGCTAATCGAGTGTCTATAGTGTGGAGTAGAGTTGTTACGGAGTAGCGATGTTATGGAGTAGAGATGTTACGGAGTAGAGTTGTTGTGGAGTAGGGATGTTATGGAGTAGGGATGTTAGGGAGTAGAGAAATTTAGAGTAGAGATGTTAGTCTGCCAAATGGGGTATACGAAATAGTAATTATATACCAAGATAGAGAAGACATTTTTTATAACCGAGCGAATTAAATTTACTTACTTAAATTTTGTAAGTACTTATTTCTAAAACAGTTTTCCGCGTGTATACATAAAACAGATCAAGAAAGGTAAAGGGGAAGGAGTATTGACCAGAAGATAGTTTGGTTTTGTATACCCTTGTAACATTGTTCCACACCATTGTGTTTTACCATCTAATTTTGATAGCTTGTTAGGTACAGTGTACCTGGTACACGGAGAGGATTTTTCCTAATGATTTTTAACGAGAACAACGTAAAATTTACTAGAACTTCTGCCCAAGACTGGTTTGAAGCAGCTCGTTATCCTGTCTTATCACTAGCCAATTTTTTCATTTCCCTACACCCTACATGCTTTATTTTTTGTGAGCATTATATCAAAGCCTGCCCTCTGTAAAAAATTACGCATGATTCTACATGTAAATTTGATTCAGTGCAGATATATGTAAAATTTACTAGATTTAATTTAATTTTTAAAACTTGAAAAATTAGATGTAAAATTACATGTAAAATTATATTTGAAATATAGCAAAATTTACATGTATCTGAACTTAATTATATTTACTTTTTACACTGTACCTTATTTCTCACTCCCAGGTCGCTTTTTAAATAGTATATACGAGCCGGTAGGCGAGTATGACGGTCCCGCGAGCGCGGAATGACTATTCCATACGTGTTGTAGACTATACTTTTTCTTCGACTGCAAATATGAAACACTGTATGGCTTTAAACTGCGGACAAGGTTAAAAACAATGTTTTTTATGACTTGACATTGTAAATGCAACAAAACACATATCTTTAAATAAAGCAATCAATGTTATTTAATAATTTTATCAAAACAGTACTTAAAAAAGATTTTTATTTAATTTTAGCACATATTTACAAATTATTATGCAAAAATTTAAGGTTATGTCAGATTGTTGTGACAGATATCAGGTTTAAATATTTAACAATAGATCAAGCAGTTTTCATTTTTTGAACTAAATTGATAAAAAACTGGTTTAATATTAAGAAAAACTATTAAACTTTATGTAATTTTAATGCAAAACTTCAAATTGCATTAAATTATTCAATATTTCATGCCAAAATATATATTTTTTTCCTAATTTTGCTACAGTTTTCTTTACTTTTATAAATGGCACTACATGTGCTCATTCTAACACTTGATACGGAATACCGTATCTAGTGCTAGAATGGATTCATTCTGTGTTTGAAAAGTGTGTGTATTTGCTTACATTCCAAAGCAGTCGTAGAAAAATATCTATCTAAGCTCTTAACTCTTATGTATGTGTCCAACAGTTTGATCTTTTCTCCTAATTTATGAGTCCTAACTAAGGTCTTCACAGTTTGCTCAGAATATAATACCACAATATTATTATTAATAATTATATTTTCTCCCTAACTATCAATTCGTGATACAAGGTTAAATACTGGTGTCCTTATTATCAAATTTGACTCGTATTTACTCCATTTTCGTCATTGGGAATAATATTCGTAAAATTCATGTAAAAAACACTTGTATGACTTATAATATTATCCATGAAAGTACGTCTCGTTTGTAACACGATCTGATTTTTATAATTAAAAAAAATCTATATGGAATGATCCAGTGTGCTATGAACAAAGTACACTTGATAAATTACGCTATAAGCTAGTCTGTTACCAAGGTAACGTGCCATGGAAAGGGTTGAGGTAAAATAGGCTAACGTCCACTTATTTCATTATTATTGGCAGCGTATGCAAAGCAGCGGCCAAAGCGACGGAAATTACAGACAACAAATATTTACAATTTATAATGCTATTTTATTATCAAAAACAGAGGCGTCCGAGGTTCTTTCGTGAGGGGTAAAATTTTCCAACCTTTGGAAATTCGCCATAATCTTAAAAATGACTGAGGACCAAAAAAAAGCTTATCGCCTTTGAAAATTTACCTGCATATCTAATTATAAATAATTATAATTAGCTTACCTATAGCAAAGGTTTGCCGACTAAAGTTTATTTTTTTAAGGTATAGTTATTTTAAATTTGCCGCTAAATACTCCACAAAGTCCGATTTACACTGAAGCATGTGGCTTGTTTTGAATGTCATCCACATAGGTAGAGAATATATAGAGGAAATAAACGTTTGCGCAGGGTTCTGCGCTGCGTAATAACAATAGATAGAAAATTGACATCTAAACGGTAAAAATGGCGGTTCTACGTTGCCAAAACCATTTCAACCGTATAATTTTTAATTATAAAAACCAATAAATTTCCAATATTTTGCTACAAATTTTAATAAGAACACTCAAAGACAGCATAAATTTACATTCAAACCGTTTAAATGCAAGCAAACGTAAATTTCCATGGGTAGGACGTCCGACAACGCTGCACTCTGTCATTTTGTTATGAAATCGAATAATTGGTGGTTGGTGTTTGTGGCGTTGTTTTTGGTATTTGCGTGTCATTATAGTTTTATTTTGTTTATAGTGTTAAAATTTTTAACTTAAAAATGAATTGTTTTGTAAAGACTTGTAAAAATGTGAAAAACCTTTTTGAGGTTTTGTTTTTGTTTACAAATTTTGACGTTTAAAAGGTAAAAATGGCGGACTAAATTTTACACACCTAATGTGTTTTTGTCTTTATCTAATACCCACTATATCTTCTCTACCTGTGTGATGTCAACATAACCAAAATATATAATTTTTGTTTACTTACTTTGTTTTTATGATGTTTTGATGTAAAAAAAAGAATTGTTTTGAATTTGAAAAATAAATAACCTTACTTTAAAAATTAATTCTTACCTGTCAAACTAAATCAAACTATGTTGTAAAATGTACGATTTTAATGCCCACCATGATAAATCCTATTATTGCTTTTTAAAAAATTTCGGCAGACATCTTGAATATAAATTCATAAATGAAAAATGAAGAGAGAAAGCTGGAGATAAATGAGAAGTTAACATGCAAACCGTGCTTTGTCCAATTTTTTTGGGAAACGAGTTATTGATAGATTCCTATTACTCTATATCATTTGCACATGAACCAACCTCACTTTTAAATTAAAACAAGTTTTTTCCTATTTAAAATATTTGTTAAAAACTAGGGTTTCAATCAGAGTGTTTTTTGTCCACCTCTCAGTTTCAGATCAAACCATGCTTTGTCCACCTGGCCAATGGGAATGCTGATTTTCGGTCATTTGACTGCGTGTTTGTTTTCATTTAAGCCGACCGAAAAAACGTTGTTTTGAGAAAAACGCGTTTAAAGTTTTTTTTAGTGAAAATTTATCAAAAAGTCTACATATTATATTATACTATTGAGAAAAACGCGTTTTAATTTTTTTTAATAAAAAATTATGAAAAAGTCTACATATACTTTCGAAAAATGTAAAAGAAAACGATAGATTTTTTGAAAATTATAAACCAGAATGATCCCTTAATAAACTAATTTCGTTCAAACTGAGCTTTGTCCAAGTTGTTTTCTTTCAAAACATACTCGGTTCAGTCAAAACGTGTTTTGTCCAATTTTATTTCACATTTTTTTCAAATTTCTTATGTATGCTTTTTGGAAAAGTATGTTAAGTATTAATCTACAGTGTATTTGGAATCTGTACAAGCTATTAATAACAGGAAAATATTATAATTTTGTTCTAAATAAGTTTTTTGTGTTTCCTGAAAAAACTTTTGGATGTGACAAAACACGGTTTGCATGTTACCTCCTCAAATATAGATATAGATAAAATGCAAATAATAAATGAGAAATGAAGAGAGAAAGCAGGAGATAAATATAGATATAGATTGTTGTCCACGTAAAAAACAATTTCAGCTAACAAAATTACAAACCTATTAGTAAATACGGACCGACCTTTTCTGCCAAATTAATGTGAATTGGATGTGGAGAAAAACGCTGCATTCAAGTTAACACTCGAACAATTTGCTTGTAATTCTGTTTTTAGAGAGCCATTCACTTCAACGATGTTTCATTTTAAAAGTAAAAATAATTAATTAAAAACTTTTTTCAATAAGGTAAATGAACACTATACAGTTTACACAAACAGATTATCATAAAACTTTAACTTTTAAGCTGAAAACGAATATGACTATGAAAAAGCTTGCTGAACCCCAAAGTACCAAGGTACTTCAGCTGCAGCTGTATGTAAAACTGGTTTCCGTCAGATTTGGCTAAATTTTGGATATATACATACAGGGTGATCAATAATTGCCATGCCAAAATTTAACAGGTGATTCTGTATAAATTTAGGTGTTTTGGTGAAGAATACTTTTTTGCTCAGTTTTAAATCAAGAATCGCGCTGCAGCATTAACAGTTTATTGATGCTTTTTTTGCTTCCCATTCAATATGTCATCTTTAACTTCACGTGCAGAGGAGAAAAATGGGAAAGCTTTATACTGGGCACACGGCTAGCCTTAAAAAATTTAAATGAAAAGTCAAACCACCCGGTTTTTTTAGGTTGTTTTTGGGACATATCCGAACAGTTTTTGACAAAAATTTAAATCGCTCACGCAGCCGTTTTTAAATAAAGTCATTCTTCTTCTTCTTTAAGTTTTTCCTGACATCACTATGAGGAGTTTTTTCTATGGCCACCCTATAGCATAGGTACTACCAATGATACTCAATATGGGTTAGGTGGAAGAATAGACATCACTTTTCGGATGCCATTCTGAAAAGGGGTGAACTAAATCTCGCCCTTTTGATAATTACAAATTATTGTATTATTATTTTTTTTTAATAAAGACCTTTATTATTATTATTATTATTATTAATATAATCACGACTATTCATACGCCTACTTTATTAATGTCTAAAATAAGACCACTGTAATTTTGGACATTATATTTTAACTGCACATTACGAAGCATAGTTCAGAAACAGGCACTGTACCATTCATGGGTATTTCCCCCTACCTATAGCGTTTTCTGTTCTCCTGTTCTAAACCCGATTTCTTTTCTCGAAAATTGCCAAAAAACTGATAAAAACTAATAATAAAAAATTAGTTACACTTAAAACTTTAATTTAATTTTGGACATTATATTTTAACTGCACATTACGAAGCATAGTTCAGAAACAGGCACTGTACCATTCATGGGTATTTCCCCCTACCTATAGCGTTTTCTGTTCTCCTGTTCTAAACCCGATTTCTTTTCTCGAAAACTGCCAAAAAACTAATAAAAACTAATAATAAAAAATTAGTTACACTTAAAACTTTAATTTAATTTTGGACATTATATTTTAACTGCACATTACGAAGCATAGTTCAGAAACAGGCACTGTACCATTCATGGGTATTTCCCCCTACCTATAGCGTTTTCTGTTCTCCTGTTCTAAACCCGATTTCTTTTCTCGAAAACTGCCAAAAAACTAATAAAAACTAATAATAAAAAATTAGTTACACTTAAAACTTTAATTTAATTTTGGACATTATATTTTAACTGCACATTACGAAGCATAGTTCAGAAACAGGCACTGTACCATTCATGGGTATTTCCCCCTACCTATAGCGTTTTCTGTTCTCCTGTTCTAAACCCGATTTCTTTTCTCGAAAACTGCCAAAAAACTGATAAAAACTAATAATAAAAAATTAGTTACACTTAAAACTTTAATTTAATTTTGGACATTATATTTTAACTGCACATTACGAAGCATAGTTCAGAAACAGGCACTGTACCATTCATGGGTATTTCCCCCTACCTATAGCGTTTTCTGTTCTCCTGTTCTAAACCCGATTTCTTTTCTCGAAAACTGCCAAAAAACTGATAAAAACTAATAATAAAAAATTAGTTACACTTAAAACTTTAATTTAATTTTGGACATTATATTTTAACTGCACATTACGAAGCATAGTTCAGAAACAGGCACTGTACCATTCATGGGTATTTCCCCCTACCTATAGCGTTTTCTGTTCTCCTGTTCTAAACCCGATTTCTTTTCTCGAAAACTGCCTAAAAACTGATAAAAACTAATAATAAAAAATTAGTTACACTTAAAACTTTTAAAAATATACCTACTGTTTTCATTTTTAGAGTTTTAATTAATCATTTGGGCTTGTTTAGGCTAATTTGTACTTTTTAAGATAAAACTTTTAGTCGTTAACAGCAAAATGTGAATCGCAGTAAATATTTACTTATTCGAAATATTTAAACAGCACACTATAAATTCTATCAAGATTTAAGGAAGGAATGCAATGAATAAATGTTTAAAATTACGTTTTATAAAACAATTAGTGTATTGTTCCCAATGCACAATTGGATTTTAGCCCAGTCGGTATGTGGATATACCTGGAACAAGGGCGTAATTTCGGGGTTAATAGGAAAAATATTAAATTAATAGTTATTTATATACCAAGGAACTAAACTGGCTGTTTTAGTCCCGCTGTATTAGTGTTTCCTGGGCGAGCGAGGGAAACAGAAATGCAAGGGACTAAAACAGCCAAGTTTAGTCCTGAGGTATATACACTATTTTTTGAAGGACCAAACATAATTTAGGTAGATAAATAAAATTAAAATTAAAAACCACGCGTCTAAAATCGGTTGTTTTATTTTTGTAATTTAATCAAGATGCCTGTAAATTGCGAAATGTCAGTTTCATGGCTATCGCGATTTCAACTGTTTTTTAATATGGTTGACACTAACGTCAAAAAAATGGACGAAGATGATAAATTTTAAGTTATGTATAAATTGTTATAACAATGTTATTTTTAAAGGTTTTCTTTGTTAAAATCAAATAAATTGGTTTGAATCGCTAATTTATTACAAAACACCACTATTGAACCAGCAAAGCACATAGTAGGTATAATATTTTAATATTATCAAGGTGGCCCCCCCCCCGAAATCCTAAAATTTTATACAAAAATCTAAAAAAATTTAAAGCTTCTCTGGGACTTGGGTTCAAGGCCCGGCGTTGATAGTTTCTTTTGGTTTAGGACACAAAGCGAAGCAAATATGCAGGCTCTTTTTCAAGTCGTAAAAAAAATTGCCTGCGGCGCTAGAGTTCTTTTGCATTTAAACTTTAAATACACTTTTAAAATTAATATAGACTATAACATTTCTAAAATAATTCGCCTGCGGCGCTATAGCTTTTTCAGAACGTTAAAGGCACAAAGCGAAGCAAATATGCACGCTCTTTTCCAAGTAGACCATACAGATTCAAATTCGTAAAAATTTTCGCCTGCGGCGCTAGAGTTTTCTTGCATTTAAACTTTAAATACACTATCAAATTTCTAAAAAAAATCGCCTACCGCGCTATAGCTTTTTTACTCCCCCAGAACGATAAGGGCACAAAGTGAAGCAAATATGCATGCTCTTTTCCAAGTGGACCATACAGATTCAAATTCGTAAAAATTTTCGCCTGCGGCTCCAGAGTTTTCTTGCATTTAAACTTTAAATACACTATCAAATTTCTAAAAAAAATCGCCTACCGCGCTATAGCTTTTTTACTCCCCCAGAACGATAAGGGCACAAAGCGAAGCAAATATGCATGCTCTTTTCCAAGTGGACCATACAGATTCAAATTCGTAAAAATTTTCGCCTGCGGCTCTAGAGTTTTCTTGCATTTAAACTTTAAATAGTACCACCTTTAAAATTTAAATAGACTATAAAATTTCTAAAAAAAATCGCCTGACTGCGGCGCTATAGCTTTTTGCTCCCCCAGAACGATAAGGGCACAAAGCGAAGCAAATATCCAGGCTCTTTTCCAAGTGGACCCTACAGCTTCAAATTCGTAAAAATTTTCGCCTGCGGCGCTACAGTTTTCTTGCATTTAAACCTAAAACCTAAATAGTAATACTTCTAAAAAAATCTCCTGCGGAGCTATAGCTTTTATACGTTCTTTTTTATTAGAGTTTATAAAACCTAAGCTTGAAATGTGTCAATAATTTCGCCTACGGCGCTAGAACTTATACCACTGTTTTCAAATTTAAATAGACCAGCACAGTTGTAAAATTTTTTACCTGCGGTGCTAGTGCTTTCTTATTTTTTTTTATTTGAATTTTTAAAACTTGAGTTTTACTACATTGAATTAAAAAGAGGCGGGAAATTAACAGAAGTAAAAAAACATGAAAATATTTTCTCCTGCAGCGCAATTTTCATTCTTTTCGAGATTTAGGGAAAAAATGTTTTGACCCCCCCCCCCCCCCCTCCCGAAAAATAATCCTGGATACGCCCTTGGCTTCACCTATCCCCTTCGCCAAATTTCAATTATATCTAAATAAGGCAAATCGGCGCCAGAATCGAACTCACGCTAGCCGGCTTGTCATAGTGACGCTCTAGCCCGCTTAGATATGCCTTCTTTCTAGAAGGAGTTCAGGTATAATTTTTTCAGCGGTTTTTCACACCGCCGCGGCGCGCCGACTGGGCTTTTTAGTTAGGTATACGAGACGTATTAATTTAAATTTTACAGACCAAATTGGATTTTCCACAACAAATTCAAACATAATAAATTTCTCTTTTCTCGTATTTTTAGGGTTCCGTAATTCAAAAACGAAAACGGAATCCTAAAAATAGCTCGGCTGTCCGTCCGTCTGTCAAAGTCATTTATCTCGGGGTACTATGGTCTGTTTCAGCAAGCAAGAGAGTAAATTAAAAATCGCACAGTGAATATTTTAACAACAGGTATGAATAGTACATATTTGTGTATTGAATATAGTTATGTTTTATAAAATAAACTACGCAGTATATTCGCACATCCAATATTCGAATCTGTTTTGAAAATATTCACTGTGCGATTTTTAATTTACTCTCTTGCTTGATGAAACAGACCATAATGATTTACATTTTATATGTGATGTTATCACATCACGGCATCTGGTAGCCAGTAAACGTCAGATAGAATATTCCAACTTAGATTATTCTAACTTAAAATATTCTAACTTAGAATTTCTAAGCGTTGTTCTATCAGTCGTTTTACTCCCTGATTGGTCTCGTTCACCGGTGATGATACCATATCACGTCCACATGCAATGTGAATTGCTTGTCAAGACTATATAATCTAGGAATCTGAAATTTGGCACAAAAGTAGATTGCGAATTAAGAATGAATTCGAGGTATATATTTTTTTTAATATTTTTTCCCGAAAAGATAAAAATTAAATTTTTCAAAAAAAAAAAATATTTTATAGAACCCCATCGAGGCCTTTCATTATATATACATATCAAAATATAATAAATATTATATAATAAATTATAATTTTTTTTGTCGACTCTCTTTCAAAAACTGAAAGATACAATTTTTAAAAAATATTAGGCAAATGCCATATTTTTTATCGCTTACTATCGCTTAATATTTAGTAATCCTAAAAAATAAAAATTAAACCAAAAAAAAAAAAATCTTAAATAATTCACTACGAAAAAGGTGCAATTTCTTTTTGAGTTACGACTATAATAAAGATATAGGCACGTGCACGTGCTATGTACGGAACCCTCAATTAACTTGCACTTGAACATTTTTCTTGAAAAAGAATCGCTAAAGGCAATAGAGATTTAATGGGCTCTTAACACTTGTAACAGGTTTAAAGGCTTACCCTAAAGAAATTTAACATTAGAATAACGTTTTTCTAATGTTAGAAAACTGTTTAAACGTACGTTATAAAATATGTGCAAATGTCCCGCTTTTTAACGTTAGAATCTAACGTTAGTTACAAACGTTAATCTAACGTTACATTTTTAAGTTAGAAGTACGTTTAATTTCTAACTTTCGGAGGGGGCGTGGCCGACTAGAAAATTTCTACCTGCATCATAAAATGGCAGCTGGAGACAAATTTATTCATATAAATAAATCTTAATATATTTTAACAATCAAAATATTTTTAAATATAATTTCGTTACATTTATTTATAAAATAGCCATCTTTTTAGGTGGCCCTAAATATTTTTCGTGTCATATGCTGTTATACTTCGATAAATACGTTTACCTCTCAGAAAAACTTTATATTTAGTTAGTTAATTTATTTATACATTCAGAATCTTAAAATATTTGTTTAATTCTAGTACAGCGTATTGTATTTGTGTGGAGTTATAAAAATTAGGTTAAGATTAAAATTTATTGACAAAAATAGTGCGTAATTATTTTAGCCGATACAAAATCAAAAATTGTAGTAAATTTTTATTTAAATTAGATTAGAGGCTATCCATATATTACGTAACGCAATTTTTCAAAAAAATTGACCCCCCTCCCCCCTGTGTAACAAACTGTCACATTTACCAACACCCCCCCCCTGTGTATAAAATATAACATTTTTGTTTCGCAATAAATTTAACTGTATTCTCACTATTGATTCGTTTTTCTCGACAAAACAAACATGAACCTAAAATATAGTATAACATAACCTTAAAAAAAATTTACACGAAAAAATCACTCAAACTTTAAAAAAATATTCATAATCAATATCACACAGTGAAAAAATACTAGGTACCTCTTTTTACACTGAGTGTCACATATAACACGTACATTGTTTATGCACACAAAATAGTACACACATTAGTGTTCTGTGAGTACACATTCCACGCGAAAATGTATCATCGCCGATGATTCATCGGCAAGATCACGCAAGAACAGGGCCGTAAGATTTTTTTTTAATATCAATGTCAACAGTTTTTTTACTGATTACAATATTATTTAAATATGCATAGTTTCGTCAATTTTTGTGTGAAAAGGGGAATTATGGACCACTAAATAGTAATTTATGTTGAAATAAAAATACATCTGCCAAGTTTAGGAAATAAACATTAAATTTATTAAATTCCGTTACGTAAAGTTTACCTAGACCCCCCTCCCCCTGTAACAATTTCTCCAACCCCCCCCCTAGGCGCGTTACGTAATATATGGACAGCCCCTTAATGGTTTGGATTTTAAAATTTTTAATCAGTAAAAGGGTATAAAATTGAGTTATATATTATATAACTAGGAAAAGTGCAATAATGAAGTAACTCTTTCTGATGAGTTTATTAAAGCAAAATTGTTAACGCAGTTAACGAATTTTATTATCCCATTTTATACAATCTTTCATCGTTATTGCTCATTCTATTACATTTCCAGATAAATTATGAACTTTTAACTAGCTAGCGCACATAGGACAATTTTATCTACAGAGCGGTCCAAAAGTCACCCCCCCCCCCTCTTAACTTTTGAACAAGTTGAGATATCGACTTCAAACTTTTAAATAAGACAACTTAAACTATCTTTTAGCATATATTTAATACTTTCAGCTCTTAAAATGTGGGCAGGGGGGCATGGGGGCACATTTTTTAAATGGGTCGTGTAATACATCATTTTAAAGCTTATAAAATTCTCCATTTAACTCCATATTTTTAATTTAAAAAAAAATAAATGGTTTTAAAATGGGGTTGAAAATGGGTATTAATGTCAAAATTCCTCTAAAAAAAAACAAATAATTTTTTAAAAATGCCTAATTTTATCATAAAAAAATGTTAATTATACTTTTAAACTAATTTTAGTTGACATAAATAAAAATTTATAAAAAAAAACTTAAAAAATCGAATGTTTTAGCACAAAAAATTGAAAAATCAAAACCTTAAAAAAAACATTTTTAAAAGATTTAAAAATGTTAGTTTAAATAGAGAATTTTATAAGCTTTAAAATGATGTATAAATTTAAAATATCGCGCTGGCCATTAAAAAAACAAATGAATAACTTGACATTTCTGGCATAAATCTAAGAAATCTATTGCCTCAAAAATCAATATATGGGGGTTGTACCTCTAGTAATCTATGATCCTTACGGTAATATATGGGTTGTATAATCTATGGTTGAATATGATGGACAAATTATTTTCACTTTTCGAAGTGTTTTTTGTAAAACATGTATAAAACATGTAATAATTTAGTTAATATTTTTTAATTTATCATGCAATAAATAAATTTGGTGCCTAAAGACACTTGTAAATAGCAATTTAATAATTAAGTGAAACGTCAGATGTCAAAACAGCTGAATAAAAATTCATAATTAACCATGGTGCAATTTCATTATTTTTAGAACCTCTGACATCATAGGTAGAGAAATAATATTTCTACCAATGAAAAGAACAGTAATAAAGATGTGCTTTTAGGCTGATAGTGAAAAAAAAATATTTAAAACATTTAAATTGTAGATCATGAAAATAAAAAAATATAATGGCAAAGACGCGGAGTTGCTAAAACTAAAAATTGTAAGCTAGGTTTTAAGTTTAAACCACCGTGCACGACGAAGAAAGTTAAAAAATTTCCCAACTTAAACTTTACTTGGCACTTATAAAGATCTTAAGAAGTTGTAAATGGTCAATTTGATAAATAATTAAATTAAAATTGCCGCTTACCCTTTCATTTAACTTTTTAAAACTAATTCAGATTTTAATAGACCATAACCAAACTTTAAAAATCGTTAATATGTTTAATAAAAGTAAATTTTACTCAATTCCACATTAAATTTATTTAAAATTTGAAATATAGCTATACAAGTAAAAAACTGAAACGTATAAAAAGTCCTTGATATCAAGGACATGTGGCAATATCTTTATTATTATATATGTATATTATTTAACTATAATTTCGACGACAACGACACACGATTTTGGGGTATATTTTTGCAAGACTGTTTGGAAATTTCTGATTTTTTTTGTGCGTTCTTACATGCAAGTCAATCCTATTTCAAAGTTTTTTTCTTGATCGGGCCCCCCAGCTGCCAAAACATCATACCTTGTCAGAAAAGCCCAAATATTTTAATTCTTGTTCAAAATTTTTATTATAAAATATATTGATTTAAAATGTAGGCAACAAGTGACCCTTATAAGTAACTATAATTTTATAAAAAAAATTGGTTTGATTTTAACGCACATGGGGCGCTGTGATCAATTTTTCTTAAAAGTTTCTTTTTTTTGAGAGCAAATTTTAGAGTAGGCAACGATGTTCAGAAAAACCATGATATATGCTAACTATATGTATCCAACTCTTTAGTTTTATGGTATTTCCACAGACTAACGATGCCCCCGCTTGCTAGATCTGCACGTACGCCATTTTCCCTGTGTTTTTTTGTGTAAATTTGATTCATCTTATCTTATACAAAAAAAAATCGTCGCATTTTTCAACAAAGTTCAAACCAAAATTTTCTTGAATGTTATGATTTGTTTTGTATAAGACTGCAATCGATAACATTCACCCAAAAAACACAGTGAAAATGGCATACGTTCAGACCTACACTATAATTGATCTAGCAAGCGGGGGCATCGCTAGTCTGTGGAAATACCATAGAACTAAAGAGTTGGATACCTATAGTTTTACGCGTATATAATGGTTTTTCTGAACATCGTTGCCCCATCTGGAATTTTGCTCTCCAAAAAAGGTATTATGGGTTAAAATCAAAACATTTTTTTTTGTATAAAAGTTCATGAGACATTGTACGAGATATAACCGGGTGTAGCTACATACGCATGAATAAAAATTTATAATATTTTTTTTCTCCATGGGTATTAAAAAAAAAGCGAAATATTTTAAGGGTCGAGGCGTATAAGATATTATCCTTTTTGGTGTAGGCAGAAAATGGAAAAAGTTAAGGAAAAAATGCATAAAATGAAAAATTATTTTTTTATGTGTAGTTATAACTTTATAAAAGCACTGATATCATTTGATTAATTTTAATTTAAACATTAGGTCGATTGGAAATAGTCCACGTTTTATATTTGAAAAAAATAATTTAAACCACAAACGAGACCACTGAAAAATATATCGACTGTCAAACGCAGATAACATAAATTATAAACGAACGAATCGGCATTTAATTTACTTAAAATCATTTCAATATTTAAATTTTGTTGCATTTATTTTAAAATAAAAAATTGTTCATGCGAGTTACACTCGCCCGCTGAAGGAACCTAGATTAAAAGTTGTTTTGTTTAAACTGGATAACTAAAACTTGCCAATTTTGAAGTTTATGTCAAATATTATTTATTTTAATAAGTCTAATCTGCCGAATTTTTTTAAAAAGCATTAATAGGTTTTATGATGGTGGGCATTGAAATCGTACATGTTACAACATAGTTGGATTTAGTTTGACATGTGAGAATTAATTTTTAAAGTAAGGTTATTTATTTGTCAAATTCAAAACATATCAAAGTCCAAACACAGTATCCGCTTTGTTTTTTTTTTTCTTAAAATTAAGATTAGTAGAATAAAATTTATCGTAATAATTTCATTAAAAAAATAAAAACTAGGTAGGGTGATCCGAAGTTTAATATTTAAAAATCCGAAGTTTAATATTAAAAAATTGATTAAAAACCGAAAACATTCCAGTCATTGAAAAATAATCCCTGTCGAATGCAGATATCACAACTACAAACGGATAAAATTCTATTTAATTTACTTAAAAATATTATACTCTTCACGACACTACATGTTAGAAGAGTATTATAAACTCCGCGCCGAATCTAAGTAAAAAATTAAATCAACAAAACTATGATTAGTAGGTAGACTAACTGTTTCGGGCTGCTGGTCCTCTTCAGTACCAAGAGTTACCTCTGTATGCTGATCAAGAAAACAGTTTTGACTTTATTCACAAAAGAAGGAAGCTCATTAGATTGATGTATACTTGCGCCATCTAGAAAAAGTATGAGTAGTTGTCTACATCTAGCAATAGATGGCGCACACGTATACATCAATCTAATGACTTTACTTTTTTGTAAATAAAGGCAAAAGTGTTTTCTTAATCAGCGTACAGAGTAAACTGTTGGTACTGAAGAGGTCCAGCAGCCCGAAACTGTCAGTCTACCAATATCACTTTGTACGATGTTTAGAAAATAGATTTATACACAGAAAAAAAGGTTATCTTGGCAGAAGATAATAAATTATCTTGGATATATATTATCTTAAATCGAGGTAATAATCGTCTTTTAAGATCATATATCCTCGGTTTAAGATTATCTGTGACTTTGGTTTCCTTTAATTATTCTCTTGGCAGAAAAATCCTTGTGTCAAGGATTTTTTCTTAAAATGCGTGACATTTAAAATAGTAACAGAGAATCAAGAGTTATTATCGTGACTCAAAGCCCCTGTTGTCTTACGGTAAAGAGTTTGCCGGCCTCACCCCACGTCGATATACAGTAGACTCGCCCGTTGTTGGCTGGCAGACAATTTGCGCAGTAGTTCAAGAAATGCTCGGGAGAGAAGTTAGGTTTATTTTTTTTGCCGTCAGTTGTCTTTAAAGGTGTATCATTGTTTTTATCTGCTTTAAAATGGACGAACTTGTATCTGTTACCCTCAAACGATGGATATTTTCAAATTTTCTTAAAAAAGGGTAAGTAGCTTTAAATAATTTATACCTATAAGCGCCATTTTGCAATGGCGTTGCAACAAGTTTTTCTTCAAAAACAAGTGCTTTTTCCTACGACCACCTATGAAACCAAATTTCACACGATTAACGGAGTAAGAAAGTATTATATTTCATAGGCGTGCGAAATAATATTATACATGTGTGGGAAATTTTTTCAAAATATTTACCATTCTATTAACCCTGGAACCTGACTGTGGGGTCAATATGATCTTGAATCAAGAGAATAATATTCTTAAATCAAGATTATAATTATCTTCATTCAAGATTATATTATCTTAAACCAAGACTTGGTGTAAGATAATACGATCTTGGATAAAAATAATACTATATTAAATCAAGATACTAGGTTTAAGATAATATGATCTTAAATAAGAGGTTTAAGTGGCTTTAATTTGAGGAAATGTCCTTAAATCTAGTACCTCAAATGCCAAGATCACGGCGGACTTGATCCAAAACAGTCATGGCGTTAAACATATCGAAAGTTATGGCGGCCTTGGTTTAAGATCGTTTTGCTTTGATTCAAGATATCCTTTTTTTCTGTGTGGAATAATTAATTAATATTTCTATAATTTTGATTAAAATTAAGAAATCCTGCCCTTATGATTAGTACGGACACAAATCTTGGTCTTAGGTTAGCAACGCGACAGATAATGGGAAGCGACAGAAAATAAAAACGCATCGGTTGCCATGACAAGTTTTACTGCCCATCGCAAACTCAAAAATTAGACCTATCGAGCCGTTTGAAGTTGATTTTTGGGCTAAATTCCATCGTCGTAAATGTCAATAGATTATCTAGTTTTTTGAGGTAGAAATACAATTGTGTTTAAAAATAGTGTTTAATGGTGAATCTCAACCGCTCAAGTACGGTTTGTGCACCATTTATACCCGCCCAGACCCGGCATTTTCAACAGGGCTTAATAAATATGATGAATGAACAATTTTTGTGGTTATCGTTATTAGAGAAAACGAAAAAAAAATATTTTTCGACCCAGCTTAATATGTATATCTTCACGGCTCGTTTGAATATTTATATCCAATTAAAATGATGAAAAGTAAAGTTTGATTTCAACAATTTATTCAATTTTTAATTGAATTTATATTTTAGATTAAATTTTTACTATAACATAATGTGTCCTGGTCGGGAAAAAGTAGTCAAATACGTCTGCCGCGGCGTGCCTGGAGGAAGGAACGCATTCTAACGCTGGCGTTCAAATGAATATGGACTAGGCAAAGAACTTTTACCTCAAGAAGTAATTTCAGACCAATGTTTATGAAGGTGTAATCTTTTTGTTTGTTTATTTACTAACAGAAACGCGATACAGCTTGGTGGTGTAAAATGTAGATGTCGCTAGTCGACTTTCAGGCTACCTAGTAGCGACGTTGCGTAGTTTCCACCTTATCAAAAATTCAAATCATTATACTTAAATTAAAAATGTAAAAAACTTTATTGTATATACTATAATTATGTTTAATAATATAGTATATTTAAATCTATTAAAATTAAACTACTAGTTCATATAAAACTCATACAGAACTTATGTTTCTTAAAATTTACAATAAAATATCCAAAGAATATGTTTCCAATCGGCAACACTGTACCCAGTCATTTTACGACATTAGACTGTGAGTTTACACATTCTTTCTCTCTCTTTACGCGTACTAAATGTAAACAATAGTCACTCCCCACCAGCCCCTCACCGTAGTTGGTTAACGCTTCAAACAAAGCATACGGTAGATTTCATCATGTTCCTTCTTGGGGTAAAAGTTCTTTGGGACTAGGTTTGGATATTTTATATTTTGGACGTAAAAAAAACTCTGAAAACTAGTATAGTCATTACTAATAGACTAGATGTGTCTATCTAAATATATTTTTATGTGTTCTCTCTCTAGCCTTTCTTTCGTCTGAGTTTTCCTTAGATATAATTTGAAGTATGCCCGTCGAAAAAATATTTTAGTGGATTTTATTTGAATAAACTTCCTTTTATAATATGACATGGTATCAAACTAAAAGAATCTTTCATAGCGTTCGACATGTAGCTGTTCAATTGTTCAGGAGTGATTCCACAAATTCCTACCGTAGGGGTTCGTGGAATCACCCCTTAACAGACTGTAGGCTACAGTGTAGGTACTAAGCCTACTCCATGCTGAAAAGTATGATTTGTTCGACATGTGCTCGCACTTTATTTTTTTTAAGTATATAATAAACAGTACTCTGCGAATTTCCAGTACTCGCATAGGCGCCGCGTCGACTCTAGCGTTGATGCGAGGTTTTCAATATTTACATTTTTATTTCTTTTTATCTTGATTTTTTTAATGATTCCATTTAAACGAGTAAGGTGGGAAATAAAAATTAAAAACTTTCGTATTCTTAAAAGATAAAAATCGAATGTCGGTTTTTTCTTTGAAAAACACCGATATATATGCATATGTATAGTTAATATGAATAGTCAATATTATTGTGTATAACAAATTAGTCGTCAAATGTTTCGATTTAGTGACCTTTATAAAAAATTTCCCTCATAATTCGGCAAAATTATTCCGTAAGCCTATGTTTCTGTGTTTATTTTCAACGTTGATGAGTCATTACTAAGTTTACGCCGACTACTGATAATCAGTCATCGGCGAATTTCCAGTGCTCGCATAGGCGCCGCGTCGATTCTATCGTTGACGCGAGGTTTTAAATATTTACATTTTTATTTTCAACGATATATTTACATATTTATAGTTAATATGTATATTCAATATTGTTGTGTGTAACAAATTAGTCGTCAAATGTTTTGATTTAGTGACCTTTATAAAAATTTCCCTCATAATTCGGCAAAATTATTCCGTAAGCCTATGTTTCTGTGTTTATTTTCAACGTTGATGAGTCATAACTGAATTTATTCCGATTAATGCTGATAATAAACAACATATATGGGGCGCCTGTTTTTAGTACAGTACTATTAAAAAGTGTCGCCCCCTATATTTTGTTTTGTTTTGTTTTGATCCAGTTTTTAACTCCGAGTTTATAAACTCTTTCAGATCGAGAGCCATGAAGGGTATAATAAGAACTACGATCAAAAACTAGCGTGACTTGTCACGCCAGTAACTTTGGAATCACCCGAGAATCAATGTAAATGCATTCGAGCAAAACACATGTACTGATGCGTAATTTATTACATTTAAAGTGGTACTATTGAATTTCAAGTTGAAATTTTCAACGTTCTGTTTCGACATGAAACTTTTTGATTAAAAGCAATAATTGTTAAAAGAAAAATAAAAAAAAGTTTTTTTGTATGTAGGTATGGGAACGTTCAAGTATTACGTAACGTAAAATGTACCAAAATTCATACACTTCATACCTCGCGAGGCCTCGGTTCTCGCGTTATTCAAGGCTGTAGAGATTTCATATTTTGGCTATCCCCCCTAACACACCTATTAGGGGGTAGCCAAAATATTAAATCGCTATAATATATAATAACGCGAGAAACGGGGTATGAAGTGTATGTAGGTTAAAAATAAATTTAAAATAAACAATACTGGTTACTACATCGTACACGGAAAGAAATTAGTGGGCTCTGCGCTATACATTATAAGATATTTGGTAACAGTGGCAAATTATAGTGATTTAAGCTATAGATTATAAGGGACACAATAACTAATAATGTTAAAAATAAATTGGAAACGATTATATATATTACAGACACGATTATATTTATTACAGGCACTATTATAAATTTACAGAAATTTTATTATATTATAAAAATTATTAGCACGGACAATAATTAAATCTATTTAAGCTATAAATGCCATACTATTTGTTATATTTTATTATTCACTAAACAATTAAAGTATTTCATATAAATTTTTACACTGACTGCCATAATTGTAAGAGAAAGCCTTGTATTTATATAATAAGCGATTATAATTTGCTTGGTATGTGTGTTATAGCGCTCCTAGCTATAATTTTTTTTTCCGTGTAGTGTCCGACAGAAGGTTCGGTTTCGACTAAAAATGCTAGTTTTGGCCAAGTTTCGATTTGTAATAAGGTTTGGTTTGGGCCAAACCGAAACTTTAGTCGTGACTTGTCGCGGCGATTCACGTGCCGTCTCGACGGTAGACTGTGCCCTTCGTTTTTTTATAAACACGTGTATTATGATATCATGAAAATTTATTTTATTTTTGTTGTTTTAAAGTTTATGACTATGTCATAAGAATGTTTTATTTATTTATTTAAAACATTGTATGAAAAATATTTAAATTTGTATTGTATTACCTACCCAAAAAAACATTTTTTTTAAATACGTAAACTTTTATTTAAAATTGTGACAATTCTTGTACTTTTTGCTTACATTGCTTACCTGAAATAAAAGTGAAGTAGACTCTTGAATAATTTATCCTAAATTACGTACCTGAAAAATAAAAAAAAAAGTTATAAAATTATGTATCTATAAATTTTGTAATTCACTGAATTAAATTCAGTATACAGGACACGCTTGTTAACGTGAACGATTTTTATTAATTCCGAATTAAATAATAATATTGTACCTGCAATACTTAGGTTATTAAGAAAACTCATGTTCACGTTAGCGAGCTTGCACTGTAATATCAATACTCCATATCTCAAAAAAAAAATGATTTTCATTTTTTTAAACATAGAAACTCCATTCAATTTTATGGGGGATTAGCTCAGCGGTCTAAGGCATCGATATAGCATTGACACTGAGCTAATGATCGTGAGTTCAAACCTCACTGGCGCCGATTGCCTTTTTTAGTTAATTAAAAGCCGGTGGTATTGTATTAAACATAAAACCAAGAAAACTAAACCTAAATGAAAATCATATTTCCTGTTTGGCATACCTACATATATAAATTTGTATGCTCTTCAGTTCAAAATTAGAAAATTTTAAAATATATAAGTTCCCCAGGAAAATTTAGATGAACAAAATTGACGAAAGAAACGGACGATGGATCCTTCTGGCGGACGGTCTGGACGTTATAGAACGAGGGGCGTTTCACCTTTACAATACATGTACGTTTTCATCGACAGTACTTTACATTACATTGACATTACCTTACATTACTTACAATACTGTACATTACCGTACATTACGTTACATTACTTACATTATTCTACAGTACCTGACATTAATTGACATTACGACAGTACCTACATTATTTACATTATTTTTATTAATGCGCATGCTCTCCTACAGTATTTACATTATTTCGTCTACTCAGATCGCTCAAAAACCACGTGACACCTATAAAATTTCGGCAGTGTTGTTTACTTCTGGTGGTTTTAATATTATTTTTAATCATTTTTGTGTACCTGATGTATAATGTGTAATGAAAAGTACGGAATTTAATATTATGTAGTAGTTTTCAAATGTCTGTCATGTAAGAAAACAAAAATGTATTTTTTTTTTAGTTTTTTTTTGTCGAGTTCCAAGAGTTTCATTCTTAGATTAAAATAGTACTTGTCAAGGCCTCCCTAGCCTTGGTTTAAGCCCCCTGGAGACGTATTCTTCAAAACCGGGGAGTAGAACGAACCTCAGACTCGTTCTATCAGTCGTTCTACTCCCCGGTTTGGAAGAATAGGTCCCCTGGAATCTTTGTTGAGCTCCTCTGACCTGTTCGTCGATCCCCGAACCCATTAACTTTTAACATTATACAGTGCATGTCTAAAGTCCGCCCCCTCCATTAACTTTTAAACGAATTAAGATATCAACTTGAAAAACACCTAAATAACATAACCCAAATAACTTTTTGGTACATATTTTATATGGCACAATGGTGACAGGGGGGCAAGGGGGGATATTTTTTAAAATAGAAAGGGGGTTTGTGTGATATGTCATTTTAAAGCTTATAAAATTCTCTATTTAACCAAATATTTTTTTATTTTTTGGGAGCAATTTTTTTTTTGTTAAAATTTCTTTAAAATAATTAAACAATTTTTGAAAACTGGTTTATTTTATGTCAATTATACTTTTAAACTAATTTTAAATGATATTAATAAAATGTTGCAAAAAAAATCGCATTTTTAGTAAATATATTTAAAAAAATAAAACCTACAAAAACCTGGACGTTTTATATCCAAAAAATATGAATTCCGTCAAAAAAAATTTTGTCTCTCAGTAGTGTTTATGCTCAAGTCCTGTTTATGCTCAAGTCCGGTTTATGCACCATTTATACCCGCCCAGACCCGTCATTTTCAGCAGGGAAGTAATAAAAATTCGCACATAGGGGTTTTGGGGCTCATAGAAAACAATTTAATATTTTAAAAAATCTATCTCCACCCTTGAATAGCTTTTTTTAAGCTTCTTGACGTTTTATATTTTGATCACAGTTTGCTAGCAAGCTAAGCATGCTTAATCAGAGTTCTAGGCTGGGATTGTTTTTGGAAAAATCAGATGGGGTAATGTATTGTATGTATGTAATGGGGTATTTAAAAAAAAATATTATATATATTTTATTATTTAAAAATATAATATACAGCCCGTTTGAAATTATACTAAACGGAGAAAACAAAGATCGAGGCTGACGTGTTTTCATCGCATCCCACTACAATCACGTCAGCCTTGATCTAATCGTTCTGTCTTTGTTTTCTCTGTCTCTCAAAAGGGGTGTATATTATATTATATATTTTTTTAGTTTTTTGGTTTAAATAAACCTAGGCCTAAAGGGGAAAGTATTATTTTGTTGACAGCACTATTGATATTTTTTTAATTAGCTGATAAAAGTTGGTTTGGTGTTGGGACTTCTTGCAGGCAGATTTTTTTAATATTAAATTTAGTTTTAGCGAGTCGCAGTGTACCAAATTTTATCAGGTTAATTAAAAAAATGTAAATATGGGTAGTCCTATGGGTTATATGGATAAAGACAGAATTTAAAAAAGAATAAATTAATTTTGAGCCAGACGGAAAACCCCCAGGATCTAATTCTTATCGGGTTATTTAAAAAATATAAAAAAGGGGGGCTGCACCCCCTTAAGGGTTAGATACTTTTAAATATAAAATTTGTTTCTAGGGAGTTTAAAAACCCACAGATACCAATTTTTACTAATATTAAACGAAAATATATGATTTCTATAATTTTCCCCTATAAAAACTTTTTTTTTCTTGACGAATTTGGATTCCTCATCAAAAATTATGTTAGAAAACATGTATATAAAGTTGGGCATAAAAAAAGTTGAAATTTGTAAACTAGTGTCCAAAGTTTTAGGTAAAATTCGGGTTGGGGTACGGGGGTAAAATGGGGTAATTTTTTTTTTCAAAATAATAATTTTTTAAATTAATTTTTCAGGCCTATAGGGGAAAGTAATATTTTGTTGGCTGCAGTATTTTTTACGTGTTACAAATTTCAAGTTAATAATTTAATTTGTTTTTATTTCTCGTTTTTCAAAAGAAAATTAACCTAAATTTATGTTAATCTTAACCTAACATACTACATTACCTCGTACTAGTGGCGGACTGGCCGTAAGGCAGGGTCGTCAAAAGCCGACCGGGCCACAGTTCTAAACAGGCCCTCACACGGCCATTTGGTCTATTTTGGCTATACCGGGCCCTCGGTTTTCCAATTTTTTATGGGTTTTGAGCCGTTTAGGGGCCTTTTTTAATATTTTTCCGACTGTGCCGTAAGAAGCCAGTCCGCGTCTGCCTCGTACATTACCCTACAGTACTTTACATTAAGTGGACATTACTTACATTACCGACATTATTTCAACAGTATTCTACAGTACTACATTTTTAGACATTATTTACATTATTTCTACATTACCTTACAGTACTACATTTTTCTTACATTATTTACATTATTCGTACATTATTGTAAATACTGTACATTATTTACAATACATGTACAAAAATAGGTCAGTGAAACGCCCCTCGTTATAGAACAACTCACAGTAAAATCCCAAATGTTCATATTTGGAAGATAATGACTTAACATTTCTTTAGTATGAACCAGACTTAAACCACACGGTAAAAATAAATTACATTAAATTACATAGTCCGTAAATGGTAATATGTTGCCATAGACCGGAATGGTAAAAATTACATAGTCCATAATGGTAATATTTTGCATAGACCGGAACGGTAAAAATTACATATTCAAGAATGGTAATATTTTGCATAGACCGGAACGGTAAAAATTACATAGTCCAGAATGGTTTGAACTTGAAATTAGAAAAAAAAAATATTTACTACTTAGAAAATGTTTGTTCCAAATTACAAGTCTCTGTGTCAAAGCTTTTTTGAAATATTGTAGCTAAAGTTCATTTGGTTTAATAAACCAAACGATTTGCACCCTTAATACGAGTGTAAACTGCTTAAATCTTTCTTTAAAGATCTATTGGTTGATAAAGATCGTAATTTATAATGCACGTAAATTTTAGGCCACAAATAAAGCTTTAAATATCGTTCATAAATAATATTTACCTTTTTTACACTTTTGACACTTTAACCTAGCAGCATGCGTCGCTATCTCTCTAACAATAACAATATTAAACGGTCCATCTCATGATGCGACGCCTTCTTGGATATTGTTCAAAGCGCACGCGCGTCTTAAAATAACATAACCCGACATTGTAAAATCATGTAAAAATATGTAAATCAATGTAAATATATTTTTTTACATTATTTTACATTCTTTTACAATTTTTTACATTCTTTTACATTCTTTTACCATTATTTTACATTCTTTTACATTCTTTTACATTCTTTTACCATTATTTTACATAAATTCATGAATTATGTATAGTCTAGAATAATAAAGTTACTATTCCGTACTATGTAAATTCATGTATTTTTACATTATTTTACATGCAGTTTTTACAGTGCAATCGCTGATCCTCCAGAATATGTGTTAATGTGATAAAACAGCAGCGCCTAATGTGCGCCTTCGCCAAAATTAAAAATATATTTACAATTTTGGCGAAAGCGCTATCTTTAGAAATAGGAGCAATAAATTTAAAAAAATACAAATATTTTTTTAGTCTTTTAGTCATTAGTTTTTTTTTTCAGTTTTTAAGTAAGTTTGTTGTTCGTGAATGCGTTTTTTACTCAGTAGCTAGTAACAAAGTTTGCATAAGGGAACGTTCAAGTATTACGTAACGTAAAATGTACCAAAATTCATACACTTCATACCTCGGTTCTCGCGTTATTCAAGGCTGTAGAGATTTAGTATTTTGGCTAACCCCCCTAACACACCCCCTATTATTAGGGGGGGTAGCCAAAATATGATATCTCTATAAGGGAACGTTCAAGTATTACGTAACGCAAATTTTCATCATTTTCATTAGCTTTAGAAAATACCATTATTTATCATGTTTTCAGACTGTGAAATCAATTTTCTTCACCTATAGGAATAATAATAATAATAATAAAAAAAACTAAATTTTTAAACGTCAGTCCAAAGTATTTATTTGAGCAAATGTCATTGATTAAGTCTACTATGAAAATTTCAAGAAATATAATTTCTGTTAATAATTTATTTTATTATTTGAATAAAAATAGTTAAATAGTGCTAGTAGTGAAAAAACTAATATATAAACCACGGTAGAGGAGACTATTATAGCCTCGCACTCTTAAATCCCTTGCTGCTACGCAGCTCGGGATTTAACACGCTCGGCTATAAAAAATCTCTTCTCTACCTTGGTATATAATTATTATGGTTATAACTATTATTTATTTAAAATAACTACTATAAATTCCCTCGTATTACATAACAAGCTAAAGAAAGTTAAGAAAACTTTTCACACAATTTGTCACTGAAGCCAACCGGATGAGAAATCGAGTTTTAATTTATGCTGCGCATTTAAATCTTGAATCGGATATAAACTTCACTGATTAATTTAGCTCACTCTTTTGTTCTTCAGAAAACGCCTTATATCACACTAGTTTGATATTTTTATATCACCCTAGTTTGATATTATGTATGTAGGTTTGCCTAATTTCACGTATGTAGGTTTCCCTTAATTTACGTTGTAGATTCTACGAATTTAGCTCAGCTCGTTTTATATGCCATTTTCTACCTTTCATCACAGAATTTTATGATATCTTTTATGTTTTTCAATATATATATTTCTGTTTTTCATGTCAAAAATAGAAAATATAGTTATAACCTTACTAGATTGACCAGGATATAACTTGGGATGTTTTATTTATGTCTAGCTTTTATAAAAATAACTTAATTTTTGATTTTTAGTTTCCTTACTTTTTATAAAAAACATCAAAAAACACGGTCTTTTTCTTATGAAAACAGTACAATTTTACTGTTTTATATGGGAACATATCTAAAGAAATCTAATTTAATTAGCAAACTGTCTTGCCTTGATTTACACAAGAGGCTTGCGTTATAGGCAACCAATTAAACAGCTAGGTATTGTATTGTATAATATTGTATTAAATTTAAAAACCAAGAAAACTAAAAGTAAAAGAAAATCATATTTCCTGTTTAACATACTTAAATTTGTATGCTATTTTTTGCTTTCTATGCTTTGCTTTTCTCAAAAAATCTTTGAATCAGTAATAAAAATTAGAAAATATTAAAATAAGAAACTTAAATTTTATAGGATCGTAGGAAAAATAGTGTACATAACTTGTTGAAAAGTGTATTTCGTACACTCGTGGGGTTTCCTCACTCGCCTGACTGCTCATTAGTAAACCTTCCCACTCGTGTGAAATATGTCACTTTCCACACTAGTTATGTAATATACTATAGCCTAATTTAGATAAAGTGAGAAGTTCTACAGAAAGAGATAAAAGTATAATTATTATTGTTTTGAAATAAAATTATGCATATTTTAGGTAAAAATAAAATTTTAGATTATATTTTAAATTACATGAAGGTAAGATATTTGTTTTTTTTTTTAAGTAAAAAACTATTTTTTTTTTAATTTTTATAACACAGCTATGTGTACAGTAGGTCTAAAGTTTCCTAGGGAGCGTATGACCTACTCCTTAACTTGACAGTCGTTGATAATACCCCGTTGTGTGTGAAGATTGTGTACTTCTTTTTGTGTTTAATAAGCTGTTTTATGTATTCTTTAATAATTTTGCATATCATGCACATTTTTTGTTCCACTGTGATAAAATCCAAATATAATATTTTTAGGGAATGTTCTTTTTGGGTTGGCATTGAAGACCTAAATTTATGTTGCCTAACGTAATGGATTGCTGTCCATTGTTATAGAGCCCTTAATACTTAACAAATTTTTATCAAATTAATTAATTAATTAATTATCGATGTGTAAATAGATGATGTAGTGATTTAATTAATTCTGTTTGTATGATTTAAATATTCAATACCATTTAATTACAATTATTTTCATTAACTAGCTATTGGGTTTAATTATATTAACACTAGTTAACAAAATAATATATAAAGCCTGTAACCATCAAATCTTATAGTCTAAGAGCTGGTGACCATTTTTAGTCCATAATTTTCTTCCAGCTGTATTTAATATAATATATCGTCGGCTTACAAGTAAAAAGCACTAAGTCCAAAAACATGGTTTTGAGATATTGACAAATTTAACTTTCATTGATGTTTTTTTAATTTTTGTAATAATTGTTTTTGGAAAAAAACTACCACAGATCGCAATGACATGTTTGGTCATAATAATGTCCCATTTGCAGTTAAATAAAGAAAAATTGAAGTAGTTTAATTCAACTAAATTTGAAAAAAGACATGGACTTAGTGCCTTTTACTTATAGGCCCACGACGTCGGCTTACAAGTAAAGAACACTAAGTCAATAAAATAATATAAAAACAAGTATTTAAAGATAAAACCCTTCTATTATCATGATAATTAAACGTAATGTATGACTATAAAGTAGAAAACGAGATGTTTACATAAATTTTCAAAAACTAGATTTTTAAAAGAAGGGTTTGGACTTTTTGATTGATTAAAGAACGTCTCCAAAATTAATAATAAAAATTAATTAGTATTAATTATATGAAACTGCTTAATATACCAGAACTAAGACAGTTTTCAAAGACCCTCAGCTGTGTCGGCAAAGAAGCTTCTTCTAAAGTCAATAATTATAAACACATCGAAAGTACACGTAAAGAGCACTGTAAAATGACAGGTAAATTTCTGTTTCTCTGTTCTGTCTCTATTACATCAACTTTAACATAGCAAAATTTGAATGCTTTTGCTAGTAAAATAAATAACGCTATATTGTATTATATAAATGATTCAAGCAATCATATTTTTATAAATTAACTCTTTTTTAGAAATAACAACATAACCTCAAATAAACAATAATCATTTTTCTCTGGTTGCTCTTCATTGTTTTTTAACAAAGCAAATATTTTGGCACCCGGACTACACATTTTAGTTTAATTTTAGCTTGTAAAACACAAAAAGAAAACGAAAAGCCACACTACAAAAATGCACTTTTCTGCAAACAAACAAACACTAAGTCGCTTAGTGCAGAAACATTTGAAATAATCTACAAGTAAAACGCACTAAGTGACTTAGTGCCTATTGCCAGATAAAATTTCAATCAAAATCAAATTGGTGCGTTTTGTATAGTGGGTAACTCCCTTTGCAGTCCACCTAGAAGTTAGTTCGGTTTACCTGTACATAGATCATCAACGATATTATGTCTTAACGTACATTCAAAGCTATTTGCACAGTCGCAGCGTGTTCATTGTAAGAGACAAATGTGGCCGCTTAGGCGGATTTACTCCTGCATCAGCCTGCTATCGTAGATATGCACAGAACTTGATTTATTTTATGTTGTTTCGTGAAAATATTACTTTAATAGTAAAGTTTTAAGTGAATCGTGAATATTTATGTTTTTTTTATTTTGTGATGTTAAATTTTAACGTGGAACTGTTAAACATGTAAAGTCAATTTTTATATAAATTTTAAAGATAATTTTTTTATAAGTTAGCGTCTGCGCAAATATCACTACAGAGTGAGACGGTTTTGCGTAGGCCGAAAATTATATTAGATTGAGCTGACAAACTATCCTATGGAAAATGTCATTATTGGAATTGGAATTTGGAGCCTATTTGCAAATCGCCAGGTCCTGAATCGGGTTCCTTTGGATGCTAGGGGCCCCGAAAAGCTGGTGAAATGGGGCCCCCGAAATATATATTTTTAACTTACCACATTACATTTAGATTAGTCTATATTCACAGTTTTACACCATTATTATTACATCACAATTATTCGGTAAGCCAATGGGTAATAAAAGGCTTTAAACAGTTTATTTACATATGTTGTTTTGTTTTGTTTTATACTGTTTAACGTCGACTTTACATATTTCAACACTAAAAACTCTAAAAAATTTTCATTTAATCAAAATTTCATTTCATAAATTCTCATTTCTTTAAAAAATTAGGTATCACATATGTCAAGGGCACTTCTTAAAGACTGTTCTTACCCCTTGGCCCCAGAATTATTGTTATAATGCTATTAATAAAAACACTAAGCAAAAAAAAAACTAAGGCCGATCACAATAGTTTTTCTTTTGGAGAAACGAAACCCAGTATAATTGTAGGCCTGCTTGTTTTTATCAGATTAAATATAAAGTAATCCACTTTACCCTTAGCATCTTTTAATCCTTTCATCTTAAATGACACATTTCCCTTTGCAAAGCACTGTGATAAATCAAATGTTCTAAAAAGTGCTATTTCACGTTGAAAACAAAACAAAGAGTTTTTGAGAAAAATACATTTTTATACAGATTATTTTTCAACGTTTTTATCAACCAATCATTTAACAATATTTCTGGCCACGTGTTTATTTATATCCAATCATATTATAGCTATATTGGGAATTTTCTACTGTAGAAAATTCTAGTGAGAATCGCTGTAGTATTTTGTTTCTTAGTATTTCTCTTTTACAACAAGATTTCATACCTAAAACTAATTAATAATTGAATATGAATATATTATTATTTATAATTATTGTTATTAATTTATTATTTACCAAAATATACCTCAAAATATTATTTCTATAAAATGTAATGACAGTTTTTATAGGTTGACTTTTATGAACATGCTTGCAAGCCTAGCGCAGTACCGCGCTAGTCAGTACTGCAGTAAGTGACTAAACTATTGACAGAACCATAATTTGCAATTTAAAAATGGACAAAAAGGTTTTAGTTTAGTTGAGAATGTAATTAAATTAACCAAATCAAAGAATATGCCCGTAAAAATATTAAGTTAAGTAATAAAACAATTTATATCAATTTGAGATGAAAAAAATATAAAAGTTGGTTTTATATATTATAAATCGTTAAAAAATAATCGCTAAAATCGTTAAAACAAACGAATAAAGATTTTTTAAATCCGCTTTTTTTTGAGTTAGAGCTCCACTAATAAAGAATCGACCCACGGTAAAAAAAAATAATTAGATCTAAATTATTTTTATTTACTACAACTATGGCAAAAAAACACTGTTCGCTATATCTATAAAAAACGAGCTGATCGAGAAAATCGGAAAAAGGTTCCGAAATCAGCGCATCAAATATAGCCAGAAACAACTAAAAGCTCCCCGGCAAATAAAAAAAAATCTTTTTTAACCGACTTTCAAAAAGGAGGAGGTTATCAATTCGACGTGTGGCTTTGTTTTTTTTTATGTTTGTTCCCGAATAACTTTGGAACGAATAAACGGAATTTGATGAAACTTTTTGCAACTTAAAGAGGGCATTCATGAGGTGGTCCCGTTTTAATTGGACGCTCGGTTAATGCCGGGTAAGCCGGATAATTAAGGTAAATCTAATCATTTTAACGCAATTTCACTTAAAAACGGCTTATTTTGGTTCTACTACCAGCCAAATTTTTAGAGAAATATCGGATAACTCGGATAAGCCGGATAACTTGATTAAGGGGGCACTTAAATATTACGGCACACTGAAAATCTTCTAAATACCGCTAAACTTGATTTTCTGGACCTGTAATATTAAAATACCAAGAGAAAATGATAAATGTTGTGATTTTACCAAAAGGCGTTGTTTGATTATTACTTAACGCTTAAAGTTTAACAAGATTTTCTTTAGTATTTCGTTTAAAATAAGGTTGGTTGGACTCTTGGGCGCTGAAATAAAATTATTACTTTTATTTTTTTAGAAATTTATCTGTAAGACAATGACGTCACAACTCACTCTCAGTGCGTTTGTTAAAAAATAATTGTTAGTAATTAATTTAGGGAATGGTGAAATTGGCATGATTATTTTTTACTTTTTAGAGACACCGAAGTGGGTTAATTGTTTTTGTGAAAAGTTTTTATTGTAGAGTAGTGTTATCAAAGTTAAATTGTTGCACTGTAAGTCCCGTACAATAGAGTATTTAAAAACTATACATGCATGTACGGATATTGGGATTAATGTTTTTTAAATACTTTATTGTCCATTATAGACATACAGGGACAAAAACTCAATTTATGTCTGCAGGTTTTTCAGTATTAAACTCTAACTCCAAAATAATTAAAAATTGAATATTCTATGGAAAACATTTAGTTGTGAATATGTGTAATGCTTCGCATTCCAAAGTTTACTCTTCAGAATACCGGGTGTTTCAGGAAGGTGGTTCACCCCCATAACTTTTTTACTTTTTTAGGTAGGATCTTGAAATTTGCAGAAGCTATATTATGTATAATTTAAGATTTTTTGACATACTTAGAAATTTTTTGGCACTTCCGGTTTCGCCAGAAATGAGTCGAACTTTCGATTTTTAAATGGAAAACCCTGTATATTTTTACATATTTTGATTCAGAAATCAATTCTGAGAACAAGCATGTGTCACTTGTCAAATTTTGACAGGTCATGTGATTTTTTAGTTAAATCTTCAGTTTAAATCTTTTGTGTTTTAATGCCAAGTTCTTCCAAATAAACTATGTGTGGTATCAAAATCTTCGCAAGGAAATTCTCTTTCATTTTAACTGAATGAGCCACCCTTTTTCCATTTGAAAAAAATGACATGGACCAAAGAATGATTTTCGAACCTTTAAGAGCCCATCACATTTAGAGTTCTGGGAAAAAAATCAAAATAGTATTTTTCCGAAGATACTAGACCAACAATTGGGCGAATAAGCTAATTTAAGGCACGCACGCACGCCTCGACATACACACAATTCTATTTTTGGGTAAGTAGGGGAATAAATAACTTATATTACCACTATTAACCGTACTAAATTTCAATGTGATAAGTCAAAGCATTTTCTTGTAATTACACAAAATCGATTTTCCTAATTTTAACTTTTTTATGATATCAAAAAATTTGAGGGTGATGGAGACAAACGGCCTTCGGATTTGGATTCAGCGACCGGAAAATAGTATAAACCTATTTCTGGAATCTCAGTTAGAGAAATCTTCAGATTTATTCGTGAGCAAGTAGTATCTTTTAGTTTGTATTCGTTTTTTGTTATTTATGTGCAATAGTTTTGGATGGCTTTGAAAAAAAAATATTGTCAAAATTTTTGAAATAAAAGGTATTTTTTAAGTATTTTTTTTTTTGAATTATGCAAGTCAAAAAACACAATCATAATTTTTTTTCGTTGCAATATGTGCAATATAGGGTTAAATACCGTTGTATAATTCCCTTCTAGTACTAGGTGCTACGAATAGTATAATAACGAACACGAATTGCATTATGTAGATAGATTTTGGAATAAATTAGGGAAAATCTGGGAAAATTGAATATTTTTTAATATTCCGCATCATTGTTTACCAGTTATAAACCGTCACCTGGAAATTTTTATTAAAAATGTTTGGAAAATAATGACCAGATGGGTCGTAACATCAATTTATATGGGCCATTAGCAATGAGTTACATCAATCAATACCAAACTACATGGTATTAATCATTTAAGGCAGAGTTGCCATTAATTTGCATTTAAACTGCTGAGTTAATGAGGTTTTCATTTTGAAATTATAACAACTTTTTAACAAAAAAAAACTGCTGCCAACAAAATAATTTTTTACATTTTGTTTAACCTCGTACTATTCTACCTAATTAAGCATCCCCTAAGTCCAGGACTTGTGTGGGCTAGTAGCAGAGGGAACCACCGGCTTTAATTGACTTTCGAACCAATTTATAGGGAGTGTCCGCTTCACTTACGCCTCCGCCAAATTTCAATTATTAATTAACTGAAAAAGGCAAATCGGCGAGTAGGTGAGAATCGAACTCACGCTATTTTGGGTAGTAAACTCGTCAAGTAAGACGCGGTAGTCCACTACACCAATCCTCCCATAATACTTTCGCCTTTTTTTTGTTGAGAAAAATAGTTTTTCTTCAAGCGTACTAAAATGTTCATATTTTATAACTGAACACACTAGTTAGAAGTGATCTATTTTTTTACAGTAAAAAAATGAGTTCATAGTTGTACGCCGTAAAAAAAGTTAGTTAGCAAAACCACCACTGGCGGCAGCACTCTTTGACTTTGATAACAGCTTCAAACTTGTTTGTTAATTGTGTAAATAGGTGGTTGACTCGAGATTCTGTGCAAAAACCTTGTGTAAAATTAATTAAAAATGATTAAAAAAGAATATATGGTTTATACACCTAAAAATCTCTCCGAAATTGCAAATGCTACATTAGTGTACGATTTAATCCTACGAAAAAAATTTAAAATGAGCTAAGGAAGGTTTAAGTTTATTTCAAAAGGGTTTTATTGGCCTATTTTAATAAAAAAAAAAAACATACTTTATTACTTAATAAATTAAATTCAAAAATTAATTTAAAAAATATATATATATAGGTTGCTTGAAGCAAAACTAGTATGTTTCACTCAGAGTAAAAGTGTTTTTTTTCTCGTCTGTAGTTTCCGGACTCCGCTTCGCGTCGTCCGTAAATTCTACAGACTAGTAAAAAAGCTTCACTTTTCCTCTTAGTAAAACAATATACTATTTTACCCTCTGCACATGGAAAAATCCCGATGTGTAACAAAACAATCCCAGTCTAGAAATTTTGATAAGTAACCTATGCATATCTATGGTCCAAATTTAATGTAAGTATAGTTATTGTAGTCACAAATTTCCTGGCTGACAATCTGACAGAGAGATAGACAGACACACCGACAGACAGACAGACCGACAGACAGATGTGTTTTGCGGAAATCGTGTTGTTAATATTAAACATCGAGAAACGTAAAAAATCAATAAATTTTTTTCAATTTCTTTTTATTAACGCAGGAATTATTTCAGGAAAAAGTAAATTTACGCGACTTCTGTCTCTAAAAAGTAAAAAAATATTTTTTAAAGATTTTTTAGCCTTACGTAATAATGGAGTTAGGTACCCCTTTCTTAATCCGTTTATCCAAATACCTATCCAGTACAAAACTTTGTGTTTGTCTGTCTGCCTGTCGGCGTGTCTGTCTGTCGGTCTGGCCGTTATAATTTGTGCACGAGAACGCTTTGAGCTAAAGACTTGGACCATAGGTTCCTTTCCAAAGTTCTCGGCTGGGATTGTTTTGGTAGAAAACTAAGTGAGGTAAGGGAAATATTTGTTTTTCAAAAAAAGAATCTTCTTAAAAAAAAAAGATTTTTTTAATGAGCTGTACCTAGATAGTATTTAACGAGATTTAAAATAAAATACAAAAACTTATATAGATATGGTTAATTCTGAATCATACAATCTTGATGCATTTTTACAGTTGCATTTTTCAAAATTATACAGGGTTATTCAGAAATAAGTTCGAGAAATTTAAGAGGTTAAAAAATATGAAAAAAAGTTCCTATAAAGATGGTCCGGGAATAAGTCCTAAGGGAGCTACGGCTCTTTAAAATTGTAATAGAAATAAGGTTTTTAATTAAAAACTTTTGAACCCTTTAAGCTAAAGCGACGAGCTTTTGCATGTATACTAGTATTAATAAGGGCAATAAGTTTATGTTAATTTATTTTTCTGAATTTATCCAGAGGCGTGCCTAGACGGACAAAATATGTGAGGCTTAACACATTTTAGCCCCAAACTTTTTTATGTATATTTTTTTTTGGATTTTTTGTAATAAATATAGATTCCTTCAGTAAAAATACATTAAAAAAATGTCATATAGTGTAACACTGTACGAACAACCGTTTAAAAAAAATGCAATTAAGAGGAAGTAACATTTTGTGCCACTAAAAATGTTACTTTTTGAAAGGCTATAACTCCTTTAATATTAAATTTAGGTCTTTTGGTGAAAAATACTTTTTTGCTTAGTTTTAAATAAAGAATCGTCCTGCAACATTAAAATTTTATTGGTGCTTTTTTTGTTCCCGATTCAATATGTCTATCTTTAAAGGGCCGCAGCTCCCTTAGGGCTTATTTCTGGACCAATTTATAGGAACTTTTTTTCACATTTTTTAACGTAGAAACACCTCTTAAATTTCTCGAACTTATTTCTGAATAACACTGTATAGTCTTATAACTGTGTGCTTAAAATAATAAAGAATATATTATTGAATTATTTACAAACGATTAAACTCGCCAGTTTGCCCTAATTTGGTTATTTTCTTACAAGGAAACTTTATAACTTGCTACAGTCAACTTTATAACTCCTGAATAATTTTCAGACTTGACGCATAGAAACTGACTTAACGTTACAAGTTTTAGATGAGATTTACCTTCGTTAAAATGCATCACTCATAGGCTCATATTCTTCATCATTTTATGCGGTCATAAAAAAATACTGCTTACACTCGAGTTACCTATAAGGTAAATGTCCCAAATATCGGACATGACCTAATTATCGGACACTTTTTCCCGTTTTTACAAAAAAAAAACAAGATATTTAAGCAATAAAATTAAAAAAATATATTTAATACGAAATTATAAACATATTTGAATCACAGCGTATCAATTGCCACTTATATCGTATTTTTTTAAGCTCTAATAACTAATAAACAGTCATGTGTCAGCAATCACGAAATATATAGCCTTTTTCTAAGCAAAGTAAGTAAGCCAAGGTATAACTGTAAAATGATTTTTTCAACATTCGTTATTGTTAAAATGTCTATCAAGATCTTTCTTATTCATAATATTGTACTTTTATACCAATTTAAAGCATTTTTGATGTTATTTTTAAGATATTTTTATATTTACGGTGTCCAATAAATAGGACAATAAAATATAGACAGTTTTATATATCGGACGGCCGTCCGATATATAGTAAAATGTAGAAGTATTTTTAACTTCGAATATAACATAAAGGAAATATTTTTTTAAAAGAAATGTTATATACAATGGCTCTAAAGAGTATAAAGCTTTTTCTACCCATTTATCGGACTAGCACTTTCTTTCAAATAAGCCGTTTATTAGGCATTTTTAGTAACTGTCCGATATTTGGGTCTACCTCATGATTTTGTAAGACCTAAATATCGGACACCATAAAATAATGCCATAGACTTGCAATATTATCTGGATGATTATTTAAGTATATCGCCAATGTTTTTTTGTAGCTATAGTTAATTATAATCATGCAATTAAGCATTTCTGTTCATAAAATCATTATTTTAATTCTCTCATTAATTTTAAAGACACATATTAGTCAAGTAAAAGTCTATGGGTGGTATAGTTATTCTTTAATAATAATATAAAATTTTGTAATGTTTTGTCATAAAACCTGCAGCAAGTAAGTTTATAAAAAATAATGAAAAATATATACATTTGCATTATATTAATAATTTTTTTTTTAATTTATTCATTATACATAGTCCGATAATTGGGACACAACTAGTCCGATTTTTAGGACACAGTGTCCGATATTTGGGATATTCGTGCTTTTTTTCGTATTTTACTTAATATTAAAAAACTATCAAAAATTAATATATATTTAATTATTTTTTTTAATAAATGAATAAATTTAAATTCTAGAAATATAAATTATATAGTTATTAAGGTTCATATGTAACTTTAACACACCATCAAAGTCCGAAATTGCTCTAAAGTGTCCGATATATGGGACCGTTACCTTACCGTGCGTTTCAAGGCATATCCACAAGCTCGCATAACAAAATAGTACATACGAATGCGGTACCGTGATTGGCTTACAAGATACATACACTTCAAGCCAATCACGGCATCGCATTCACATGTACTCATGTACATGTACATGTTGTTATGCGATCCTGTGGACATGCCCTCAAAAGTTCTTCAATCTAAAACTTTTAAACGCTTTAAGATAACTCAAAATTTGGAGCACGTAAATAACATAACCCAAATTATTATATATATATATATATATATATATATATATATATATATATTCTAGAATATATATATATATATATATATATATATATATTCTAGATCCAAAAATATAAAAAAAGTTCCTATAAAGGTTGGTCCGGAAATGAGCCCTAAGGGATCTAGGGCCCTTTAAAATTGTAATAAAAATAAGGTTTTTAATTAATAACTCGGGTACCGTTTAAGCTAGAGCGGCGAGCTTTTGCATGTATACTAGTATTAATAAGGGCAATAAGTTTATGTTAATTTATTTTTTTAATTTATCCAGAGGCGTGCCCAGACGGACAAAATATATGAGGCTTAAAACATTTTTGCCCCAAACTTTTCTATGTGTATGTTTTTTGGATTTGTTGTAAAAAATATAGATTTCTAGAGTAAAAATACATATAAAATATCATATAGTGTAACACTGTAGGAGCAACCGTTATCAAAAAAAAATGCAATTAAGAGGAAGTAACATTTTGTGCCACCAAAAACGTTACTTTTTAAAAGGCTATTACTCCTTTAATATTAAATTTAGGTGTTTTGGTGTATAATACTTTTTTGCTCAGTTTTAAATGAAGAATCACCCTGCAGCATTAAAATTTTATTGGTGCTTTTTTTTGTTCCCCATTCAATACGTCATCTTCGAAGGGCCGTAGCTCCCTTAGGGCTCATTTCCGGACCAACCTTTATAGAAACTTTTTTTCATATTTTTGGATGTAGAATCACCTCTTAAATTTCGGTACGCGAGTTCTGGAACAGGCTGTATGTTTCTAAAAAAGTATGTACTATTTGTATAAAAAATTATCTATAGTGTCTAGACCAATAACAAAATAATAAAAATTCCCCTTCACAATTTCCCCCATTTGTATCGGAAATTTGATTCGAACACCATTAATTCCACATGATGTCACGATATTCTATGCACATTTTGATTCAAAATCTTTTCCACATGTTGACACTAGTAAAATGGACTTTTTTGAATATTAAATGATAAAAACGTAAAAATGCGGGTTAGACTTGCTCGCTGCATCTCAATCTCAGAAAACCAAAATAGCTCGAAAATAAGGCACTAAATGATTAGTATCGTCTAGAAACATCCCCAAAATGTCCCCAAATGCACACAAGTAACATTAATAATATAGTAAGGACAGAAATTTTTTATTTCAAACAAAATTATAAAAATATTAATTTATTATTCCATCAATCTATTTTCTAATCATCGTACAGAGTGATATAGGTAGACTAACAGTTTCGGGCTGCTGGCCCTCTTCAGTACCAAGAGTCCACTCTGCACGCTGATTAAGAAAACGTTTTTAGACTTTATTCGCAAAAGGAATATAGTCATTAGATTGATGTAGACTTGTGCGCCATCTATTGCTAGATGTAGACAACTACTCATACCTCTCCTAGTCTGAAGACTTTGAATGGTAGCAAGTTGAAGACTCGTGTGTCTCAAGCACATAGTACCACTAATGTGTGATTAGACGTAGAATTCGTAAGGACAGAAATTTTTAATTTTAAACAAAATTATAAAAATATTAATTTATTATTCCATCAATCTATTTTCTAATCATCGTACAGAGTGATATTGGTAGACTGACAGTCCAAACCAATATCACTCTGTACGATGATTAGAAAATAGATTGATGGAATGATAAATTAATAATATAGCTCACTTTTTTATTCCTATTTTTTAATCCATTCAGACACTTAAAATAGCATGCTATTTTTGACATATATCAAAAATATCGACCTAAAATAGTTCCGGAAAATCATGCTGTTTTCCATGTTTCTTGCTATATAAAAGCAAGTTTAGGATGCTACATACTACGCTTAATCGGGTTTTATTGGAATATTGAAAGTTCCGTATCTATTTTTGTCTTTTTCTAGTCATAGTCTAGTCATAGCTCAAAAATGCATCGGAATTTTTTGTAAATAATTATTTGAGCTTTCTCTTTTTTTTTTGTATGATAATTACTTTAGTAGCTAGTATTTTTTTACTTGGACTTAATTCTTGCTAAGATACTTGCATGCCAAATTTTGGATTTATTGTTTCTATAGTTTCTGAAGTAGATGTGACAGACGGACGGACAGACGGACAGACGGACGGACGGACAGACAGATAACCGAGTAATCTTATAAGGGTTCTGTTTTTGGTTTTAGAGGTACGGAAACCTAAAAAATTGTGAACACATGTGTCCATTGATAAAAATTCAAAAACCTAACAAAAAGAAACAACTTTACATAATAACTAATACTTCCATACCTTCTTAGGATCCCCTTTTGTAGGACATTCAAAAACAACCCTTATGATTTCCTGTCACAAAATGTATAGCACTATATATTGAAACTACACTATATTATCGTCTTGAGTATTGACAAGTTCCCTACTTGAATAGAGAATCTTGGTAAGCATTAACATCTAACCATAAATGGCAAGTATTCAGAGCGCAAAGTTCGAGTCCCCCAGGACTCGTCATTCGAATGACACGGCGGAGAAGGACTGTGATTTTGCCAGAAATTTGATACATAACTCGGCTGCCACTTCTTAAAATACAGTAACCAATTTTACTTTCCCCAAGGAAAGTCTGGTGTTAGTAAAAACATTTCGAAAAATTTTATTGCTTATTTTACGTTTCTTGACCTCTTATATATCGTCGGCTTACAAGTAAAGAGCACTAAGTCCAAAAACATGGTTTTGAGATATTGACAAATTTAACTTTCACTGTTGTTTTTTAATTTTTGTAATAATTGTTACAAAAATGCACGTTTCGCCAAACAAACACTAAGTCGCTTAGTGCAGAAACATTTGAAATAATCTAAGTAAAACGCACTAAGTGCATTAAGTGACTTAGTGCCTATTGCCAGTAAAAATTTTATTCAAAATCAAACTGGTGCGTTTTGTATAGTGGGTAACTCTCTTGGCAGTCCACCTAGAAGTTAGTTCGATTTACCTGTACATAGATCATCAAAAATTAATTACAGTGCCATAAAAATCCCATTTTTGCAAAAAAGTGACTTAGTGCCTTTTACTTGTAAGCCGACGATATAAAAAAAAATGATTTCCGTCAAAAACAAAATATGTTTGTCTGTCTGTCCGAGAAGTTTATGACCACGATAACTCGAGAACGCTTTGAACAAGACTTTAAATTTGGGTTGCTTATCCAAAGTTCTAGGCTGAAACTGTTTTTGGTAGGAATCAATGACGGGTAAGAGGGTAAAATGGGGTAAAAACTATTTTTGAACCTTTTTTTTAGTTTTTTTTCGTTTCTTGAAAAAAATATATTTTGATTTTTTTTCCAATTTGTTTCTTAATTTTTTTCGTTTTTAATAAACCAAGGACTATATTGCCCTACTACGCTAGAAAGCAGTAACTCCATTTGCCGCAGAGCAACGTTTTCACGTCAACTCTGATGTAATATTTTGAAAACGCTGTTATGCGACAAATGGAGTTACTGCTTTCTAGCGTACTAGGGCAGTATAGGGGAAAGTATTATTTTGTTGGCAGCAGTCTTTTTTTTAATGAGTTTCCACTTGTCCTATTCTTTTTATAATTCTGGGAGAAAGGTAAAAAATTAAGACAATTGAATTAACCAAAGCATAGTCATAGATCAGATATATACATCTGCTCCAACAGCCAAGCAGTCCTCAAGGCTCTCAGTGCACCCGGCACAAGATCCAGTCTAGTGCAGGAATGCATAGAAGCCCTGGAGGAGCTAGCGAGGAACAAAAGAATCCACCTTGTATGGGTCCCTGGACACAGCGGGATACCAGGCAACGAGAAGGCAGACGAACTTGCCAGGCATGGGACCTGAACCCATGCTTGGTATTAGAAGCAAACAAGTCACATCAGCCCTCAACACGTGGGCTGGAGAAAAAAAAGCTAAGAGAAAGCTGGTCAACGGTCACGAACTGCAGGCAGGCAAAGGACTTCCTTTCCGGTCCAAGCAAGTCAAAAACCGCGTGGCTACTAGGAAGAAGCCTAGCCACGATCAGCCAACTCACAGGGATCCTCACGGGTCACTGTGGACTAGGAAGCACCTGTTCAAGATGAAGGTCGGTAACGACCCCGTCTGTTCGGGTTGCGGGATAGAAGAAGAATCGTCCTTCCATTTCCTAGGACAATGCGATCGGTTCGGCAGAATTGGACAGGAGATCTTCGGAGTGGCAACGCTCCGAAGAGAGGAGTTGCGTACCCTTGTCTGGACAGATATCGCGACCTTTATAAGGAGGTCCGGCAGGTTTAGGCAGGGAGTATGGTAGATATGTGTCTGGGACAGCTCGGGGATGGCAAAAAGGGCCATAATGGCCTAGTTGCCTGGTTTGTAGCCTCTCTTACTACTAGATACTGTGTTTTGAATTGTGGCAACCGAACTTGGCTCACGCTGCGTTGGCGATAATGGAAGCGTTTTACGTTTATGATAAATTTGTCATGTTCTGATATACAACAAATATATACTGACAGATCTGTATTGACTAGAAATTGAATACACTTTATTAATGTTACTGGCAAATGCTACGAGCGACAAATCCAAACAAACGAAAACAGAGACTTTTTCGATACGAGTGGCAAAATCTTTGAATATAACGAAAACTTATGGGTACACAGAAAAAAAGGTTATCGTCCACTAAAGGCTCTAGTTGTCTAACTCCAAATTTTTCAAAAATGAGATATTTATCAAATTTGCTTCATTATCTGATTACCAACATACTTCAAAAAAAAAAAGTTGCATTAAACCAATATCAGCCTCAAAAAATGTAAAAATGTAAATATTTTAAGTCGCTAAGTGTCTAACTCCATCATATGATTGTGAGAAAACAATTAAATGAGAACTGTCACTAATGTCAAACTATTTCTCGACAACAGGGGATCCCGTTTCAAATATTTGTTAATTTACTGTTTGATGATAATTATAATTATTGCCATTAATAATGTATATATATATTATGCCTACCTAGTAGTAATATTATATATTAAATATAAAAATATAAATTTTTTGTAATAATATTACGCGATATAATACGATAGGTATCCTCCTTTATCTTCCCTTGGAGTTAGACCATTAGTGAATTTAGATTCTGTGGTTAAAATTTAATTTTCAAATAATTTATATAAAATTGATAACAATGAAAAGTTTTAAATACATTAACACATTTCAAACATTTTTACCTGTGAACAAGCTAGTTTTAAAGTTCTAAATTGCTATAATTAAGTTTTAAATCGTTAGAGCCTTTAGATGACGTTATCTTGGCAGAAGATGATAAATTATCTTGGATTTATATTATCTTAAAGCGAGGTAATAATGTTCTTTTAAGATCATGTATCCTCGGTTTAAGATTATCTGTGACTTTGGTTTCCTTTAATTATTCTCTTGGTAGAAAAATTCTTGTGTCAAGGATTATTTCCCTTAATGCATTTAAAATAGTAACAGAAAATCAAGAGTTATTATCTTGACTCAAAGCCCCTGTTGTCTTACGGTAAAGAGTTTGCCGGCATCACCCTACGTAGATATACAATAGTAGCAGTAGTTCAAGATATGCGCGGAAGAGAAGTTAGGTTTGTTTTTGTTTGCCGTCGGTTGTCTTTAAAGGTGTAACATTGTTTTATCTGCTTTAAAATGGACAAATTTGTATCTGTTACCCTCAAACGATGGGGATTTTCAAATTTACTTAAAAAATTCACGGGTAATTAGCTTAAATAATTTATACCTATAAGCGCCATTTTGCAATGGCGTTGCAATAAGTTTTTCTTCAAAAATAAGTGCTTTTTCCTACGACCACCTATGAAACCAAATTTCACATGATTAACAGAGTAAGAAAGTATCATATTTCATAAGCGTGCGAAATAATATTATACATGTGTGGGAAATTGTTTCAAAATATTTACCATTCTATTAATCCTGGAACCTGACTGGGGTGAATATGATCTTGAATCAAGAGAATCATAATCTTAAATTAAGATTATAATTCTCTTCATTCAAGATTATATTGTCCCCTATATATCCTTAAATCTAGGACCTCAAATGCCAAGATCACGGCGGACTTGATCCAAGACAGTCATGGCGTTGAACATATCGAAAGCCATGGCGGCCTTGGTTCAAGATCGTTTTGCTTTGATTCAAGATATCCTTTTTTTCTGTGTACTTACAATGCTGGTACTAATAGTACCGACTAGGACAAAAATCTAATAATACCAGCATTGTTTTAAAAAACATTGTTATTTATATAACAGCTATATAAAAACAACCCTGGTAGAAAAGTACACAAATGTAACTTAACATAACATTAGATTATAATCTAATTAGTGACATTTTTATGTTTAGTCTCAAACGTTATACATAAACGTTATAAAATATATAAATCTGACCTTAAAAACTAACGTTTAAAGCCGTTTAAAAGTTAAAAGGGGTGGATTTTCCACACGCACTGTAGATCCATTCTATAGAATGGACAAATAACTCTGGGACACACTGTATACCTCTAATATGTAGGTATAGCCGTCATAATTGAGCCTTCACGTTTGATTTTGCAATTATAGGCAACAATTACTTTTTAGAACCAATACCAATTTAGATCTTCACAATTCAATAAACAAGAATAATTGGCATCAATTTGCAAATTTAGAAACGTATTTGCCTTAAAACGTACATACCTACAGTGCGCGCACAGGCGGAATTTTCTAAGCAGTTTTTTAAAATGGATTTAAATTCCGTAGGTATGTACCTATTTATTTTTTACAAAAAAGTATTGTTTTGTATTATTGAGTTTAAAAGGGGAAGTCATAAGTTTTAGTCTGTAAATTTGGTTGTTTTTTTAAAACTTGTATTACGACTTGGCAAAAAGTTTCAGATTAATCAGCATTAAGCAACTTTTTACACTTAGCTGAGAAGATTAATTTGCTAATTATTAAAACAAGAATTTGCTGCTCATATCCCCCGCCCCTCCCTCCTCAAACCTAAAAAATGTCTAAGACAGGCAGATTTAGTTTTAGTATTTTTGCAGTAAAAAAAATACTACTGCCAACAAAATAATACTTTTTCCTGTAGGTCTAGGTTTGTTAATAAACTAATAAAAAAAATTGAAAAACCAGAAATTTTTCAAAAAATATTTCAAATTTTTTTTTGAAAAAAAATTTAAAAAATTTTTATTTTCGAAAAAAATTTCTTTTTTTGAAAAACGAAAAGAAAAAATAAAAAAAAATGTTTAAAAAAATATGTTTATCACATTTTACCCCCTTACCCCACCTCGATATTCACCATCTGCAAATTTTGATATAGGCGGCAGCCATATTGGATCTGCCATTTTGTAAAAATTAAAATAAGTATTACATTCGTAATCAGCGACCTCAAAAACCCCTGTACAATGGTTTTTAGTAAAACATCTGCAAATTTTCATATAGGCGGCAGCCATATTGGATCCGCCATTTTGTAAAAATTAATTTTAATGTTAAATTTGTATTCAGCAGCCCCAAAAACCCCTAAATACAAATTTTGGTATAAATTGGAGCTTATTAAGCGTTTTGGCCATGAATTTAGAAAATTCCGCCTGTGTGGTGAGGTTCAAAAGTCACCCCCTTTCTTAACTTTGGAATGAATTGATATATCGACTTCAAATATGGACACGTAAAAAAATCAAAACTATCTTTTTGCATATATTTATTAATTTCAACTTTTAAAATGTGGACTTGGTGATTTTTTTTTAATGAAAAGGGGGCGTGTTCTTTGGTTTTTTTACAGAAATTTAGGAGCAAATTCTCAATTTAACCGTGTTTTAAAGCCCCCCAAAAAAGGCTAAAAAAATAAAAATTAATGATTAAATAGAGAATTTTATAATCTTTAAAATGGTGTATCCTATTTGGGACCCTAGTGCGGCGGAACCCTACTATTCTAAAAGCTACATTAATCATCAAGATAAACCTCCTTTTAAGTGACAAATTTGTCCTTGTAAAAACACAGGATGTATAAAGTGACTGATTAGGCACATTTTTCTTGGTATATCCTTACTTTTCGTAGTACAAGGGGAAATCAAGAGCTCTTTAGAATTTTTTGCGGAAGAATAAAAGGGTTGACAGATACAAAAAAAAAGTAAACTGGATTTTTGAATTAACCTTTTTCATTCATGAGTAATGGAAATGTAAAAAGAAATATTTCTTTTGATGGTTGTAATTTGATTATATCCTTTATAAAACTTTAATTAAATATTTAAGTGGACATTTTAATGAACAGACAAAATTATCCATGTCAGTTTCATTTGCGATTAAAAATCGTAGTAAAAGAAGAGAACCAAGATAAAAACCGAGTCTGGATCATACGGCCGAAAGTTGTACGACCGAAGAAATGCTTTTACCCCCTCTACTGTATTCTACAGGGGTCCTCAATATTTGATTAAAACAATGAATTTCTTATGCATATTGTTACACCAGGCGAGCATTTATTATTTAATTAGCTAAAGCTAAATTATTTAGCCTAAATATAATTGGTAACGTAAACCAACGCCTCCGATTAAAAAAAAAACACCAAACCAGCAAATTAACATAGAAAACCATTGTTAACGTAAACCAACGCACCCATTAAAAAAAAACACTAACCAGAAATTCGTGAGTATTTTAAAAAATGTTTGTTATAAAAATTTTAACTATTATATTTATTAATTTGCAGAGAATAGTAATAAGCAACCAGTTTTCGAATATTTTTTTAGTTTTTTCCGAGGCGGGTATTACGGCCTAAAGCCAGGTTTGTAGTAGTGGCAGCACTGTTTTCAGTGGCTCTCAAAGTGTAGGCAAGTATTTATACATTGAGATATATAACTGATTGCATATTACTATTCTCTGAAATTTAATAAATATAATAGTTAAAAATTTTATAACAAACATTTTTTAAAATACTCACGAATTTCTGGTTAGTGTTTTTTTTTAATGGGTGCGTTGGTTTACGTTAACAATGGTTTTCTTGGTTAGTTTGCTGGTTTGGTGTTTTTTTTTTAATGGGAGGCATTGGTTCACGTTACCAATAGTTTTGTTTGGTAGTTTGCTGGTTTGGTGTTTTTTTTTAATAGGAGGCATTTTTCAGATACGATATTTCAGAATTTAGAAGGCGATATATTTTAAGAATCAAATAGGATTATATTTAGGCTAAATAATTTAGCTTTAGCTAATTAAATAATAAGAAATTCAATTTTTTTTTCTTTTTTCGAAATAAGAGAAAATTATTTAAAAAAATGTATTTAAAACTGTACATGCCTCAGTCATCTAAGATAACAAATCGTTTACTTTCAACACGCCCTCCAAATATCTTTAACTAAGCACAATTTTTGTAGATATATCTGAAGGTATACCTTCAGATAGATTATAGTTATTTATGGTACTAGTGGGTAAAGTAAGATATTGCACATGAGAAAATTAACCTGCGAGGCGTCATCCAAGCAGGTTAATTTTCGAGAGGGCAATATCGGTTTACCCATGAGTGCCATACAAGGTTTTATCCAATAAATAGCTTAGGAATTCATATTTTTATTAAAAATTTTAATGAGATTTACAAGAAAATAATTTGACAAGTGACAGTTGAGTGGGTAAAATAAATTATTATCCACTCAATAAAGTAAAAGCCACGCTGGGGTTATTATTGAGTTTATCTATTTAAAATAAAGCTGGTAATTGTCTTATTATCTGTCTGTATTGGATAAAATTATTTACCCTTTCCATTTACGGCGTGAATTCTGGGACACCCTGTATATAATAATTTCCCTACAAGTTTTTCAATGGCACGATAATGCCACCTTACTTTTAAATTCTGATTTATTGATATTTTTCCCATCAAGTACTTAATAGCTTTTATGCTTTTTATCAGCATATCAATTTATAAGCCCAAATTGAGCTTGCACCACCCCTCGTAGATAATTAGGTAAGACTTTTTTAAAAGCTTCTAAAACTCTGCTAGAATTACTTATAAAACAATTTATTGTAATTTTGAATAAAAAACTACCCTAACTTACATCTATGCACCCTCTATTTTTTCATGAAAATCTATGGTCGAAAATCGATATTTTATTATTATTGGATGAAAAAGGTTTCCATAAAGAAGCAGATGCACTACGTAGATATCAAGGTCTTACCATTCAAAGTAAGATGAGATTGAAATTAGGTTTTCTTCGAAGATGATCTTTCCTACCAAGGTAGAAAAGTACAAAAACCTAACTTAACATAACATTAGAGTAGTGACATTTTTATGTCTCAAAGTCTCTTAAGTCTCAAACGTTATACAAAAACGTTATAAAATATATAAATCTAACCTTAAAAACTAACGTTTGACAAAAACGGTATAAAATATTTAATCCAACCTTAAAAACTAACGTTTGACAAAAACGTTATAAAATACATAAATCTAACGTTAGTTTCCTAACTAAATTCTAACCTTTTTCTAACCTTATTATAACTTTAAATATTTTTTAAATTTCCATTATTAATACGTAAGCTATAGTAGAAAATACTCATTTCAGACAGCTATTTGCCCAGGTTTGATAATTATTTATTATTTCTATAATAAGTTTAAAAAAATATCCCCCAAAAGTCAAAATTATAGTAAGTCTGGCAACGCTGTATTAGAATTGAAAAAAATATTTTAAGATTCTGAATGTATAAATAAATATTAACTAACTAAATATAAAGTTTTTCTGAGAGGTAAACGTATCTATCAAAGTATAACAGGATATTAAACGAAAAATATTTAGGGCCACCTAAAAAGATGGCTATTTTATAAATAAATGTAACGAAATTATGTTTAAAAATATAATGATTGTATATATTCATATTTATTTGTATGAATAAATTTGTCTCCAGCTGCCATTTTATGATGCAGGTAGAAATTTTCTAGTTGGCCACCATAAAAGTAAAAATTAAAGAAAAAAGTGAGTCCTTTGCAAAGTCGAGCTAAAAGTGAATAACGGCTAACCGTGACATAAACTGCAAAATTAAGTAAAATAATTTCGAAAAAGTTGTTTATCCAATTAAAAATTTAAAAGAATAACTTTAATCTCTCATTTAATTAAAAATATGTATATCTAATTAATTACCTTTTTATGGAGAGGAATTTTACAGCAAGGATGAGCAGTAAATTTTAATTTCCTTAAGCACTTTACTTGATTATTTTGCTTTCCCATTTAAAAAATTTAAAAATAAGGAAAGACTAGTATTTTTAAGTTATTTTTACATTTCATAACGTTCTATGTTGAAAAAAATCGATTTAGATAAAAAAAATGGTTGGTCGGAAGGTCGGTAGTTCGGTCGGTCATTTGATCGGTCGGTTTTCCAGGATTTTTTTAATCAAGTGAGCTTTCGTTTAAAAATTCAAATATTTTACATCGGCACTTAGGGAGCGTTCAAGTATTACGTAACGCGCTAGGGGGGGGGAGGATCTCGAAAACGTTACGACGCGTTACAGAGGGGGGGGGGTGTCAGTAAAAATGTTACGTAACACTTAAAAAATTATAAACTTAAAAAATGTTTATTGGATCACGTTTTTAACAATGATCTAGGCTTAAAAAGTCCAAAATGGCAAAATTTTACGTTACGTTACGTAATACTCCCTTAGTGATACTAAGAGTGCCGATGTATTGAAATCTTCGCCGAAAAGACAAAATCTTTGACCACGTTTTTTCACATTTCTCGACGTTTTAGACCATTCTGAGTCGAAATCAGTAAAAAAACATTTTGCGTCCGTCTGTCTATCTGTCTGGGTGTAAACTCTCTAACTCCATTTCTACATGAAATATCTACATGCGGTTTTTTGCATATTGTTTCTTATCGTATTCCGAAGAGCTGATTAGATTTTGGGGGTAAACGATTGGGGTTACCCCCAAAAATAGGGTAAAACTCCTATTTTTAGCGTTTTTTGTTTATAATTAAGGCAATTATTATTGTATTTGGTTAATTTAGCACTTATATAAAAGATAATTTTAAATTGGTCAAAAAATGTTATAAACAATGTTTTCCTAAAACGCATTGTTTTCGAGATATTGGCGTTTAAAGCAGTAAAAGGTCTTTTTCGCATATCTCACATATTTATAACCCGATTTCAAAAAATTATATTTTACGTAAAAGCTCTTTTTAAGCCCTATAAAAAATGTTATATACAGTTTTTTGCTAGAATATAATGTTTTAAAGATACAGAATTTAAAATCAAACAAAACACCTAGTTTGAAATTTGCAAACTAGATGGCTCTAGTGTACAATAGTGCCGATGTTTTGACAGGGTGCTTGCAACGTTTTATCTAGTTTAAAATTATAGCATTAGGTTAAACTGATAATTTCTATAGTAAAGTAAAAAAATGAATTTTAACTAATAAAACAACAGAATAGCATTAATTCTTTATTTAAACTAGCTAATAAAAATAATAAAAATCCGATAAATCCAGTAATCCGATAATTCAATAAAAATTATAAAAAATTTATTATAATTATATTTTATAGTATTGATTCAAAGCAAAAGCTTTAATTTTTTTCCAGTCCTCGTTTTCCATTATTTATTGAGGTTTTTGCCAGTTTCATTATTTTTGTTTGACTTCTAAAATTCACTTTTTAAAAAAAAATTACACACTTTGGCGCAAAATTATTTTTTAAATATGAGGTTATGTTACTAGTAGGAGATAATTTTATTTTTTTATCGTAGAGTACTGTAGAAAAATTTAACTTCTCGAAATAAAAACTAAAGCTGGTAATGAAAACAGTAATTTGCAGGCCTGTGGGTATTAATTAAAAATAATGGTTGCAGTAAAACGCGCATTAAATATTTTGTAAAATTTAATCAATCCAACACAAAACAAATTAATAGTCCATTTTGGTACTTGTAATTTTTGGCAACACTGGCTTAAATGGTATTATAACAATAATTTATTGCCAAAGTTTATAGATTAATTAATGGCTATCAAATCAGTTTTATGTTATATCAATTCAACTACATACATAAATACACTGCCCAGTAAAAGAGCTTTCCCATTTTTCACCTCCGCTCGTGAAATAGATTTTTTCTTCAAGAGTACTAAAATGTTCATATTTTATAACTGAACACACTAGTTAGAAGTGATCTATTTTTTTACAGTAAAAAAATAAGTTCATTGTTGTACGCCGTAAAAAAAAGTTAGTTAGCAAAACCCCCACTGGTGGCAGCACTCTTTGACTTTGATGACAGCCATACTTCAAACTTGTTTGTTTATTATGTAAACAGGTGGTTGACTCGAGATTCTGTGCAAAAACCTTGTGTGAAATTGATTAAAAATGATTGAAGAAGAATATATGGTCTATACACCTACAAATCTCTCCGAAATTGCAAATGCTACATTAGACAAGTTACCATCGCGAAAAGTGTACGATTTAGCCTATGAAAAAAATTTAAAATGAGCTAAGGAAGGTTTAAGTTTATTTCGAAAGGGTTGTATTGACCTATTTTAATAAAAAAACGTACTTTATTACTGAATAAATTAAATTCAAAAATTAATATTTAAAATATATATTCTTGAAGAAAAAATAGTATGTTTCACTCAGAGGAAAAGTGCTTTTTTTTACTCGTCTGTAGTTTCCGGACTTCGCTTCGCGTCGTCCGTAAATTCTACAGACTAGTAAAAAAAGCTTCACTTTTCCTCTTAGTAAAACAATATACTATTTTATTATCAGATTCATTTTCAGCAGCCTCAAAAACCGTAATATACCAATTTTCACAAAAACTACCCCTCGCTTCGGGGGATTAAATTAGAACAAATTTATAATCAGATTTAAATTCCCCAAAAACCCCTATAAGCCAACTTTGACGAAAATATTGAAAATATTTAAAAATATTTACCCGGTGGAGTTAGAATTTTTTATTATCAGATTGACTTTCAGCAACCCTAAAACCCCCAATGTACCAATTTTCACGAAAACTACCCCCCACCCATCAGGGGGTGGAATTAGAAAAAAAATTTAATCAGATTTAAATTCCCCAGTAACCCCTATAGACCAATTTTGACGAAAATATTGAAAATATTTAAAAATATTTACCCCTCACCCTCGCGGGGGTGGAAATTATATTTTAAGTAAAAGCTCTTTTTAAGCCCTATAAAAAATGTTATATACAGTTTTTTGCTAGAATATAATGTTTTAAAGATACAGAATTTAAAATCAAACAAAACACCTAGTTTGAAATTTGCAAACTAGATGGCTCTAGTGTACAATAGTGCCGATGTTGCAACGTTTTATCTAGTTTAAAATTATAGCATTAGGTTAAACTGATAATTTCTATAGTAAAGTAAAAAAATGAATTTTAACTAATAAAACAACAGAATAGCATTAATTCTTTATTTAAACTAGCTAAGCAAAAAATTTATTATCAGATTCAGCAACCTTAAAAACCCCTATACAATATAGCAATTTTCAATTTTTTGCAAAAAATGTATTTTTCCCCATTTTTCCCCCTTGCCCCACCCCAATGTTCATCAAAAACCATCCCGAGCGAGAACTTTTGGTAACATACCTGTATATCAAATTTCAAGTCTCTAGCTTAAAGCGTTCTTAAGTTATTGTATCCACAAGATTTTTCGGAAAGAACAATCCTTCCACCGACCGATCGAAGGAAAGTACACCGAGAAAAAATAGATATAGTTTTTTTCATCAAAATTTAAAAGTATAGCAAAATAGGGGACAGTTTAATACCAAAAATAAACTCAATTTTCTCACTAATTAGTTAGAAATGGGGTAAATATTAATTACTAATTTACTTTAAAAAAATTGAAAGAATCATCTTCAGGGAAGATTCAAATATTCTTTCAAACAAGGTACACCTTACAATCTCCTACTTTTACGAGAAATAAATTAGCAGGGTTTCGTGTGCTCTAGTAATCCATGATCGGGTGGAACGATAACGAGAATGCATTCCAAGGATATATACGGGGGTGAGTTCAACCCCTAGCGAATGCCTCCCCTAACACAGTGCTTTGTTGTACAGGCCTGTGCATAAAATTCATTATATTATATTTTATTTTCTATTTTTGGTAATAAAACATATCTGTGACTATAAAATTTCACACTCATTTTTAGTAAAGGCAGTTTCATGTTTCGTATGTAAATATGAAAAATAATAACGCTATAACTGCTACACTCAGAAAATATAATTGTAATTTGAATACTAAATTTTATTTGTAAATATATATTTGTTATTTATATCGCCACCATTGGTATTTAATACTTTACTTGTGATATTAAATACTGCAATGTGTGTATTGTATACAAAATGTTGTCATACTAACATAGAGGCCGTGCTGGTACATTTAGATCCCCACGTAACTTTTTTATCAAAATATTGGCGATATGAGAAAAATATTAAATCTTTTTTGAATTTAAAGTTTGATTTCAATATCCAATTATACTGTGCAAAAATAAATAGCACCTTCATCCCATTGTCTAAACGGCAACTTCCGGTATAAAACGGAATGAAAAGTGCTGAATAAAATACCGGAAACTGATTGTATTGCAGAAATCAGCCACTAAGAACGAAATAAAATGTAGGGTTTGTTCAAGCATTACGTAACGCACCTAGGAGAGTTAATGCCTGTCCAGAAGCTTGCATAAGAACATAAAACATAAGAATGCGATACTGTGATTGGCTTACAAGATACATGGCGGAACATCAAGCCAATCACGGCATCGCACTGTTATGTTTTATGTTCTTATGCGAGGCTGTGGATGGGCCCTTAGCCGCGGCGTTATGTTAATTAAATTGACTAAATTTAATCTTTTATAATATAAAAGATAAAAAACATATTTTCCTTTTTCGATTTTTTTTTAACTTAAAAATCTAAAAAAAAAATTGTATTCTTTAAATACAAATAAACATACCTACAAAATTTCACAATGATATCTTTTTTCTTCTATATAAAGAAAAAAATATTTAAAAACAAAATATTTTTAAAATTTGAAGGTAATAAGACCCGTTAAAACTATTCTCTCTAGAATACGCATGCCGTTAATATAAAGTATCGCCAACATCTCGGTTTGTTTGTAAACAAATAGTAGGTATATTCAGGCCTGAACATTAACAATTACCAGTAACTGTTATTGTTGTCTCTGTTAGAACAAAGCTGTGCGAGTAAGACAGACAAATGTATATGTTGACTACGTTTTTGTCAGTTTTTACAAATGAAATGCCTATTCTAGAGAGAAGAGTTATTAGTTCGTTGCAACGAACACAGCACAGCTTTGTTCTAACAGACAACAATAACAGTTACTGGTAATTGTTTTGTTTACTACTATTTTTTTACAAACAAACCGAGATGTTGGCGATACTTTATATTAACGGTATGCGTATTCTAGAGAGAAGAGTTGTTAGTTCGTTGCTAGTTCGTTGCTCCGTATCAGCACCACATAACTTTTTTGTGCGAAAATGTCAAGTTTTGAGCCGAATAAGCGTCATTTGCGGAAACTTTTTCAGCTGAGGCGCATCGATTGCTTGATACAATAACATATTCTGAGCGTATCTTACCCGGACAACATCCATAAACTCATGAGGCCTCATGAGAGTATCATGTTATGATTTCCACGTTTTGTACTCATACGAACATCATGATGAGCACATCTCATGATTTTGTGATCATGTTATGAGTTTGTTATGAGTTTTTCATGAGGTGTATACATTTAACGTTAAATCATTAAATGATGTCATAATGACTTCCACGTGAAACAGCAAATGTTGCCCGGGACCCGATTGAGAACGATTGCCGAATTGTACAGGCTCCTGTAATGTTTCAATTTCAGTGCACTTTACAGCATTATGCTTATGGCCCCAATTGTTATTTCCTACCACTAACTAAACTTATTAAACGAATAAAGTCGCCTTCTAGGAATACTAGTATTAAAAGGCAGCTGTCTTTATAAGGATATACTAGTATACTAGTAATAACTAGTAATTAACTTACTGGTCATCTAATTCGACACACATTATCGGATTGGTCTGGTGAGCCGTAGATATCTGGAGGCTTTAGCCTGGAGGAACTAGTTCCTCCAGTCATCTTGGGGAACATTTCCACTGGGAAGTTTCCAGTGGGAAAATCCCGGTGTCCTCAAGTTGTTGAAAATGGACTTGTGTGGGGGTCTAGGGGGTCGATTTTTTCGTTATTTTTTTGGTATCTCTTCGCGTTTTCAAGATATGAGCAATAAGGTGTATGTGTATGTGATCTTTTTAAGCAGGGTAATTTCCTTTCTTTTTTTCAATTTTAAATTTCGCGGTTAATTTAAAGTTTGCGGTTAATTTAAAGTTTGCGCATGCGCATTCCGTATACCGCTGCTAGATCTTCATGACATGATCTCGTAATGACTTTACAATGAGGAGTCATCTGTATGCGTTCATGAACTCAGAGAAAATCATTAAATGATGTCATAATGACTTCCACGTGAAATAGCAAATGTTGTCCGGGTATTTGTTGCATTCTTAGTCCACGGTTGAAGCTCATATTTGGAACAAGGAAAGGTCATCAGTGTTTCCCGTAAAATGTATGCTATGATCGCCCCTAAAATATACGAAGCGTTATATGTCGCTGATTCCATTGTTGGTAGACGTTATGGTCGCAAAAAAACCATTCCGTCAAAAATGCTTTTTACTAAATTATACAGGGACTCTATTATAATAAATAGTTGGTTCTTTCCACGTGAGTTGGTTTACTTCCTTTTCGCGAAAAATTTTATATCAAATTTATATTCAAATTTTTAATATAAATTGTATACAAACTACTACAGATTTTGGGGTAATTTAAAATTCAAACTAATCTAAAAAAAAATACAAAGAGAAAATAAAAAAAATACTTAGTCTTTTTTTTCATAATTTCTGAAGAAATACACACTTAAAAAATTTTCTCGTATTTTTTTTTTGTCTCTCCGGGTGAATGTGTGAAGGACTTTAAAAAGCTAGGGGTGATATTTGACCCCTTCTGTCCCTTCACGAGGTCCCAAGACCGCAAGATACGCATGCTGAAATTTTAGGAATTACTACAAAAAAAGTAACACAGCTACACAAAAAAAAAGTCAAGAAATTTTTAGGAGACTTGTATTCCTATGTATTTTGAGGCGCTGAATCCGAATTTGATACGACCTTACTTTTGGACATTAACAAAGTAGGCGTGCGAATGGTCGTGATTATATTGAGTATCATGGGTAGTAACTATGCTAAAAAGTCATAGAAAAAACTCCGTATTGCGATGTCAGGAAAAACTTGAAGAAGAACAACTTTATTAAAAAACGGCTTCGTGAGCGATTTCAATTTTTGTCAAAAACTGTTTGGAAATGGGCCAAAAACAACCTAAAATCAAAAAATCCGGGGTGGTTTGACTTTTCATTTAATTTTTTTAAGGCTAACCGTGTATTATTATTAGGGTTATTGGGAAGTTGGGATGTTATAGAGTAGGGACATTAGGGAGTAGGGAAATTGGGATGTTAGTCTGTCAATATTTAAATTTTTTGTGTGTTTTGAGTTAATTTATATCGAAAACCTTGATGGGAAAATCTGCATTAAGATTCGGATTCAGCAGCCCAAAATATATAAGAAGCGATATATCACAACTTTGTTGTGAAAACCTAATTTATTTTATTTTTTTTAATTTCAAAAAACTTTTTACCCAATTTCGAAGATCAAAAATATTGAGATCCATAATTTAGCGTACGTATACTTATAGTGAAGAGATATTATTTTAAAAAATCAAACTTTTTGAATGATGACTAAAAGTTTGATTTTTTAAAAAAACTTTTTTGTAGAAATGTGTTAATGTATTAATCTCGGTATTAATGAATAGTTGCTATAATGAATCAATCCTTAATATACCGGGTGTACCAAATCTATTTACCCAGCGATTTTCTCGAAATTTATAAGAGATACTCAAGTTCTGAGAAAACTATTTTAAATAAGTCAACTTGAACTATCTTTTAGTATATATTTGATACTTTCAGCTCTTGAAATGTGGGCAGGGGGGCACAGAGGGACATTTTTTAAATAGAAAGGGGGTCGTGTGATAGATCATTTTAAAGCTTACAAAATTCTCCATTTAACTATATATTTTTTTTATTTTTTTAAACATTTTTTATTGGGTTTAAAATAGGGTTGAAAATGGGTATTTTTGTCAAAATTTCTCTAAAAAAATCAAACAATTTTTTAAAAATTACTAATTTCATAATGAAAAAACGTAAATTATACTTTTAAACTAGTTTTAATTGACATAAATAAAAATTTACAAAAAACAAAACTTAAAAAATCGCATTTTTTTAGCACAAAAATTAAAAAATCAAAATCTTAAAAAAATTGTTTAAAAAATTAAAAAATATACAATCCAGTAGAGCATTTTATTTGCTTTGAAATGATGTATCACAAGACCCCCTTTTCATTTAAAAAATCCCCCCCATGCATGGCCATGCCCCCCTGCCCACATGTTAAGAGCTGAAATCATCAAATATATGCTAAAAGATAGTTTAAGTTGTCTAATTTAAGACGGTTTTTGCAGAACTTGATTAGGGGTTGTCCATATATTACGTAACGCGCCTAGGGGGGAGGGGTCAGAGAAATTGTTACAGTTTGTGACAGGGGGAAGGGGAGGGGGTCTAGATAAACGTTACGGAATTTAATAAATTTAATGTTTATTTCCTAAGGTTGGCAGATGTATTTTTAATTTTAAAATAAATTACTATTTAGTGGCCCATAATTCCCTTTTTCACACAAAAATTGACGAAACTATGCATATTTAAATAATATTGTAATCAGTAAAAAAACTGTTGACATTGATATTAAAAAAAAATCTTACGGCCCTGTTCTTGCGTGATCTTGCCGATGAATCATCGGCGATGATACATTTTCGCGTGAAATGTGTACTCACAGAACACCAAGGTGTGTACTATTTTGTGTACCTGTGCATAAACAATATACGTGTTATATGTGACACTCAGTGTAAAAAGATGTACCTAGTATTTTTCTCTGTGTGATATTGATTATGAATATTTTAAACTTTGAGTGATTTTTTCGTGTAATTTTTTTTTAAGGTTATGTTATACTATATTTTAGGTTCATGTTTGTTTTTTCGAGAAAAACGAATCAATAGTGAGAATACAGTTAAATTTATTGCGAAACAAATTTTTTATATTGTTACGCGTTACACAGGGAGACACCCGGTACATACAGGGTGATCCATAACTGGCATGCCAAAATTTAAGAGGTGATTCTAGATCCAAAAATATAAAAAAAGTTCCTATAAAGGTTGGTCCGGAAATGAGCCCTAAGGGATCTAGGGCCCTTTAAAATTGTAATAAAAATAAGGTTTTTAATTAATAACTCGGGTACCGTTTAAGCTAGAGCGGCGAGCTTTTGCATGTATACTAGTATTAATAAGGGCAATAAGTTTATGTTAATTTATTTTTTTAATTTATCCAGAGGCGTGCCCAGACGGACAAAATATATGAGGCTTAAAACATTTTTGCCCCAAACTTTTCTATGTGTATGTTTTTTGGATTTGTTGTAAAAAATATAGATTTCTAGAGTATAAATACATATAAAATATCATATAGTGTAACACTGTAGGAGCAACCATTATCAAAAAAAAATGCAATTAAAAGGAAGTAACATTTTGTGCCACCAAAAACGTTACTTTTTAAAAGGCTATTACTCCTTTAATATTAAATTTAGGTGGTTTGGTGTATAATACTTTTTTGCTCAGTTTTAAATGAAGAATCACCCTGCAGCATTAAAATTTTATTGGTGATTTTTTTGTTCCCCATTCAATACGTCATCTTCGAAGGACGGTAGCTCCCTTAGGGCTCATTTCCGGACCAACCTTTATAGAAACTTTTTTTCAAATTTTTGGATGTAGAATCACCTCTTAAATTTCGGTACGCGAGTTCTGGAACACCCTGTATATCGAATATATTTAGAAAAGTAGCTTTTTATGTGTGTGTGTGTGTAAGTTTGTTAAAATTTTCTTGCCATAAAAAAAAACATGCGAAATAAAAGTTTACCCATTATATAATGTTGATATAATAAGCTAATGGAAAGATAACTTCAAAAATCGATGTTTTTATATATAAATGAAATCCATTTATGTTCACGTTTGGACCCTTAAAAGTTTACCTTAATAACACAGGTCTACAAATACCGGGTCATGTCAGTTGTTGGAAAGCTGAGGGTCATTTCCCAAGTAGTTTGCTGCGTAGAATCCGAATCCGGGATCAGAATTGGCCCATCACGTCAGGATTTTGTGATATTTGAGGTTATGTACCCGAGAAAAGGCGTTTTTCCTACTTTTGAGGATATGCACAGGGTGCAAAATTTTTTTGTGGTCTGTCTCTCCAGTTGCATCATTTAGTACCACTCATACCCTTTAATTTAAGAGTTCAAGAGATCAATTACGATTTTTTTTCGAAAAGATATGACTATTCGAAGTTACGAAATATATCCCTTCGACGTCATTAGCATTTGCATTTTAAAAGCCTTTGAGACAATAATTTTTTATTGTGTAATTTCTCTTGAAAATTTTCACTTTGGGGTTTTTGAAGTCGCTGAGAACGAATATAAAGTCGGAAAATTAAAATTTGCATTTCCAATATGGCGTATTCAAAATGGCGGATTAAGATTTGCAAAAAACATTTAAATATTGAAAAATGTTTCTAGTTTACATTATATAATTATATAATTGTTGGCGATAAAAATTCACTCAACATCACTCTTCATTTACGTTGGTCGGCTACTCATTTACGTTCCGATTTGATGATGTCGACTCAAGCGATTTTTCGTATAGTCATAACTTTGCGAAAAAAAATCGTGATTGATCTCTTGAACTCTTAAATTAAAGGGTAAGAGTGTTACTAAATGATTTAACTGGAGAGACAGACCACAACAATTTTTTGCACCCTGTACATAACCTCAAAAGTAGGAAAAAACGCCGTTTTTCGGGTACATAACCTCAAATATCTCAAAATCCTGACGTGATGGGCCAATTCTGACCCCGGATTCGGATCCTACGCAGCAAATTACTTCGGAAATGACCCTTAGCTGTCCAACAACTAAACCATGTTGACCTGTGTAATATAATAAAACTTGTTTTTCTCCACTAATGTTTAAAAATGTTTAAAAATAGGAAAAATAACTATTATCCAACACCTTCACAGAAACACTTGTTTTGAGCACTATTTTAAATGTCAAAAGTGAGTTTTTTTCCACTAGTGACTAAAAAATTTTTCACCCACTCTTTTACGTACAGCTTTTGATCTCACCCAAAATTAGTTACATACCCTATTAATTAAGTATTATAACTATTCTATAAATAGAAGCACGTTAACTAAACCATAAAAATTAAAGAAAACCCCAAATTATTCTTTAGTTTTTGAATAAAATACTGTTTTTATTAAAAATTCTGTCATCACCGCGTCCATTTTGACGTTTGTAAGAAATGTAAAACTAGCAATTGTTTATTTTAATAGGCATACTTAGGCCATGGCTGCCTATTATTTTAGTATTAAGAAAACTTAATCTTAATATTTTTGACATAATTTTTCGCAAAATTATAGATTTTTATTTAAAAATAAAAGGTGTTGGATAAAATTAAATTCTCAACTCGTGTATTAAGTGATTTTATCCACTTAATACACTAGTTAAGAAAATAACTATTGCTTTACTAGGAGTAAAAATGACAATTTTTTGTGTGTGATAAGTCTGCTAGGGACACTCCATCCGGCGGTGGCAGAAGAAAGCCGTCGCTGCAGCGCGCTGGATGGATTTACCCTAATGTCTGCACGAACGAACGAAGTTGAAAATGCTATTTTTTCTTTAACAGGTCTAAAGTAAGCAAATTAAAGAAAAATTTTTTTTTAAAATATTAAACAATGTTTTTTTTTTAATTATTAAAATACATATTAAAATAATTAATTTTAATTTATTATTTATTTGTTTATTTATTTATTTTAGCATTTTATACAGTCATGGAGAGACCCAAATAAGCTTCTGGCTTGGGCTAGGGGCTCCCCATTAATTAATTTATATATTTACTACAGTGGCACTTTCTAAACTAAATTTTTAATGCCTTAAAAAATACTGCAATTTTTTACTTTAAAATATGAGCTAATTTTATCTAGTTTGTTTTGTTACAATAAGTATAGAGTATCCAGTATCTCATGACACGTGGAATGCGCGACAGAAGGAGCATAGCTCGCATTTTAACATAGACAAAGAACATAGATGAGCTGTCATCTCAAGGTTATATACAAATTTACGAGTCCTCCATTTTGATCGGAAGATACGTCAGAAATCAGCCGGGAAATTTAAATTAGTGGGTAAAATGTAAATAAATAAACAACATAACCTTACTTTTTAATGTTTTCTTATGTTATATTAAAAAAAATCAAACTAACCTAAAAAATATGATACTGCTGTCTGTAGGTAGCAGTCGTTTTATGTTTCTACAACTTTTTATAAAACACGTCATTGTAAAGACTTTACTAGTTCTTTGAAAAAGCACTATAAAATATACAAAAAACACAGAAAGACTTTAAAAGTTCAAAAACGCTATTATATAGTCTATAATAAAATAAAATGTTCACCCTTCTAGCACAAAACACCAAACTCGTAAAAAAATAACAGAAAAACCTCGAAAACAAACTCAAAACATACATAAATTAGGTTATGTTAACCTGTTGCACGAATATATTAGAGGTGTGTGCGAAGAATTATATTTTTATATTTAAATTATTGGTAAAAATAAATAAATATCTCTGTAGTATAACATATTGATTTAGTTTTTACATATATAACAAACTGTTGCAAAAAAACAACTACAAAAAGAAACTTTTACTACTGAAGTGAAATGAAAAGATACATCTCTAACAAAAAAAAATATTCCTATCTAACGCAACACAGTGTTACCAAGATAAAATATATATTTTTTTACTTTATTTTGGACAATTGGAATCAAAATGGAGGACGCATTTAGTCCGGACGCAGAAGTATACACAGACGGTCAAAAATCAATCTATTTGTTTATTTTGTCTATGCGTTTTAAGTATATGGAGAAATTTGGCTGCACGTTTAAAGCGTCTTGTGTAGCCAGATGTTTTTAAGATGGGGTAGGATGGGCGGATTATGTTACCGCGCATTCAAGATTGAATATTCATGTGGTATTGTACCAGCTCAACTCTCATACAGATAATAAGACAATTACCAGCTTTATTTTAAATGGATAAACTCAATAATAACCCCCGCGTGGCTTTTACTTTATTGAGTTGATAATTATTTATTTTACCCACTCAACTGTCACTTGTCAAATTATTTTCTTATAAATGTCATTAAAATTTTTAATAAAAATATGAATTCTTAAGCTATTTATTGGATAAAACCTTGTATGGCACTCATGGGTAAACCGATATTGCCCTCTCGAAAATTAACAATAACAATTAACAATCATGGGCAATATCTTACTTTACCCACTAGTACCATAAATAACTATTATCTAAATATCATGATATTTAAATATTAGCATAATAGTCCAGGATCGAGACACACTCCGGTGTCCACTTTTGTGTTTAGAAATGCTTACATGGAGTCAAAGCAAGTGTTTTCTACTCGAGTGGTGATGCCGAATCATGCTTCAATGTATCTACATTCTTAACTATACTTAACTTTAGTACCCAGGAAACCAAAAGGCGTCATTTTGACGTCAGTAATTGGGCACTAACTGACCTACATGACGTCATATCATGACGTCTTTCTGTCGTTCCAGTGATGTGTATAAGTCAAAGAAATATGACGATAGAATAACGTGTTCAACATTATATGAGGAGGTGACTTTCAAAACGCAGTTTTTGACAAATAACACATTTCGAGATATCAACCAAGTATTAAATTAGGAACTATAACAGCTTTTATAGTACCAATGAACATCAAGTATTATCTATTTTAGAGAGAATAGTTACATTACATTGGCGAATTAAATCAGTTTCACTAATTATTAAAAAAATTGCATATTAAAAAAATCAAAAACTGCGTTTTGAAAGTCAAAGCATAAAAACTGCGTTTTGATAGTCCAGCATTTAAATAAATATGAATATTATTAATAGAATCTCTTGTAATATTGATTTTTTAAATATTTTTTAGGTAAGTATAGATACAAATAGTATACAGTCCATATATTATGTAAAACCTTTTTTTACTATTTTGGACCTCTCTGTGTAACGCTTTTTTCATTTAACTCAACACACAACATGACACTAGGTAATTTTATTTTTTGTCCAACTAACTACAAAAAAGATATGTGGAAAAAAACGTGTTTTAGGGGACTTTTAGGGGCCAATATTTTTCTGTGTGCCTCTTAGAGTGGTAGACTTTATTCCATAGTGTTTCTTGACCCAAAAACCATAATACTACAAATTTTAAACGTTTTGGTGAGCTTAGTCCCTTAAAAACTGGGGCGTATATAAATAAGAGGGGGCGTATAGGGGTTTCGTAAACCCTAATCAGATTAAGCTGAAATTTTGCATAAATCATCCTTAGATATATTTAAGATATTTTGAAAGATATTAAGTCTGCTATGTATTGCCAAGAATCCGGATCCGGATCCCCCAAAAAAAAATGAGCCCCCAAAATTAAATTTCCGTAAAACCCTATACTTAATATATCTATCATCGACACTTTTAAACTGGCACTGATCGTATAAAAATTCCCTAATACCAACACCGCCAAAACAAAAGCTATCATTAATCAGGATCAATTATCCTGTGAAAATTGGCAACTATGTTTACATAGAGCATCGCGTGTGGCGACTAGATTTTATCGAAACCGTATAAGAGATCCTAGAGGAGTTTCCTTTTTATATATTTTTTTAGATATATAATGCATGAACTGAAATTCGACAAGTGTTTTTTTTTTGTGGTTTTCTTACTGTTGGAATTGCTAATGGATAATCGATTTGGTCTATCGTTGGTCAACACTGCACTTTTCTATTTATTTTTAATCGAAGTAAAATTTTAGTTTTAGTTTTTATCGCCTGGTAAAAAAGTACATAAATCTAACTTAACATAGCATTCGATTAGTGAAATTTTAATGTTTAGTCTATAACTTTATACAAAAATTCTAACCTATTTTTAACGTTAGAAATTAACATAAATCTAACCTTAATTTAACTTTAAATATTTGTTGACTTTCCATTATTAATACGTTAGATATAGTAGAAAACACTCATCATAGACACCCTGGTAAAAAAGTACATAAATCTAACTTAACATAGCATTCGATTAGTGAAATTTTAATGTTTAGTCTATAACTTTATACAAAAACATTAAAAAATATATAAATCTAGTGTAAAAAAACAAACGTATAGAAAAACACGTTTTATAATACATACATCTAACGTTAGTTAGCAGACTAAAGTCTAACCTCTTTTTAACGTTAGAAATTAACATAAATCTAACCTTAATTTAACTTTAAATAATTTTTGACTTTCCATTATTAATACGTTAGATATAGTAGAAAACACTCATCATAGACACCCTGGTAGAAAAGTACATAAATCTAACTTAACATAACATTAGATTAGTGAAATTTTAATGTTTAGTCTATAACTTTATACAAAACATTACAAAATAAATAAATCTAGTGTAAAAAAACAAACGTTCAGAAAAAAACGTTTCATAATAAATAAATCTAACGTTAGTTAGCAGATTAAATTCTAACCTCTTTTTAACGTTAGAGATTAACATAAATCTAACCTTAATTTAACTTTAAATATTTTTTGACTTTCCATTATTAATACGTTAGATTTAATAGAAAACACTCATCATAGACAGCTATGGGAACGTTCAAGTATTACCTAACGCAAATTGTACCAAAATTCATACACTTCATACCCCGGTTTTCGCGTTATTATAAATTATAGAGATTTCATATTTTGGCTACCCCCACTAATACGGGGTGTGTTACGGGGGTATATAAAATATGAAATCTCTACAGCCTTCAATAACGCGAATCGAGGTATGAAGTGTATGAATTTTGGTACATTTTGCGTTACGTAATACTTGAACGTTCCCTATGTGCCTATAGTATTGTTGATAAATTTATGTAATTTTACGCCACTGGAAAAAGTAATATATTTTATTTAATATTCTATTTGACAAATTCACACAACAAACCATTTCGCATTTTACAATTTGTACATTACGTATATTTAAGCTCGTGTGTTTCGCATAAATTTTAAATTTTATTCCAAAGCAGTTGCAGAATTAAAATGCAATAAATTTAAAAATTTACCATTTTAAATTTTTATATGCATACTTTGTACCTAAATTAAAAAACGTTGTTATGTTAAAATAGAGCTTCTGAGTAGGTAACAACTTTAAAAAAGAGCAAAAATTTAATTTAGTTTTCTGCTGCTTTTAACAAGCGCTAATTTAAGTTTTTACACCTATTAGGTATTAAATAAAGTTATTATTTTTTATGAGAAAAATCTTTAATTACAATATAGTAAAATACATGTTTCATACATACATTGTAAAAAGTTGGCAAATACATTATTTTTTGCATGACCAAGACTAAAACCTAATTTTACGCTTTCATTTTCGGGACTAAACTTGCCGTTTTTCTCCCAAGGGAATAAAAATCACGGCAACCTTGATAATATTAAAATATTATACTTACTATGTGCTTTGCTGGTTCAAAAATTATGTTTGGTGATGTTTTGTAATAAATTAGCGATTCAAACCAATTTAATTGATTTTAACAAAGAAAACCTTTAAAAATAACATTGTTAAAACAATTTATACATAACTTAAAATTTATCATATCCTTTCATTTTTTTGACGTTTGTGTCAACCATAATAAAAAATAATTGAAATCGCGATAGCCATGAAACTGACTTTTCGCAATTTACAGGCATCTTGATTAAATTACGAAAATAAAACAACCGATTTTAGACGCGTGGTTTTTAATTTTAATTTTATCTACCTACCTAAATTATGTTTGGTCCTGCAAAAAATAGTGTATATACCTCAGGACTAAACTTGGCTGTTTTAGTCCCTTGCATTTCTGTTTCACTCGCTCGCTACGCTCGCTCAGGAAACACTAATGCAGCGGGACTAAAACAGCCAGTTTAGTCCCTTGGTATATAAATAACTATTTTGCGCAAAAAATGTGCTTTTAGTGCTTTTATACGTTTTTTGACGTATTATATGCAAAAAAATATGATTTCCCGAAAAAAAAAAAATGTCTATATGTCTGTAAGTTTCTTTGTCTGGGAAAATTTGTGACCACTATAACTTGAGAACACTTTAAGCTGAAGTCTTCAAATACGGACCGTAGGATAGGTTATTTATTTAAAATTATCCGTTAGATTGTTCGAAAAAATTGAGGTGAGCTAAGGGGGCCAAAGAGGCTAAAGAAAATAATTTTTGCGATAGTTCGCTTAATATTGATCAAATTACATTTTTTTGGATCAAAACATTTTTTAATTTCATTTCAGAAAAAAAAAATTAATAACTTATTTTTTGAAAAGTTAGTAGGTTACGCACGTGCGCACTTATATAAATTTTATTTAAATCAAAATTTTCCTTAGAAATGTCTTGTTACCAAACTCATTATAAGTTCCCGTTTTTATTGATGTAGGTAATCAGGAATAATTCAAAATTAAACGTAAAAATGTCAATTTTATTTTAATTTAACAACTTTTGAAAGTTGTTTCTCGAGCTTTCGAGGAAGGTATTTTAAAGTTTTAATGAAATTCTATAATACCAATTGGGAAAGAAAAAGATGATTACCTAGGCGTAATTGGATAAGTATTTTGATCAAATTGATTTTCAAATAATTATCTTGGATTTAATATTACGGAGTACGTTCACAGAAACCTGCCCCTGCTGAAGAAGTAGGTATAAACTAGATGAAACGTTGCAAGCACCCTGTCAAAACATCGGCACTATTGGGAAAACTAATAACATGCTATTAGAACAGCGTAGCATAACATAATTACAATTTTACTACTACTCCTCACTGCACAAACTAACTTGTATAATATTTATATTAAACTTTAGCTTTTCTTGTACACTTAATAAATAATTAAAATTAATAATAAAAATATGTTTTTACTTGGATGCAAGTTTAACTTATTAATTACAATTTTTGATTGATTTTAAAAACAAATGAATGGAAGCTTAAAATTTGTACTCTAGAGCCATCTAGTTTGCAAATTTCAAACTAGGTGTTTTGTTTGATTTTAAATTCTGTATCTTTAAAACATTATATTCTAGCAAAAAACTGTATATAACATTTTTTATAGGGCTTAAAAAGAGCTTTTATTTAAAATATAATTTTTTGAAATCGGGTTATAAATATGTGAGATATGCTAAAAAAACCTTTTACTGCTTTAAACGCCAATATCTCGAAAACAATGCGTTTTAGGAAAACGTTGTTTATAACATTTTTTGACCAATTTAAAATTATCTTTTATATAAGTGCTAAATTAACCAAATACAATAATAATTGCCTTAATTATAAACAAAAAACGCTAAAAATAGGAGTTTTACCCTATTTTTACCCCCTTACCCCAATCGTTTACCCCCAAAATCTAATCAGCTCTTCGGAATACGATAAGAAACAATATGCAAAAAACCGCAAGTCGATATCTCATATAGGAATGCAAAAAAATACAGGGGGTGTCCTCGTGTACCTCGCAGCTATCTTCCAGGAAGGTAACTTATGTTCCTGGTATGTTCCAGAAAGGTAATAAATGTAATGTTTCGATTTCCCAAAGCTTGAGAGGTTCCAGGAAGGTAATTTGTGAAATTTTATAAAAATGGAAGGTTGCAATGTTCCTGGAGGCTAACTGGAACCTTAACGGAGTAGCGACATGTCCTAAACTTCAAACTTTCTAAATCGTTTGGTGAATAAATTTTTAAAGTAGGATATGCCGTTTAAAAGTTATAAGGTTTAATCAGACGGACAGATAGACCGACATTTTTTAACACTTTGTTCGCATTTTTGATTTTTCAGTCGATTTCAAAAATAGTAGGTACTTATCCCTAATTTAACGTTAGAATAACGTTTTTCTAACGTTAGAAAACTGTATAAAAGTACGTTATAAAATATGTGCAAATGTCCCGCTTTTTAACGTTAGAATAAAACGTTAGTTACAAACGTTAATCTAACGTTATATTTTTAAGTTAGAAATACGTTATAAGTACGTTTAATTTCTAACTTTCGGAGGGGCGTGGCCAACTAGGAAATTTCTACCTGCATCATAAAATGGCAGCTGGAGTCAAATTTATTTATATAAATAAATCTTAATGTATTTCAGCAATCATAATATTTTTAAACATAATTTCGTTACATTTATTTATAAAATAGCCATCTTTTTAGGTGGTCCTAACTATTTTTCGCGTAATATGCTGTTATACTTCGATAAATACGTTTACCTCTTAGAAAAACTTTATATTTAGTCAGTTAATTTATTTATACATTCAGAATCTTAAAATATTTTTTCAATTCTAATACAGCGTTGCCAGATTTACTATAATTTTGACTTTTGGGGGATATTTTTTTAAACTTATTATAGAAATAATAAATAATTATCAAACTTAGGCATATAGCTGTCTGAAATAAGTATTTTCTACTATAGCTTACGTATTAATAATGGAAATTTAAAAAATATTTAAAGTTAGAATAAGGTTAGAAAAAGGTTAGAATTTAGTTGGGAAACTAACGTTAGATTTATGTATTTTAAAACTTTTTTGTCAAACGTTAGTTTTTAAGGTTAGATTTATATATTTTTAAACCTTTTTGTATAACGTTTGAGACTTAACATAAAAATGTCACTAATCTAATGTTATGTTAAGTTATATTTGTGTATTTTTCTACCAGGGATGCCATGACAGAATATTCTAAGAACCTTCTTAGAACTTCTAAGAACATCTTGGTGTTTTGCGCCCGTAACTGTGGAGACACCCTACAGCAGAACATCAGCATTTAATATCTGCATATTTGAAAGAAAACTTTTCGAATAATTTCAATAAAAGTTTTGAATAATAATTACAAGAACAGTTAGGTAAAACTCTAGAATATAATGGGCATAATAATAATAATAAGTTTTCGAATCTAGATAGAATAAATTAAATCTCAAAGTTATAAATGAAAAATAACTTTTTAACTTGATTTGATTAAAAAATTATACAATACACACGGAGAACATTCGGACAAATATTTGTATATAATTATGGCTTCTTTGTATATAAGGGGCTGTCCATATATTACGTAACGCAGTTTTTGAAAAAATTCACCCCCCCCCCCTGTGTAACGCGTAACAATATAATTTTTTTGTATCGCAATAAATTTAACTGTATTCTCACTATTGATTCGTTTTTCTCGACAAAACAAACACGAACCTAAAATATAGTATAACATAACCTTAAAAAATTTACACGAAAAAATCACTCAAACTTAAAAAAAAATATTCATAATCAATATCACACAGGAAAAAAATACTAGGTACCTCTTTTTACACTGAGTGTCACATATAACACGTATATTGTTTATGCACAGGTACACAAAATAGTACACACATTAGTGTTCTGTGAGTACACATTCCGCGTGAAAATGTATCATCGCCGATGATTCATCGGCAAGATCACGCAAGAACAGGGCCGTAAGATTTTTTTTTTTAATATCAATGTCAACAGTTTTTTTACTGATTACAATATTATTTAAATATGCATAGTTTCGTCAATTTTTGTGTGAAAAAGGGAATTATGGGCCACTAAATAGTTGTTTATGTTGAAATAAAAATACATCTGCAAGGCTTAGAAATAAACATTAAATTTATTAAATTCCGTTACGTAACGTTTACCTAGACACCCCCTCCCCCCTGTCACAAACTGTAATAATTTATCTGACCCCCCCCCCTAGGCGTTTTACGTAATATATGGACAGCCCCTAACATTATATGCTATGTATTTAACATTATTCTATTACCTGTGATTATAATTATAATTATAATTATAATTATAATCATATATATATATATATAAAGATAAGTTGTCTAATCTAATTTAATTTAAGGTGGTTTTCGCAGAACTTGATTATCTCTTTTAGTTTTCGAGAAAATCGCTGGGCAAATAGAGTTGGGACACCCGGTATTTGCTACAAATGTTTATGTCTTCTTCTATAAATAAGAATATAATTATATATATAAAAATTTGTAGCAAATACCGGGTGTCCCAACTCTATTTGCCCAGCGATTTTCTCGAAAACTAAAAGAGATAATCAAGTTCTGCGAAAACCACCTTAAATTAGACAACTTAAACTATCTTTTAGCATATATTTAATGCTTTCAGCTCTTAAAATGTGGGCAATCCATTATATATTATTCACAGTAAATGGTATATTGAATTTTCACAAATACTTGAAAAAAAAAATAAAAAAAAAGAATTTTCGAAAAAAATTTATATCACCTATTTATTTTTTTGAAATTAGATATATTATGTTCGGTTTACGGTTTAAATTAACTATAAAATGTAATTATCACTGCAGTGCGCATGCTTCGTGACTAAGCATGTAAACTTCAGTGATAATTACTTATTTTGTATAGTTAAATCTGAGTATAAACCAGCTGTTATATTATAAAAGAAAAATTTACTATTGCTGTCTTTTACGTTTCTCAAATTTAATATGCAAAAAAGCAGATTTCCGCGAAAAAAAATATGTCCGTCGCGACGCGTCGGTTTGTTGATCCGGGAAAAAAATTGGGCCAAGATAAATCAAGTATGGTTTTTGCTAAAGACTTCAAATTTCGACCATATACACGGAAAGAAATTAGTGGGCTCTGCGCTATACATTATAAGATATTTGGTAACAGTGGCAAATTATAGTGATTTAAGCTATAGATTATAAGGGACACAATAACTAATAATGTTAAAAATAAATTGGAAACGATTATATATATTACAGACACGATTATATTTATTACAGGCACTATTATAAATTTACAGAAATTTTATTATATTATAAAAATTATTAGCACGGACAATAATTAAATCTATTTAAGCTATAAATGCCATACTATTTGTTATATTTTATTATTCACTAAACAATTAAAGTATTTCATATAAATTTTTACACTGACTGCCATAATTGTAAGAGAAAGCCTTGTATTTATATAATAAGCGATTATAATTTGCTTGGTATGTGTGTTATAGCGCTCCTAGCTATAATTTTTTTTTCCGTGTATAGGTTCTTTATCCAAAGTTCTCGGATGGGGTTCTTTTTGGTAAAAAATGGATGGGGTAAGAGGTAAGAACTATTTATCATACAATATTTTTGAATTTTTTTTTTATTTTTTGAAAAAAATATGTGTTTTCAATTTATTTTTCTCCATATGGGAATTTATTCTTTTGTGAGTATTTTAATTACCTACCCACACTGTGTGAGTTACACAGCAGACTTTGTTTTGAAAATCAATTTACCTACAGAGCAATTCATAAAAATTGAAAAGGGCATAAAAGCCAAAATATTTTCGACGCTTGCACCTTGCGAAAAGGGTCCCCTTTATGACATTTATTATAATCATTATGTTCTCGTGCGCGTTTAACACACACCCCTATCAACAATAGATTTAATATGCACAGATGGGTCGCCCGCTAAGGTAGCTATACAAAATTTGGGTGAAAACGTATTAAAGATCAATAACACACGTTCCATAATATTTAGTTAAACATGCATGCACCTACCATGGTGAGTATAGTTTAGTTTAGTTTCCCTGGTAGAAAAGTACATAAATCTAACTTAACATTAGATGAGTGACATTTTTATGTTTAGTCTCAAACGTTATACAAAAACGTTATAAACTATATAAATCTAACCTTAAAAACTAACGCTTGACAAAAACGTTATAAAATATATAAATCTAACCTTAATAACTAACGTTTGACAAACGTTATAAAATACATAAATCTAACGTTAGTTTCCCAACTAAATTCTAACTTTTTTCTAACCTTATTCTTAACTTTAAATATTTTTTAAATTTCCATTATTAATACGTAAGCTATAATGGAAAATACTCATTTCAGACAGCTATGTGCCTAGGTTTGATAATTATTTATTATTTCTATAAGAAGTTTAAAAAAATATCCCCCAAAAGTAAAAATTATAGTAAGTCTGGTAACGCTGTACTAGAATAGAAAAAATATTTTAAGATTCTGAATGTAAAATAACTAAACATAAAGTTTTTCTGAGAGGTAAACGTATTTATCAAAGTATAACAGCATATTACACGAAAAATATTTAGGGCCACCTAAAAAGATGGCTATTTTATAAATAAATGTAACGAAATTATGTTTAAAAATATTATGATTGCTAAAATATATTAAAATTTATTTATATGAATAAATTTGTCTCCAGCTGCCATTTTATGATGCAGGTAGAAATTTCCTAGTTGGCCACGCCCCCTCCGAAAGTTAGAAATTAAACGTACTCATAACGTATTTCTAACTTAAAAATCTAACGTTAGATTAACGTTTGTAACTAACGTTTGATTCTAACGTTAAAAAGCGGGACATTTGCACATATTTTATAACGCACTTTTATACAGTTTTCTAAAAAAATCTTTTATCAAAAATTAATTTCGAAGGGACTAAGTTTCAATAATATTAAAAAAAATTTAGTAAGATGGGGCAGGGTGGATTTACGTTAGGCACTTAATGCTTAACTTTCATGAAACATTGTACGATCTATAACTATAGTAAATTGTTTAATTTCAAAATGTTTTATAATTTTTATATTTTAAGGATTTCCAAGGAAAACTAAAATTATTTTCTATTGATATAACCATAAATTTTTTGATATCTACACCTATCTAGTCTGGGTAAATAAATTGATAGAATATAGTTTCGTCTGAAATTGAAGTTATAAATAACGAAAGGTGGTTTTCGGTATGCGGATAGGGTCGATTAAAGAAAAGGCACACTTTATTCGGCCCAAGCAATAACGTACCCTGGTAGAAAAGTACATAAATCTAACTTAACATAACATTAAATTAGTGACATTTTTATGTTTAGTCTCAAACGTTATACAAAAACGTTATAAAATATATAAATATAACCTTAAAAACTAACGTTTGACAAAAACGTTATAAAATATATAAATCTAACCTTAAAAAGTAACGTTTGACAGAAACGTTATAAAATACATAAATCTAACGTTAGTTTCCTAACTAAATTCTAACCTTTTTCTAACCTTATTCTAACTTTAAATATTTTTTAAATTTCCATTATTAATACGTAAGCTATAGTAAAAAATACTCATTTCAGACAGCTATGTACCTAGGTTTGATAATTATTTATTATTTCTATAATAAGTTTTAAAAAATATCCCCAAAAGTCAAAATTATGGTAAGTCTGGCAACGCTGTACTATAATTAAAAAAATATTTTAAGATTCTGAATGTATAAATAAATATTAACTACCTAAATATAAAGTTTTTCTGAGAGGTAAACGTATTTATCGAAGTATAACAGCATATTACACGAAAAATATTTAGGGCCAACTAAAAAGATGGCTATTTTATAAATAAATGTAACGAAATTATGTTCAAAAATATTATGATTGTTAAAATATATTAAAATTTATTTATATGAATAAATTTGTCTCCAGCTGCCATTTTATGATGCAGGTAGAAATTTCCTAGTTGGCCACGCCCCCTCCGAAAGTTAGAAATTAAACGTACTTATAACGTATTTCTAACTTAAAAATCTAACGTTAGATTAACGTTTGGAGCTAACGTTTGATTCTAACGTTAAAGAGCGGAAAATTTGCACATATTTTATAACGTACTTTTAGTTTAGTTTTCTAACATTAGAAAAACGTTATTCTTACGTTAAATTTCTACTAGGGTATAAACCAGTTAGGCACAATAAAAAAAAAATCAAAATAAATGAAAAAAATTTTGCAAAAAAAGTTCAGAAAAAAAGGGGTAACTTTGACCCCCTTACCACACCACGATTTTCATTAAAAATAATCCCAGCCCAGAACTTTGGGTAAGGAATCCATGTTCCAAAGTTTTAATCAGTTAAAGTTTAGATCAAAGCGTTCTCGAGTTATCTTGGTCACAAATTTCGATGACAGACAGACCGACGGAAAGATTTTTTTCGCGAAAGGATTCTTTTTTTCATATAAAACGTTAAGAAACGTAAAAAAAGCAATTTTACTTTGACGTTGGATAAGGAACATGTGGTTCAAATCTAAAGTCTTTTAATAAGCTTAAAAGCTCAAAGCAAAAATTTTCTGGGCAGACAGACAGACACATCAACAAACAGACGTTTTTTTTTTTCGCGGAAATCAGTTTTTTCGTATATAAAAAAACAAAAACTTAAAAGAATATAATTCGTGTTCAGCATCTAAAAGTACATCGAAAATGGTATATCAGACAAAATATTGAAAATTTTCAAAATTTCGGAAAGCCGTATTGAATTGTATTCGTGCAAAAATTTTCATTTTATTTGTATTTTTGCGTTTTATGACGTTTTATGTCGATATAAATCAATTTCAAGCAAAAAAAAAATTGTCGCTCGGTCGGTCGATCGATCGGTCTGTCCGGGAAATCTTGTGGGCACAATAACTTAAGAACGTTTTAAGCTAGAGACTTGAAGTTTGGCATACAGGTATGTTACCAAAAGTTCTCGCTCGGGATTGTTTTTGGTAAACATTGGGGATGGGGTCAGGGAGGCAAATGGGAAAAATACATTTTTTTTAGAAAAATTTGATAATTGCTATATATGGGTTTTCAAGGTTGCTGAAAATGAATCAGAAAAAAAAGTTTTCTAATTCCAAGGGGGTTTAAACATTTTTCAATATTATTAATATTTTCTTTAAAATTGGTATATAGGGGTTTTTGGGGTCAACGAATATGAATCTGAGAATACAATTTATATACATATATGTAGTATGCTGTACTGATAAGTGAAAATACCTTACCCCTACGGTGTTTTTTTACCCCTCTTTTCTGTAATCTAAAATCGGGCTTATTGTTTGTTTTTTAATTTATAAAATATAATTTATTTGTGGATTAATACGTTATAATTTAGAGGTATGTGTATTAAATATAAATTATATTCTCTCCCTAAATATCAATTCGTGATACTAGGTTAGGTACCGGTGCTTTTTTTTTCAAATTTTACTCATATTAATCCCAATTTTTGGAAAATGCAACTCCTGCTAAAGCAGTCGTTGCATTTTCGTCATTGGGATTAATATTCGTAAAATTTATGTAAAAAAACACCGATACCTAACCTAGTATCACTTATGATATTACCCCTGATAATACTTTTTTTTTTCTAATTTCACCCCCTGAGGGGTGGGGGTAGTTTTCGTGAAAACTGGTGTATTGGGGTTTTTGAGGTTGCTGAAAGTGAATCTAATAATAAAATTTTTCTAAATCCACCCCCTGAGGAGTGGGGGGTAGTTTTCGTGAAAATTGTTATATTGGGGTTTTTAAAGTTGTTGAAAGTGAATCTGATTATAAAAAAATTCTAACTTTACCCCTAAAGGGGCAGACGGTAGTTTTCGTGAAAATTGGTATTTTAAGGTTTTTATGGTTGCTGAAAGTGAATCTGATAATAAAGAATCCATTTTACGGGCGGAGGTGAAAAATGGGAAAGCTCTTTTACTGGGCAGGGTATTTTTTTGTCGACCAATGAAAATTAAATTTCCTTATTTTCATGAGCTTTTGTGAATTCTGAAGTATTTATTCTCTGAATATTTAACTTAAATTATTTCGTATGAAATATAAACTCCATCTACCGTTTTCTATACGACAAATGAAAATGTGCCCATAAAAAATGCTGTTTTATTTTATAATTTATAAGTGAGCTTTCAACCCTAATAAATTAAAATGCAAATCAACTAGCTCTTATTCTGTATTAGAGCACCTAATATTTTAATATACTCCTCGCAGCTTCACAGGAGAATTCTTCAGAGGAGTAATACTTCCCTAGTAGAAATTTAACGTTAAATTAACGTTTTTCTAATGTTAGAGAACTGTATAAAAGTACGTTATAAAATATGTGCAAATGTCCCGCTTTTTAACGTTAGAATCAAACGTTAGTTACAAACGTTAATCTAACGTTAGATTTTTAAGTTAGAAATACGTTATAAGTACGTTTACTTTCTAACTTTCGGAGGGGGCGTGGCCAACTAGGAAATTTCTACCTGGAGCATAAAATGACATCTGGAGACAAATTTATTCATATAAATAAATCTTAATATACAGGGTGATCCATAACTGGCATGCCAAAATTTAAGAGGTGATTCTAGATCCAAAAATATAAAAAAAGTTCCTATAAAGGTTGGTCCGGAAATGAGCCCTAAGGGATCTAGGGCCCTTTAAAATTGTAATAAAAATAAGGTTTTTAATTAATAACTCGGGTACCGTTTAAGCTAGAGCGGCGAGCTTTTGCATGTATACTAGTATTAATAAAGGCAATAAGTTTATGTTAATTTATTTTTTTAATTTATCCAGAGGCGTGCCCAGACGGACAAAATATATGAGGCTTAAAAAATTTTTGCCCCAAACTTTTCTATCTGTATGTTTTTTGGATTTGTTGTAAAAAATATAGATTTCTAGAGTAAAAATACATATAAAATATCATATAGTGTAACACTGTAGGAGCAACCGTTATCAAAAAAAATGCAATTAAGAGGAAGTAACATTTTGTGCCACCAAAAACGTTACTTTTTAAAAGGCTATAATACTTTTTTGCTCAGTTTTAAATGAAGAATCACCCTGAAGCATTAATATTTTATTGGTGCTTTTTTTTGTTCCCCATTCAATACGTCATCTTCGAAGGGCCGTAGCTCCCTTAGGGCTAATTTCCGGACCAACCTTTATAGAAACTTTTTTTCATATTTTTGGATGTAGAATCACCTCTTAAATTTCGGTACGCGAGTTCTGGAACAGGCTGTATTTTAGCAATCATAATGTTTTTAAACATTATTTCGTTACATTTATTTATAAAATAGCCATCTTTTTAGGTGGCCCTAAATATTTTTCGTGTAATATGCTGTTATACTTCGATAAATACGTTTACCTCTCAGAAAAACTTTATATTTAGTTAGTTAATATTTATTTATACATTCAGAATCTTAAAATATTTGTTGAGTACAGCGTTGCCAGACTTACTATAATTTTGACTTTTGCGGGATATTTTTTTAAACTTATGGAAATAATAAATATAAAATTATATTGTAATTTAATATATTATCTATAAAGAAATTGCACTGCTCTACTACACAATTTTCACAATCAATGAGAAAATCCCTACCAAAATGTCATATAGCTGCTATTTCACGCTTTTTTGCGATCATCAGTGAGCATATATTGGTATGGTGGCTTTCGCACTGACTGTTAAAAATTTTAAATACTTATTAAAAATAAGTATAACTGTATCAAGAGCGTACAAATTGGTGGCGCTATCTAATGTTTGCACAAAAGTACTACACATTAGATGTTGGCAGACCTGTAATCTGATGAGAATTATCTATATCTAGATACACAGGCAATTCAATTTCTTTATAGATTTTAATAGTTTGTCGTCTATAAGGCACTAAACTTTATTTTCATTAATATATTATGTTTATAATAGACAAATATTTGATTGCTAAACTCCGCGCATTATCTATCTGAGTTGATGGTCATTTGTTTCTTGTTATTTGGTTGGCAGAATATATTTAGTTCCTTATGTAAGGTTTTCATCTTGTTTAAAATTTATTGTCAATCAAGACATTATTTTGACATTTATAAAAAAATTCAAATAATTTGCTTTAGCAAGAAGAAATAACAAGAAAAGGGCATAAAAAGAAACCTAAAGCATCAATCTATAAACATTTTGTTTAAATGAAGTAATATAATGCAGTGCTCTATAAATTTTTAAAGTAAACACTATAACAGAGAATTTATTGGTTTGGACTTTGGTTAAAATAATACTGGTCCGTAATTTTATTCAGGTAATGTTAAATTTAAGTTTATAATAGCACTTTATGAATAAAAACTTACTTTTATTATAATTTTGAACAAAGTTTTACTTTTTAAACAGATTTTGTTATTATTTGTAAGACGTAAAATGACAGTTAATTTAACCTAAATGTTAAAAATTATCAAAAGCACAATGGGCTACAAAAATATTACTAAAAGTCATTTTTAAACCACTAATCATAGCTTCCTTGATCCAATTTGTTACTCAGATAGATAATGCGCCGAGTATAGATACATTATATTCAAGAACGATAGCGTATATAATATTACTGTCTGTTTAATCAAGAAGAACAAAATCTTTTAGTGTTTTTATTTTATTTTTTGAGAATTTTCAAACTTTTTACGGATAATTATCAAACCACATAGCTGTCTGAAATTAGTATTTTCTACTATAGATTACGTAATGGGAATTTAAAAAATATTTAAAGTTAGAATAAGGTTAGAAAAAGGTTAGGTAACTAACGATAGATTTATGTATTGTATAATTTTTTTCTCAAACGTTAGTTTTGAAGGTTAGATTTTTATATTTTATAACGTTTTTGTATAACGTTTGAAGTAGTAGTAGTAGTAGTAAATTTTTGGGTTGGCCAAAGCCGGACAACTAGGCCATTTCTGGCCCTTTTTGTCACCCCAGGCAATCCCAGCCATTTACTAATTTGAGTCCTCCTTGAACCTGCCCGTCCTTTCAATAAAGGTCAGGATATTGGCCCAGGGGAGATCTCTTAGTTCCTCTTGGTTGAGTCTTTGAGTTTCAAAGACTTGCAACCTGATCCTGTCGTATCTGACACACTCGGCTAAGTAATGAGAGGATGTTTCATCCTCTCCGCACTCTGGGCATAGCGGACTCTCTAGAATCCGCATTGTTGCCAGGTGCTTCCTTAGCTTGCAGTGGCCCGTGAGGACCCCTACAAGTTGTCTGAGTGAAGTTCTTCCTTTTTCCAGCAACCAGTCGGTTTGATTTGCTTGATAACGTTTGAAACTAAACATAAAAATGTTGGAATATTCCAATGCAATAAAAATTAAGTGAAACTTAAAACTTCACTTTAAAAATACTACTTACAACTGCGAAGAGTATACTATAGAAGTCGAAGCAATATATATTTTCAAGGGTTATTTAAATATGAATTTAATACCGTTTATCCTGCGTTAAGCCAAGTTTTTAATTTTCCTTCTCTAAAAATGTTTTTCTGCGGTTGGAAAATTCTCGGAAAATATATCAGAGTTTACCAGAAGAGCAAAGATACGCTGCGTGAGAGTCTCTCATTGAGATAGTTGTTTGGTTAGGGGAGAAATCCCTCCGTGATACAAAGGGAATCCCTATTAGAGTATCAGACTAGACTAGACACCCTAGACACCCTAGACTAGGATTTCATAGAACTACATTAATTAAGAACTTAAAAATGTAATGCTAAAATATCGTTTTAGCCCCTAATAGCACTTATCAGTTGCCTGAAACACGTTGTTGGCCCTACTGGCTGACGGTATATCGTTGTGGTGCCATTAAGGTGTCGTTAAGGTGCCTTCCCCTTGTTGAGGTCCGTTACGTAGCCGTAAAAGTGCCATTAAAGAGCCTCCAAAAAGGCAAAGTCCAAACTAATATTTTGGAAAAAGCCCGTTATAACGATAATTATAATGGGTCCCTTACTTTGCCTTTTTGGAGGCTCTTTTACGGCTACGTAACGAAACACAATACACTGCCCAGTATAAGAGCTTTCCCATTTTACATCTCTAAAATAGATTTTTTATTATTAGATTTAATTTTATCAACCTTAAAAATATTTCAATTTTCACAAAAACTGCCCCCAAATTAAAAAAAAGTTATTATAAGTATCAGTTTTAGCGACCTCAAAAACCCCGATATATAATTTTTCAAGAAAACTACCCCCTGCCCCTCAAGGAGTGGAGTAATAATTTTTTTATTATCAGATTCACTTTCAGCAACCTGAAAAACCCCAATACACCAATTTTAACGAAAACTACCCCCCGTCCCTTTGGGGGGAAGCTAGAATTTTTTTATAATCAGATATATACCCCAATATATCGACACTCCCATCCAACAAGGATGTAACTCAAGTTAGACCCATTTTGAGTTATACTCATAGGTAAACGCCTTGAAAAAAGATACACATGGTGGTACTACTTAAATGTCTCCACAGGCCAATTTAACCAAAAGTTTACCTAAAAACACTAAAGTAAAAAATTCTAAACTTGAATATTATCATAAATAAAAAATAAATACTTATACAGTTAAATAGAGAATTTTATAAGCTTTCAAATGATGTATACGTGGCTACCTTTTCCACTTCAATCATTTCCCACCCTTAAATACAAAAATTTTTTTTTTATAAATTTAGCTGTCGTGAAAAATGACAATATATGAGTTACGTCTTTGTTGCTTGGGGGTATCGATATAATTTTTCACGAAAACTACCCCCCACCCCTCAGGGGTGGATTTAGATTTTTTTTATTATCAGATTCACTTTCAAAAACCTCAAAAACCCCAATATACCAGTTTTCACAAAACCTACCCCCCACCCCTCGGGGGGTGAAATTAGAAAAAAGTTACCCCAAAAGCCCCTTATATACCAATTTTGAGGAAAATATTGAAAATATTTCAAAATATTTACCCCTTCACCTCCTTGGGGGTGGAGTTAAATTTTTTTTATTATTATTCAATTTCAGCAACCTCAAAAATCCCTATAATATATATTGCTATATTATAGCAATTTTCAAATTTTTCTAAAAAAAAATGTATTTTTGCCCATTTGCCCCTCTTGCCGCACCCCAATGTTCACCAAAAACAATCCCGAGCGAGAACTTTTGGTAACATACTTGTATGCCAAATTTCAAGTCTCTAACCTAAAGCGTTCTTAAGTTATCGTGCCCACAAGATTTCCCGGACAGACCGATCGACCGACCGACCGATCGAAATTTTTTTTTTGCTTGAAATTGATTTATATCGACATAAAACGTCATAAAACGCAAAAATACGCAAAAAAAAATTTTGAAAATTTTTGCAAGGCTTTCCGAAATTTTGAAATTATCATATGAAGATATGTAGGTACCGACTACGATTTTAGACTTCTTTGTTCAATAAAAAAAAAAACGTTTGTGAAGCGGTATATATGATTGGACAGAAATAAACACGTGGTCAGAAATGTTGAATAATTGGTTGATAAAAACGTTAAAAAATAATCACTAAAAGACAACAAAAACTGTCGCCTCCAAGATTTTTTCTCATCATATCAAAAATTATTTTCAGAGAGAATTCTCTTTTAACTTAAACGTCCGATTTTGCTAAAATTTGGTTTGGACTTTTTTCAAATTCAAAATGGCGAATTAAATATGGCGCATCGTCAAATTGAAACAAAATTGAGCATCACTCATTTTAAATTTTTAATTTTCAATAATGTTTTCGGTTTTAGCAACCTGTAAACCCTTCATAAAATTTTGCCACCATATTGGATCCGCCATTTTGAATTTTTAATTTTTAATAGCTTGTTCGGTTTTAGCAACCTAAAAACTCCTAGACACCAGTTTTTACGAAAATACAGCTAAAAAGCTAATTTGGGCCGCGGAAAAGCGAATTTTGGCCGCGGAAAAGCCTCTTCTGGTGCGGTAGTTTGAAAACGTTACGTCATAGAATGAAACTGAAGGCAGTTTTCGAATTATAACTACGCGTTTATATAAAAAATTCGAAAAGCTTTCAAAAAGTTTTTAAATACAGCACAAAAATAAGGAAAACCAACAGCTCTTTGTTTGTTTACATTTGAGCGCGTGTATATTTCACACTGCAGAATCCTAACTTAGATCTCTCGTGTCTACATATTTATAAAATCCAAAATTCATTTACAAATAAATTTATATAAAAGTAAATTTAAGGTAGTTAGTGTCTTACCTTTTATTTAAATCCGCTGAAAATCAAAAACAAAAACAACCAAAGTAACACTTTTCAAACAAACACCATAGAAGACCACCAAAACAACAATGTCACTAACAAATATCACAAAAAATCGTCTCAAGCATCAATCAACATGCAATTAAAAATTTAATTCAAGGTATCGCGAATAAACAAAAACAATATAATCAAAGCACCCCTCAAACCTGTATCAGAGCAAGTTTGAAGAACGCGTGTTCGGCGCGAACTGTGAGCGCGACGCTGGACGTAGGGACGCTCACCCTATTGTAGAGACGCGCTGCTCCCCCTCTTGAAATTAAATTCGCTTCATCGTACCCGACGCATCTATAATATCATAAGTAAATGCTAGAAAAAGGATATCTATATCGTCGGCTTACAAGTAAAGAGCACCAAGTCGAAAAACATGGTTTTGAGATACTGACAAATTTAACTTTCATTGATGTTTTTTAATTTTTGTAATAATTGTTTTTGTAAAAAAACTTACGTAAATCGCAATGGCATGTTTGGACATAATAATGTCCCATTTGCAGTTAAATAAAGAAAAATTTAAGTAGTTTAATTCAACTAAATTGAAAAAAAGACATCGACTTAATGCCTTTTACTTGTAGGCCCACGACGTCGGCTTACAAGTAAAGAGCACTAAGTCAATAAAATAATATTAAAAACAAGTATTTAAAGTTAAAACCCTTCTATTAATTAAACTTAATGTATAACTATAAAGTAGAAAACAATATGTTTACATACATTTTCAAAAACTAGATTTTTAAAAGAAGGGTTTGGACTTTTTGATTGTTTAAAGAACTTGTCCAAAATTATTAATAATAATTAATTAATATTAATTATATGAAACTGCTTACTATGTCAGAACTAAGACAGTTTTCAGAGGCCATCGGCTGTGCCGGCAAAGAAGCATCTCCTAAAGTCAATAATTATAATAAAACACTTCAAGGTACAATTCTAAGGGCTGTTTTCCGAACTTGTGGCGAACTTTAGTTTTTTTTTATATTCTTGTTATTTATGTAGTAACCAAGGATTTAAGAGCAAAATTTAAAAAAATCTATCGGTTAGTTTTTTTATTTAGATTTTTTTTATAAAAATCTGCACCTATTTAATTATTTGTCTATATATCGGCTATTTCTAATAATAATAAAAATATTATTATAAATAAAACAAAGATTGCTTAATTTTCTACAAAAAAGTAAATACCATTTTTTAAATCTTTTGCCGTTTTGTCAAAATACGCCATTAACCCGGCGTCTGACAGGTGGATTAGTTTTACAAGTAACGACAGGTGGGGTATAATAAACCCCAACAATAAATGGGACCGTTTTTGCTTTATTTAATAAATTTTATATAAAATGTAGTAAAATATTTGAGTTATACAATATATTAACCTAAAAATAATTTTAAAAATCTTAAATACATATATATATTTATTTTTAATCGGTTAACAAAAATAAATCAAATTTAAAAAACAAAAAATAGGAAACCTTTTTGTTTCCTATTAACTAAAAAAAATAACGTTTAAAATTGCCAAACAAAGATCTACATGAATAACATAAATTATAAACTTTTAAATATTATAGGTAGGGTTCAAAATAAATTACTTTAACTAATCGTAATATAACTGAAAAATACAGGAGAAACAGGAAGATAATAGTATATTACGCACCGAGTACGCGAACCTAGTTTTCAGTGCAAGAGAGTGCTTATTTTTTTATGAGGCGCAGCCGAGTAAAAAATCTCTCGAAGTCCACCGAAATAGTTTGCGTCGAGGTCCGTATACTATTTTTTCTACGACCTAAACATCCAAAAGACGCAAAAATTGTCTTAAAATATTAATTTGTCAATTTAAGGTTATGTGTTTCACGTTTACTCATTTTCTGACAGCAGATGTAAAATCAACTAATTTTCACTTTTCAACCATTGTCATAGGCAATGGGTGGAAAATAGGCACTAACTACTAGCTAGGTTGTAGGAAAATAAATGTTACTTATTATGACACGTGGGGTGTCAGAAACCCCAGACGACTTCAAAAGGACGTGGCCTCTAATGGTTCAATATTCATACTGCCGTTCATGCTACACTGTGCAAAGTAAAAAGCGATTGAAAGGTACTGAGGCGCTGTCTTCGCTTGGCGCGAAAATAAAATAGTTACGGAGTAATATTTGGACTCTGGGGTTTGTGACACCCCACGTGTCAGACGCCGGGTTAAAGTTTAAAGTAAAACAAAAAAGTTCATCTTTATATTTATTAAAAATTATGTGTTTTAAGGTAATTTGACATTTTACAGTAAAATAAGCCTCCTTAGATCATTTTTAATAAAAATAAAGATGAATTTATACTTTTTTGTTTTATTTTAAACTTAAATCGCGTATTGTGACAAAACGGCAAAAGATTTTAAAAAATGGTATTTACTTTTTTTGGGGAAGTTCTAAAATACTGAACACAATATTCAGCTGAACGTTCAGCGCATGCGCATATCAGTCCCGCAAATCACGGGTGCGTTCCAAAACAACGTATACGGCGGATTTAAAACAATAATTTAAAACCAAACTTAAAAAGAGTTATTTTTGGTCAATCACAAGTAAATATAGGTTAAGCTTGGCTAGTTTAACATACGGGGTATAATAATTTCACTAAACAATAAAGATGTTGAGTGTCTGAAAAAAATAATTTATTTTATTTTAAATGTTCTTTATATTTGAACTTTAACCCCCTACAGACAAAGTGTATTTTTTCCTGCTCTCCACCATAATATACAGGGTGTATTCATTTAACTCAACGCTAAAAAATCAAGCTGAATGCATGAAAAAATAGTAAAATTTTGGTTATCGCTACAAAACTTAAAATCTTATTTGGTTTTACCATTTTCTACAATATATTTTTATTTCAGCTCTCCGCGATAATATACGGGGTGTATACATTAAGCTGAACGATAAAAAACAACCTGAACGCCTGAAAAGAATAGTAAAATTTTGTCTATCGCCACAAAACTTAAAATCTTATTTGGTTTTATCATTTTCTACAATATATTTTTATTTCAGCTCTCCGCGACAATATACGGGGTGTATACATTAAACTGAACGATAAAAAAACAACCTGAACGCCTGAAAAAAATAGTAAAATCTTGTCTATCGCTACAAAACTTAAATAAAGTCCAAACCAAATAACATTTTATGTTTTCTAGCGATAAACAAAATTTTACTATTTTTTTAGGCGTTCAGGTTGTTTTTTTTATCTTTTAGTTTAATGTATACACCCCGTATATTATCCCGGAGAGCTGAAATAAAAATATATTGTAGAAAATGTTAAAATCAAATAAGATTTTAAGTTTTGATGTGATAGACAAAATTTTACTATTTTTTTCAGGCATTCAGGATGTTTTTTTATCGTTCAGTTTAATGTATACACCCCGTATATTATCGCGGAGAGCTGAAATAAAAATATATTGTAGAAAATGGTAAAACCAAATAAGATTTTAGGTTTTGTAGCGATAAACAAAATGTTATTTTTTTTTTCAGGCGTTCAGGTTGTTTTTTTATCGTTCAGTTTAATGTATACGCCCCGTATATTATCGCGGAGAGCTGAAATAAAAATATATTGAAAAAATACACTTTGTCTGTAGGGGGTTAAAGTTCAAATATAAAGAACATTTAAAATAAAATAAATTATTTTTTTCAGATACTCAACATCTTTATTGTTTAGTGAAATTATTATACCCCGTATGTAAAACTAGCCAAGCTTAACCTATATTTACTTGTGATTGACCAAAAATAACTCTTTTTATGTTTGGTTTTAAATTATTGTTTTAAATCCGCCGTATACGTTGTTTTGGAACGCACCCGTGATTTGCGGGACTGATATGCGCATGCGCTGAACGTTCAGCTGAATATTGTGTTCAGTATTTTAGATAGACCCCTTTTTTTGTAGAAAATTAAGCAGTCTTTATTTTATTTTTAATAATATTTTTATTACATATAATTATAAATAGCTGAGATATAGACAAATAATTAAATAGGTGCAGATTTTTATAAAAAAAATCTAAATTAAAAAAAAAAACTAACCGATAGATTTTTTTTAATTTTACTCTTAAATCGTTGGTTACTACATAAACAACAAGAATATAAATAAAAACTAAAATTTGCCACAAGTTCGGAAAACACCCCTCAGAAATGCACCGTGACTTTGAACTTAGTGTGAACGCTTCAAATTTAGTTTTGAAATATTATCTGATAATAAAAAAAACAATGCAAATGAAAATTAAATTATTACCTACACATCGAAAGTACACGTAAAAAGCAGTCATTTTACAGGTAAAGCTCAGTTTCTCTGTTCTGTCTCTATTCCATCAACTTTAACATAGCAAAATTTGAATGCGAATCAGTACAATAAACAACGCGATATTGTATCATATAAATCATTCAAGCAATCATTTTTTTTATAAATTTACTCTTTTTTAGAAATAATAACCTCAAATAAACAATAATTATTTTTCATCTTACCTGAGTTTTTCGCTGGTGGCTGTTCATTCTTTTTTAACAAAGGAAATATTTTGGCACCCGGACTTCACATTTTAACTTAATTTTAGCTTGTAAAATACAAAAAGAAAAGTCCAAACACTACAAAAACGCTCATTTCGGCAAACAAACTAACGCTTAGTGCAGAAACATTTGAAATAATCTACAAGTAAGACGCACTAAGTGCACTAAGTGACAGTGCCTATTGCAAGATAAAATTTTAATTAAAATCAAATTGGTGCGTTTTGTATAGTGGGTAAGTAACTCTCTTAAGATTGGCAGTCCATCTAGAAGTTAGTTCAGTTTACCTGTACATAGATCTTCAAAAATTAATTACAGTGCCATTAAAATCCCATTTTTGCAAAAAAGTGACTTAGTGCCTTTTACTTGTAAGCCGACGATAATATTTTCTTTGGTCCACTTGCCTTACAAGTGATGTAATTATGTATATTTTACCCTAATAAAATTCTCAAATAAAACCTTGTTAAAACGGAGGTTTTACTTAAGATTAAATCCGTAGCTAGGCTTCGTAGAATAAAAACCAATTAGTTTCATGACGATTAATTCTTTGAAGCTGTTTATTAGTATATTACATAACATGCATACTTGTTTCCGTATACGGAAAGTGACTTATTTCGCATGAGCGAATGTTGAACACGAGCTGCGCAGTGGCGAGTGCGGGAACATCGCGAATGCAAAGAAGATACTTTCCCAAAAAGTTATGTAGGTACATACACTATTTTTAACACTGACAAAAAAAATTATTTAAAAAAATAATTTTCAAAAAAAAAATTAAAAATTATATTAAAAAAAAAATAATTTTTCAAAGAAAAAATATTCTTTTTCAAAGAAAAAAATTTTTCATGACACTTTTTTAACCCCATTAAAAAATGTTGAAAAATATAGTATATTAAAGTACTAGTTTCATAACATACGTTTTAAGCGCTAAAAACGTGTTATGAAACTAGTGCTTTATACAATTTTTTCTATTTTGCTCTAAAATTTAAAAAAACTTACATTTAAATTGATGGCTGATTTAGGGATTTTTGTTTGGGATTGGCATTACAGTTTACACCATGTTTAAAATTCTAAGAACAAATGATATTTTGATATATTTTATAGTCATCTCTTCTCTTTTTTACTGCAATTAACCAACCCACAATTTTAACATGGTAAAAAAAAGAAAATTCAACTTTAAAGCGACATTGACATTTGCACGGAAAACGTCAAGCGATAGATGAGGTCTGGTGCCAACCCAAAAGAACAAAAATTACAGACCTCTTATGGGCCTATAAGAACACGCAAAATGCGTGTGATGTTAAAATAGAGAATTTTATAAGCTTAAAAATGATGTATGTAATCTAACGTTTTAACACGTTCGCTGCCGACGCACAGTGGTATAGAATGTAGAGGTCACGTCGAGTCACATCTCGGGTCACATTTAAAATTAATTTCCCGCTTTATTAGTAGAGATAAAAAACTCATTTTATTTTATTTTTTTATTTTTTATGCGTCATCGGCAGCAAAAGTGTTGAAAAGGTTTGACTTTTCATTTTGAATTTTTTTCCATTTTTTTTTTATTTTTTTACGAAATCGTTTATATTTTCTTTTCTTCTTTTTAATTTAATATTCTTCTCGAGATTTTCTTTTTTTTTCCTTTCTTACGGTAACTTTAATACTTACCCACTGTGCGCCTCTTAATAGGCCAACTTGCGTCATCTAGTGACAGTTTCTAAAACTAACCCGGCTATCACACACTGCCACTAGATGGTGCCACTAAGTATTGACACAGCGCCACCCAACAGAAGATATTTGAAGCTACTTCATTTTGACAGTTGACAATCCGCGACTTAAAAAAATATTGGTGATGCGAAGCCGTTTAGAAAAGAGGTTGTGAAATGGTTTGAAAAAGTGTAAATATCCATTTAGTTCTGAAGAATTGATAAAACGATGGCGGCGTCCATCGAAATTCCTCTTCGGGACACCGACGAGGTAATTTTAAAGGTCGAAAATCAGTTGAAATATGGTACATATCCTTTGTTTTTGTAGGTTATTGAGCTGTATTTGGATCAACTTCCTGATGGGGATGAAGTTCTGGGTATTCTACGCCAGGAAAATACCCATTTGTTCATTTGGGTTAACCTTGCAGTAAGTAGAAACTTTTTATAAAATGTATCATACCTTGTCTGGTATGGTACAGTTGGATCCGAAAAAAAAACAAGATTGAAAATTTAGTTGTGTAAATTTAATAATTACAATACAAACAAAGCTGTTGTCATGTTGACAATATTTGTCAAAATTACTTATAATAATTATAAAGCAATTAGAAATGCGTTAAGAAATGTTAAAAAATCGCAAACTATTAGTATATTGGAAGCAGGATGTACGGAAGTGATTGTGGCTAGTGATCTCTATAGAGACCTTTAATTGTGGCAAGGTTATTTAGTGTTTCGGAGAGTTGTGTTAAGATCATAGAAAAAAGAATAATTGTTAAAATTGAAGAAAAAATAGACGGGGAGGAAAGGGCGTGCAGACTCTGAAAGAAAGAAGATATCAAATGAAATACAGGATGAAAAATTACTTAATTATTTGAGAGAATACCGTTTACAAGAAGCGGTGCATGCTATAAACAATACAAATTTTCCTGGATTAAAAACCATCGCCCGTCGCCGCATCGATAGTTCCAAGATTAAAAACGCGAAAAAAAACCTCTGGAAAAACTTTTTTTTAAACAAAAATCATAATTTTCATAAATTATATTTTTGGTTAGTAGAGTTCAAATTTTTATTTTTCCATAAGATTTACTAAATATTGTGTTTTAATTTTTATTATTATTATTTTTTGATACCATTTAATACCTTTAAAAGGGACCTGATTAGCCTTAGTTAAAATTTTATTTATTTAGTTTATTTTAGTAAACTTCTATTTATTTATATACCTATGTACAAATATTTTGATTATTTATTGTATTATCAAACTGGATTTTCCGTAAATAAATGAATTGAATTGAATTGAATTGACATTATTCGCATGCATTTTCTGTAATAAACTTTGAAAAAACTGACAATTAATTGTCAAATTAACCTAACCTATTTCTTAAAATGTTACATACACTATTAAATAATTAGTAAAATTGACATTTTAGTATATTTAAATCTTGCATTTTTTGTGGGTCCAACTGTATGTCTACACATAGCTTTTGCCACGAAAGTCAAGCTTTAATGCTTAATTTAGCAAGGTCTTGCTAACTTAAGACCTAGACCTAGTGTCCCTAATGGCAAAATCTATAGAATTTCCACCTTGACAACATCTATTCTAATTCTTTCCTACTTATCTTTAATATCTATTTTTTTAGCTTGAATACTACAAACAAAACAAAATCGAGGATTTTATTAAAATCCTAGAAGCTTCTCGATTAGATGCCAATGTTGAATATCGAGACTATGAAAAAGATCAGATGCGGGCACTTGATATGCTTGCTGCATACTATGTGCAGGAAGCTAATCGGGAGAAAAACAAGGATAAAAAACGTGAGCTTTTTACAAAGGCTACTTTACTTTATACAACTGCTGACAAAATTATTATGTATGACCAGGTAATATAAATAAATATTTTTTATTCAAAATATGTGCAAAATTAATTAAAAATATATATCCATTGAATAAATTTTAGAACCATCTTTTGGGTCGAGCATATTTTTGCCTATTGGAAGGTGATAAAATGGAACAAGCTGATGCACAATTTAATTTTGTGTTGAATCAATCTCCCAACAATATACCTTCCCTGCTGGGAAAGGCCTGTATTGCCTACAACAAAAAAGATTTTAGAGGAGCTCTAGCTTTTTATAAAAAGGCATTGAGGACCAATCCAAATTGTCCAGCTGCGGTCAGATTAGGTGAGTTTTGGAAATTTAAGAATAACACAAAAAATTGTATTACGTTTTCTTAGGAAAGTCCTGCATTCATTTTTTACATCGGCACTTAGTGCTACTAAGAGTGCCGATGTATTGAAATCTTCGCCGAAAAGTCAAAATCTTTGACCACGTTTTTTTCACATTTGTCGATGTTTTAAAACATTCTCGAAATCAGTCCATCTGTCTGTCTGTCTGGGTGTAAACTCTCTAACTCCATTTCTACATGAGATATCGACTTGCGGTTTTTTGCATATTGTTTCTTATTGTATTCTGAAGAGCTGATTACATTTTGGGGATAAACGATTGGGGGTAAGGGGGTAAAAATAGGGTAAAACTCCTATTTTTAGCGTTTTTTGTTTATAATTAAGGCAATTATTATTGTATTTGGTTAATTTAGTACTTATATAAAAGATAATTTTAAATTGGTCAAAAAATGCTATAAACAACGTTTTCCTAAAACGAATTGTTTTCGAGATATTGGCATTTAAAGCAGTAAAAGGTTTTTTTAGTATATCTCACATATTTATATCCCGATTTCAAAAAATTATAATTTAAATAAAAGCTCTTTTTAAGCCCTATAAAAAATGTTATATACAGTTTTTTGCTAGAATATAATGTTTTAAAGATACAGTATTTAAAATCAAACAAAACACCTAGTTTTAAATTTGTAAAGTAGATGGCTCTAGTGTACAATAGTGCGGATGTTTTGACAGGGTGCTTGCAACGTTTCATCTAGTTTTTATTGCTTTTTTACCTTTTTTAAGGTTTTAACACAAAAAGATGATTTTAAAAAAATATATATTTTGGTCTGTGGCCCTGATAATTTAAAAACGCGTTGAGTTAAAAAAGTCGGACAATGGGGTGGGGCAAGGTTTCATCTGGAAGCTAAAATTATTTGTGCATTAATTTTTTTTTTCATTTTTCAAAGATTTTTTTTTTGTCAAAAAAGTAAAAAGGAAATATTTTTATGTTTGATTTTAAACTAGATGAAATGTTGCAAGCACCCTGTCAAAACATCGGCACTATTGTACACTAGAGCCATCTAGTTTGCAAATTTCAAACTAGGTGTTTTGTTTGATTATAAATTCTGTATCTTTAAAACATTATATTCTAGCAAAAAACTGTATATGACATTTTTTATAGGGCTTAAACAGAGCTTTTATTTAAAATATATTTTTTTGAAATCGGGTTATAAATATGTGAGATATGCTAAAAAAACTTTTTACTGCTTTAAACGCCAATATCTCGAAAACAATGCTTTTTAGGAAAACGTTGTTTATAAAATTTTTTGACCAATTTAAAATTATCTTTTATATAAATGCTAAATTAACCAAATACAATAATAATTGCCTTAATTATAAACAAAAAACGCTAAAAATAGGAGTTTTACCCTATTTTTTTATTGATTTCGACGAATGGTCTAAAACGTCGAAAAATGTGAAAAAAACGTGGTCAAAGATTTTGACTTTTCGGCGAAGATTTCAATACATCGGCACTATTAGTAGCACTAAGTGCCGATGTAAAATACCTATTTTAATTTTGTAGGTATGGGTCATTGCTTCATGAAACTAAACAACCAGGACAAAGCTAGGTTGGCATTTGAAAGAGCCCTACAGTTGGATTCGAAATGTGTAGGGGCGTTGGTTGGTCTGGCCATTTTGAAGTTAAACTTGCAAAATCCAGACACTATTCGTACGGGCGTTCAAATGTTGTCCAAAGCTTACACGATAGATTCTTCCAATCCTATGGTTCTAAACCATTTGGCCAACCATTTTTTCTTTAAGAAGGTAAGTCACTTACCATAAGTTTAACTAAAAATAAAACATTATTATTATACTATTCGCGGCGCGTAGCGCTAGAATAGTATTATTCAGTATGAAAAAATAACAAACTTTGCAAAAGTCCGTCCGTCCGATGTCACGTTTTTTGTGTACGCGATAACTCCGGAAGGAATTATCTGATCGACTCGAAATTTTCAGGAAAAATCAAGTTATATGAGGGGAAGAGTAAGGAAACTAGATCTGTGGCGCAGCCACTAGGAAACTGAAGTAGAGTTTACAGATTTAGCGAGATTTAGTGTCCTTAGGGAAGATCCCTATTGTTTTTCAAAGTAATCCCCCCAAATTATGTGCACAACTTGTGGAATTGAACCACACAACTTGTGCATATAACCCAAGAACTTGTACACCCGTGCTTTGGTTCAGGGGGTTTTGCGAAAATGTGTCTGAAGTCACCCACACTGTCTGAAGTCACCCCACTTGAAATCAATTAAAAATCTCGGTAATTTTGGACAAGATTTTTCAGAAATTTTATTAAAAAGCTTAAAAATCTTAGTTTTTTATGTCAAAAAAACTCTCAAGTTATACAAAAATGTCAGTGTACAAATATTTTCTACTTTTGGTATTTTCATCAGATTTGTTTAAAAACCAATTAATTTTTTTCAGGACTATAATAAAGTACAACATTTGGCACTGCATGCCTTTCACAACACAGAAAACGAAGCGATGCGAGCCGAAAGTTGTTACCAATTGGCGCGAGCCTTTCACGTCCAGGAGGACTTCGATCAGGCCTTTCAGTACTACTATCAAGCCACCCAGTTCGCACCTGCCGCTTTTGTTTTGCCACATTTCGGTTTGGGCCAAATGTACATTTACCGGGGAGACTCGGAAAATGCGGCCCAGTGTTTCGAAAAAGTATTAAAAGCTCAGCCGGGAAACTACGAAACGATGAAAATTTTAGGTGAGCGTAAAATACTTCGCGTGAAAATATTTCACAGAGCCACAAAAAAACTGTTGTCTGCTGGGGTTGAGACCCACCTGTTATTATGTATTTTTTTTTAGTTAAATCTTTGCGAAATAATTAGTTTGAACAGTTAACTTCTTGCGAAATATTTAGTTTGTGAAGTTAAATATTAGCAAAATATTTAGTTTGCAAAGTTTAATCTTTGCCAAATATTAAGTAATATAAGTTTGCGAAGTTAAATCTTTGCGAAATATTTAGTTTGCGAAGTTAAATCTTTGCCAAATATTTAGTTTGTGAAGTTAAATATTTGCAAAATATTTAGTTTGCGAACTTTAATCTTTGCCAAATATTTAGTTTGCGAAGTTAAATCTTTGCGAAATATTTAGTTTGCGAAGTTAAATCTTTGCGAAATATTTAGTTTTCGAAGTTAAATTTTTGCGAAATATTCAGTTTGCACAGTTAAATCTTTGCGAAATATTTAGTTTGTGAAGTTAAATATATGCAAAATATTTAGTTTGCAAAGTTTAATCTTTGCCAAATATTAAGTTTGCGAAGTTAAATCTTTGCGAAATATTTAGTTTGCAAAGTTAAATCTTTGCGAAATATTTAGTTTGCGAAGTTAAATCTTTGCGAAATATTTAGTTTTCGAAGTTAAATCTTTGCGAAATATTTAGTTTGCACAATTAAATCTTTGCGAAATATTTAGTTTGTGAAGTTAAATATATGCAAAATATTTAGTTTGCAAAGTTTAATCTTTGCCAAATATTTAGTTTGCGAGGTTAAATCTTTGCGAAATATTTAGTTTGCGAGGTTAAATCTTTGCGAAATATTTAGTTTGCACAGTTAAATCTTTGCGATATATTTATTTTGTGCAGTTAAATATTTTCAAAATATTTAGTTTGCAAAGTTTAATCTTTGCTAAATATTAAGTTTGCGAAGTTAAATCTTTGCGAAATATTTAGTTTGCGAAGTTTAATCTTTGCCAAATATTAAGTTTGCGAAGTTAAATCTTTGCGAAATGTTTAGTTTGTGAAGTTAAATATTTGCAAAATATTTAGTTTGCGAAGTTAAATCTTTGCGAAATATTTAGTTTGCACAGTTAAATCTTTGCGAAATATTTAGTTTGTGAAGTTAAATATTTGCAAAATATTTAGTTTGCGAAGTTAAATCTTTGCGAAATATTTAGTTTGCAAAGTTTAATCTTTGCCAAATATTAAGTTTGCGAAGTTAAATCTTTGCGAAATATTTAGTTTGCGAAGTTAAATATTTGTCAAATTTTCAGTTTGCGAAGTTAAATCTTTGCGAAATATTTAGTTTGCGAAGTTAAATCTTTGCGAAATATTTATTTTCCGAAGTTTTTTGTTATGAACGTAAACCAATTTTTAGGGTCCTTGTACGCGAATTCTTCGTCACAATCGAAAAGAGATATCGCTAAAAACCACTTAAAAAAGGTCACTGAGCAATTTCCTGACGACATTGAGGCTTGGATCGAGTTGGCGCAGATTTTGGAACAGTCTGATTTGCTGGGTTCCTTAGGCGCGTACGGAACTGCGATCCAGATTTTAAATAAAGACGTCCAGGCGGAAATTCCGACGGAGATATTAAACAACGTAGGAGCTTTACATTATAGGTAATTTTTGGTGGTATAGTTTTTTTTTGCAAAAAGTTCGGAAAATTTAGGTCAACAAACATATCACATAATTTTTTTTACAGTTTTTTTTTTGAGTTTTAAAAGAAAATTTGAATATTAAACAAATTCAATTTTCCGATTTTTTTTCTTGCAAAAACTGTTACTGTAGGTGATAACAAAGGAAGCCATTTTAAAGTTGCAGCCGCTTGGCGCCATCTATTTATAAACGTTGAAATCGAAAGTATAAATCTTTAAAAAAGTCCAAACGATTTCCGGTTAGTAGTTATACAAATTATGAAAAAATAAGTGGTAGATTTCGATATATAGTATTTCATTTACAGTTTGATAACTAGATGGCACTGCTTTTGCAGATGATACAACTACAATCAATAGTCACAAAAGCCTGAATCGAGCCCTTCAGCTTAGTGAAACAAGTGAAACAAAAGCGCGAGACTGGTTCTCTTCAAACAATCTTAAGATGAACGCCACAAAGACTCAAAGACTCACCTTCTCCACTAGAGTTTCCCTAGAAAATCATGAAAACGTGAAACTATTGGGCATTACTCTTGACAGCAGACTAGACTGGTCTTTCCATGTACAACAGCTTTGCAAAAAGTTGTCTTCAACTGTTTTTGTTCTAAGACAAATAAAAAAAACTGTCTCTTTTAGCATCTTAAAGATGAGCTACTTTTCTCTCTTTCACTCACATTTAAGTTATGCGACGATTCTCTGGGGAAGCTCCAGCTATGCTATTGCAGCCTTTCGTTTGCAACAGAGGGCTATTAGAATTTTATGTAATGTGGGATATAGGGAAAATTGTCAACAACTTTTTGTAAGTTTAGGCACAATGCCCCTACCAACAATTTACATATATCTTACATTATTAAAAATACACAAAGAAAAAAGTCAATTTACTTGTGGTAAAGATGTTCACAACCACAATACTAGAGGTAAGTCACAAATCAGAATCCCAAAATATAGACTCAAAAAAGCCTCAGGAAACTCACTGAATC
>OY294046.1:4520078-4543331 GCA_958510825.1 Brachypterus glaber
GAAAGAATTTTGAAGGTAAGTATTTATTGCATATTGCGCAAATTGCATTTACCAATAACAGGGTATCCAGTGGTCTGATGAAAAACCTTCGACCGTAAAATGGATTTTTTATTATCAGATTCACTTTCAGCAACCATAAAAGCCTTAATATACCAATTTTCACGAAAACTACCCTCTGCCCCTTTAGGGATAAAGTTAGAATTTTTTTATAATCATATTCACTTTCAACATCCTCAAAAACCCCAATACACCAGTTTTCACGAAAACTACCCCAAATCCCTCAGGGGGTGAAATTAGAAAAAAAGTATTATCAGATTCATATTCGTCGACCCCAAAAACCCCTATATACCAATTTTGAAGAAAATATTAATAATATTGAAAAATATTTACCCCCTCACCCCCTCGGGGGTGGAATTAGACAAGTTTTTTTTATCAGATTCAATTTCAGCAACCTTGAAAACCCAAAAAAAAAATTATTTTTCCCCATTCCCTTGCCGCACCCCAATATTTACCAAAAACAATTCCGAGCGGGAACTTTTGGTAACATACCTGTATGCCAAATTTCAAGTCTTTAGCTTAAAGCGTTCTTAAGTTATCGTGTCAACCAGATTTCCCGGACAGACCGACCGACCGAGCGACAATTTATTTTTTTTGCTCGAAATTGATATATATCGACATAAAACGTCATATAACGCAAAAATAAACAAAAAAATTTGAAATTTTTTCCGAAATTTTGAAAATTTTTAAAATGGGAAAGCAAAAACAATTTTTTTTTCTGTCACAAGTTTAATGTTTTGAAATAGAATTTAGAATTTAGAATTTGTTGCTGCTTATGTAACTTTTCAGTTTTAGCGTTGTCCGTTTTAAAATTAAACGTTGTAAATATTGCCTAAGGCTTATAAGATAAAAGAAATGTTCAAGATGTTCAAAATGTTCAAAACTGGGGCAACGTAATGGGTTGCCTATTCCTAAATAAATGCAAACTTGAGTTTGCTTATTAAATTAAATTTAGAAATACCGGGTGAGTTTTATTTATGTCCACCCCCAAAATAAAGATTAATCTTCATTTGATAAAAACGAAACTTGGGTGATTTATATAATTTTACATTGGCTATAAAATGGCGGATTAGTTTTTTTTGTTTCCCCTGTAAACTTTATTACATCGGCACTTAGTGCTACTAAGAGTACCGATGTATTGAAATCTTCGACGAAAAGTCAAAATCTATGACCATGTTTTTTTCTCGACGTTTTAGACCTTCCTGAGTCAGTAAAAAAATTTTTTGTGTCCGTCTGTCTGTCTGTCTGTCTGAGTGTAAACTCTCTAACTCCATTTCTACATGAGATATCGACTTGCGGTTTTTTGCATATTGTTTCTTATCGAATTCCGAAGAGCTGATTAGATTTTGGGGGTAAACGATTGGGGGTAAGGGGGTAAAAATAGGGTAAAACTCCTATTTTTAGCGTTTTTTGTTGATAATTATGGCAATTATTACTGTATTTGGTTAATTTAGCACTTATATAAAAGATAATTTTAAATTGGTCAAAAAATGTTATAAACAACGTTTTCCTAAAACGCATTGTTTTTGAGATATTAGCGTTTAAAGCAGTAAAAGGTTTTTTTAGCATATCTCACATATTTATAACCCGATTTCAAAAAATTATATTTTAAATAAAAGCTCTTTTTAAGCCCTATAAAAAATGTTATATACAGTTTTTTGCTAGAATATAATGTGTTAAAAATACAGAATTTAAAATCAAACAAAACACCTAGTTTGAAATTTGCAAACTAGATGGCTCTAGTGTACAATAGTGCCGATGTTTTGATAGAGAATTTAAAATCAAACAAAACACCTAGTTTGAAATTTGCAAACTAGATGGCTCTAGTGTACAATAGTGCCGATGTTTTGACAGGGTGCTTGCAATGTTTCAGCTAGTTTGTATTTTAATTTTGAGGGTGGACATAAATAAAAATCACCCGGTATATCGTAACTTGTAAAAACTGAAAATTGTACGAAAATATAACAAAATTTTCCATATGAGTTTACTTTTCTTACAACGTGTAAGATCCCTTTAGGTTTGATTGTAAATAAATAAATATAATGTCTTCTTTTTAGAATCCAGCTACATCTCAAGACTCTTACTCGTTGATAGCCCTTGGTAATGTTTGGTTGCAAACCCTACATCAACCAACAAAGGACAAGGAACGCGAAAAGCGCCATCAAGAAAGAGCCCTGTCAATGTTTAAACAAGTACTCAAAATTGATCCCAAAAATATTTGGGCCGCGAATGGTATTGGGTCGGTTTTGGCCCATAAAGGCGCAGTGAACGAGGCAAGAGACATTTTCGCGCAAGTGCGTGAAGCTACAGCCGATTTTTACGAGGTTTGGTTGAACATTGCGCATATTTATGTTGAACAAAAGCAGTTCGTTAGTGCCATTCAAATGGTGAGTAAATAATAACCAGTAGTCGGCGTAAACTCAGTTATGACTCATCAACGTTAAAAATAAACAGAAACATAGGCTTACGGAATAATTTTGCCGAATTATGAGGGAAATTTTTATAAAGGTCACTAAATCGAAACATTTGACGACTAATTTGTTACACTCAACAATATTGACTATACATATTAACTATAGATATGTATATATATCGGTGTTTTTCAAAGAAAAAACCGATATTCGATTTTAATCTTTTAAGAATACGAAAGTTTTTAATTTTTATTTATCGATAACTTTTTTTCCAACCTTACTCGTTTAAATAGAATCATTAAAAAAATCAAGATAAAAAGAAATAAAAATGTAAATATTTAAAACTTCGCGTTAACGCTAGAGTCGACGCGGCGTAATGGAAATTCGCCGAGTACTGATAATAACAAACCGTGAAGATATGTAATGCTACGCATTCCATTATACAGGGTGTCCCAGAACTCGCGTCCATCCTTGAAGGGGCACATAATATATAAAAAACTACGACGGGGTGGCCACGTGTCAGGGAAATCAGGGAATTTAAAGAGGTAAATATCAGGGAAATATCAGGGAATGTTATTAAAATAAATGAAAAATCAGGGAATTTTATTAAAAAAACTATTTTTTTATCCCTTTTTTTTCATATATTTTTTAACTTAAAACTAAAAGAAGTCAGGGAAATGTCAGGGAAAATATGAAAATTTGTCAGGGAAAATTTTCAAAATCAGGAAAAAGTCAGGGAAATGTCAGAATATTTTCAAAATAAAATTCTGTGTGATAAAAAAGTCACATAAACATAGGGCCGCAAATCGGTCCTAATGGACCCTTAAAGAGGACCCAAAAAAAGCGCTAACAAAATAATTTGACATTGCAGAGCGATTTCACATTAAAAATTAAGAAAAAAGTTTGTGACACCCTGGCCCAAAAATAAATATTAAGTGAGTCATGCACTCTTTAAATAGTAACACTTTTTAGGTGCATATCCTGTAATTTTTTTTAATGGATTTTCCGTTGCTCTTACGGTGTAACACTAAGAGAATCTTTTTGTGTAATTTTACTTAAAGAATCCATAATTTGTAAAAAGAATGCAAAAAGATTACACTGAAAAAAGTTTTGCGCAAAAATGTAGTAAGCCACAGCCATTTCGCACGCCTAGGCGCGCTTTCGGTAAAATAACTAAAATAATTGATCTTAATAATACTGAACCATATGCAAAACCTTGTCCCTCTGACTCCAGAGATACTAAATAAAAATCCTATTTTTCGTATCCCCTTTAATAGGCCCTTAGGAGCGATTTGCGGGTCTACATTGATCTCGACATTTTTTTAAATTTTTTGATGATTTGATAGTATGTGTACCTTTAAGGACGGACGCGAAGTTTTGGGACACCCTGTATACTATTCACAGTAAATGGTCTATTGCGTTTTACCAAATACAAAAAAAAAAATAATTAATAATAAATAAAAAAATTAACATTTTTTTAAAAGATCTTTGTTTTGAAAAACAAAAAAATGTTGAAAAAAAAATAATTTTTTTTTTTAATTTTCTTTTTGCAAAAAAACGAAAAAATAAAAAAAAAACTTAAAAAAATATAATTAAATTTTGTTTTAAAAGATCTTTTTTAGAAAAGAAATAATTAAAAAAAAAATTTTTTTGGCGTAAAAATTATATCTGTAAATTAGGTCTATTTTTTTCAGTACGAAAATTGTCTAAGAAAATTCTTCAAATACAACAATGTCGATGTACTTCAATACCTGGCCAGAGCATATTACAAAGCTGGCAAATTAAAAGAAGCCAAAATGGTACTACTAAAAGCCCGTAGGGTGGCGCCACAAGATACCGTACTACTTTATAATATCGCACTGGTCTTACAAAGACTGGCTACATTTATCCTTAAGGACGAAAAATCGACATTACAAACAGTATTACAGGCCGTCCATGAATTGGGACTCTCTTTAAAGTAAGTTTTTTAATACCCTGGTAGAATTTTAAGGAACAGATTTTTTACATCGGCGCTTAGTGCTATTAAGAGTGCCGATGTATTGAAATCTTCGCCGAAAAGTCAAAATCTTTGACCACGTTTTTTCACATTTCTCGACGTTTTAGACCATTCTGAGTCGAAATCAGTAAAACAAATTTTTGCGTCTGTCTGTCTGTCTGTCGTCTGGGTGTAAACTCTCTAACTCCATTTCTACATGAGATATCGACTTGCGGTTTTTTGCATATTGTTTCTTATCGTATTCCGAACAGCTGATTAGATTTTAGGGGTAAACGATTGGGGGTAAGGGGGTAAAAATAGGGTAAAACTCCTATTTTTAGCGTTTTTTGTTTATAATTAAGGCAATTATTATTGTATTTGGTTAATTTAGCACTTATATAAAAGATAATTTTAAATTGGTCAAAAAATGTTATAAACAACGTTTTCCTAAAACGCATTGTTGTCGAGATATTGGCGTTTAAAGCAGTAAAAGGTTTTTTTAGCATATCTCACATATTTATAACCCGATTTCAAGAAATTATATTTTAAATAAAAGCTCTTTTTAAGCCCTATAAAAAATGTTATATACAGTTTTTTGCTAGAATATAATGTTTTAAAGATATAGAATTTAAAATCAAACAAAACACCTAGTTTGAAATTTGCAAACTAGATGGCTCTAGTGTACAATAGTGCCGATGTTTTGACAGGGTTTCAGATAAGGGCAAAAAAAAGTTTGGATTTGTTGCCTAGTGTAATTAGAAAATAGATTGGTAGAATATTTAAATAAGACTAGATTATTAGTTTTCTTTTTTTTCAAAAAGCTTGATGAATTTTTTCTAGGTACTTTACCTACCTGGCAGAATTTGGTGACAAAATGAAATATGACATAAACTTGGCTACTCTAGAGGCTCGGCAATGTAAAGATTTACTGTCTCAAGCTCAGTATCACGTGGCCAGAGCGAGAAGAGTGGACGAAGAAGAAAGGATAATCAGAAGGAAGCAGGAAGAAGAAAGGACTGCATTTAAAATGCGACAAATTGAAGAACAGGTATCAAATAGTTTTTTCACTACTAGCTTTAGAACATACCATTATTTATCATTTTTTCAGACTGTGAAATCAATTTTCTTCACTTATAGCAATAATAATTTTTTCTCTCCTAGTAGGAGTAAATTTTATAAACAATTGATTTCTGCCACTTTAGATGTTTCAGTACTTTGTGCAATTTTTACTAACTAAACCCAAAAAAATAGCTTTAAATAACTTTTTATTTATTAAATATGATTAATTATAATTATTACCAATTAATACAATCAATAATTAGCTAAATATTACGAAAACAATAAAAAAAACTAAATTTTTAAACGTCAGTTCAAAGTATTTATTTGAGCAAATGTCATTGATCAAGGCTACTTGATTTTTATGAAAATTTCAAGAAATATCATTTCTGTTAATATTAATAATAATAAATAATAATTTATTTTATTATTTGTATACAAATAGTTAAATAGTGCTAGCAGTGAAAAAACTAATATATAAACTACGGTAGAGAAGACTATTATAGCCAAGCTATAAAAAATGTCTTCTCTACCTCGGTATATAATTACTATTATTTTTCTCACTCGAGAGGAATAGTTATTTTCTTAACTAGTGTATTAAGTGGATAAAATCACTTAATACACGAGTTGAGAATTTAATTTTATCCAACATCTTTTATTTTTAAATAAAAATCTATAATTTTGCGAAAAATTATGTCAAAAATATTAAGATTAAGTTTTCTTAATACTAAAATAATAGGTAGCCATGGCCTAAGTATGCCTATTAAAATAAACAATTGCTAGTTTTACATTTCTTACAAACGTCAAAATGGACGCGGTGATGACAGAATTTTTAATAAAAACAGTATTTTATTCAAAAACTAAAGAATAATTTGGGGATTTCTTTAATTTTTATGGTTTAGTTAACGTGCTTGTATTTATAGAATAGTTATAATACTTAATAGGGTATGTAACTAATTTTGGGTGAGATCAAAAGTAAAAGAGTGGGTGAAAAATTTTTTACTCACTAGTGGAAAAAAAACTCACTTTTGACATTTAAAATAGTGCTCAAAACAAGTGTTTCTGTGAAGGTGTTGGATAAAGTATTTTTTCACGCACTTTTTAACTTGTTTAACTTGTACATTATTTCTTATCATTTTATTTATTTTTTCAGAAAAAAATGGAAGAGGAAAAACACCAACGCAAAGAACAGATGCTCCAAAAACGTCAAGAATACAAGGAAAAAACGAGAAACGCAATCATCAATCTCGAGTTGCCGTCAGAGAAGAAGAAAAGCAAAGGCCGAAGGGAAGTCCAGTATGTCAGCGACTCGGGAAGCGACCAGGAGAACCGTGGCGAGGGGGGCGAACCCCGAGAACGCAAGAAAAAAGAAAAATCGCGCAAGCGCAGAAACAGTGGCGACCGAAAAAGCGGCGGGAAACGAGGCCGAAAACGCAACCGCAACTCCGGCTCAGACTCCGATGACAGACCGAAAGGCAAACGCAGCAAAAAACCCAAAGACATCAAGAAAGACGACGGGCTCAGCGCCAAACAAAAGAGCAGAATCGTATCAAAAGCCACCATTTCAAGCAGTGATGACGACAGTGATGACGGTCGAAAGCTCAAAATCGCAAGCGGTGACGAAAGTGGTGACGGCGCCAGGGGCAAAAAACGAAGGATTTCATCGGGATCCGATTCCAGTCGATCAAGATCAAGGTCAAAAAGTGGTTCTAGATCAAGGTCAAGGTCCAGATCGAAGAGTGGGTCTAGATCAAGGTCAAGGTCTAAAAGTGGGTCGAGAAGTAGGTCACGTTCGAAGTCCAGATCTAAGTCCAGATCCAGATCTAAGTCAGGTTCCAGATCCAAGTCTAGATCAAGATCAAAGTCGGGGTCCAGATCCAAGTCCAGATCTAAGTCTAGATCTAAGTCCAGATCTAAGTCTAGATCCAAGTCCAGATCAAGGTCCAAGTCTAAATCAAGGTCAAGAAGTAGATCTGGTAGTGGGTCTCCGAAAAGTAGGGCTTCCAGAAGTCGCTCTGGATCTCCAGCAGGTAGTGGTAAGGGTTCTAGAGCTTCTTCGCCGGCAAAAAGCGGAAACGATAGTGATTAAAATAAATTCTTTTTATTTAGATTTTATAGAATTGTGTAGTATTTACCATATGTTTTGCGCAGTGTATATTTGTCCGGCCGGTCGGACGATTAGTGTTTAAGGCTAATCGCCCGGCCAATTTAAAGTTTATTCAAGGTATATTTTTCATTAGAAATATATTATTTTTCTTTTGCAAATAAATAAGAATAAATACGAAAAATTATTTTATCCAATACATACAAATAATAAGACAATTACCAGCTTTATTTTAAATAGATAAACTCAATAATAACCCTCGCGTGGCTTTTACTTTATTGAGTGGATAATTATTTAGTTTGCCCACTCAACTGTCACTTGTCAAATTATTTTTTTGTAAATGTCATTAAAATTTTTAATAAAAATATTAATTCCTAAGCTATTTATTGGATAAAACCTTGTATGGCACTCATGGATAAACCGATATTGCCCATGAGAAAATTAACCTGCGAGGCGTCAGCCAAGCTTTTTTACTTTACTCACTAGTACCATAAATAACTATTGCCCCCTATTAAAATTGTGGATCATCATCATACCATACCAGCCAAAAAACCACCGTGCTTAAAAAGTTAGGTTATGTAATCTTATTATCGGTAGACAAATTACTCAGTTTGTGGTTTTATTAACCCTAAGATATCAAAATGAAATTTTTACCAGTTAATATCAGGGGCTTGATTCACAAAGGCCGAATGTCACATTTTTTGCAACATTCAGTTTTAGTTTAGTTTTATTTATCATATAATAGATTTTTATACTAAAAATTTTCATTTTCCAATTAAATTATTAAAATACACTGACAAACTTTTCGGGTCATCTAAAAAATTGCCATTTTTTAAATTGAAATATTTCGAAAACTACTTTTAATGGATTTCACTGATTCTTTTTTTGGTTTTAAAGCTTAAACATTCTCTACTTTTGTTTGTATTAAGAATGATTAAAAAAGGTATTTTTGTATTAAGAGCAACAACAAATGTACCACTATGGGGCAAAACCCATCTTCTAGGACTTGGATGGTACGCCACTGCAACTGTATCAAATTTTTAAGGTCTCTCTTATTGCCGCAGTTTTAATAAATATTTTCTTTTTTATATTTTTACTTCTGGTTTAGAGGATTTTCCTGAAAGTTGTCATTTTTTTAGTTAACTCAAAAAGTACTAAATCAGCAGAGTTGTTGTTTTTTATTTGAAGCTCATGTCTTTTACTTCTTCTTCTTCTACAGTTTTTTCATCCACGGGCAACTTTCTATTGCCGTCTGACGGAGGTTTAACGGTAATTTCGGAGAACTGACGTCGGATGGAGTGACCCTATATTTTCTTCTACACAAGTTTATCAAACCCATTTTATGGTTTTGATAAACTTGATTAGAAGAAAAACGTAACTCGGTTAAGCTTCAAATATAAAGCACAGCATCAATCAAATTCAAGTAGTACTTTTTGAGTTAATTGAAAAAATGACTTTCAGGAAAATACTGATATCTCCTAAACCAGAAATAAAAATAAAAAAAATAAAAAAAAATATTAATTAAAACTGCGGCAATAAGAGAGACTTTAACAGTTTGATAAACAGTTGCAGTGGCGTACCATGCAAGTCCTAGAAGATGGGTCAAAAAACATAGTTGTACATTATTTGTTGATGTTAATGCAAAAATTTTTTTTTTAATCATTCTAAATTAAAAAATAAAAGTAGAGAATGTTTAAGCTTTAAAGCAAAAAAAGAATAAGTCAAATCCATTAAGTAGTTTTCGAAATATTTGAATTTCAAAAATGGCAATTTTTAGGTGTCCCGAATTTAAAGTCTGGCAGTGTAGTAGAAAAAAAAATAGTAAAAAGTGGAAAAAACTATTATATGATAAAGAAAATTTGTTTTTTTTTTAATTTTAGCATTTGTAAATGTTGTTATCTGTGTAGCTCAAAAACAAAAAAAAAAAAGAAGAGACATATTGTTAAGGGCATGTTGAAGGTTATTAGGTCTATACTGACTGGTAAATTTTTAATTTTTATGTCTTTTTATACATATATTATTATATTTTTATATATATTTATTTTTAACGCTACAAATCGAGTGATTTTTCTACCGTGAGACACCTTGTAGATATTCAACAATACAAATCCGGTCGGACGAATATACACTTTGTGAATTTTATCGACATTGAAAATATACGAAATTCAGATTAAATAAAATATTTTTAATTTAATCCGAAATTAAGTTAATTGAAGTGTTAATTTTTATTCACCTTTATTAAAAAAAAAATCAGTAGTTAATTTTTTGTTTCTCATCTGATTAATTAGAATGGTAAACATCAAATTCAAGAAAATAATCAAGATCTAAAAGTGCAGTAAAGTGAGAATTAAATATAAAAAGTCCAAGTCCAGATTGAGTTGCAAGTCAAGATCAAGTTGCAAGTCAAAATATTTCCGAAGTTGAGTTAACTCAGGTGCGCAAAATTTAATTTACGACCCTTATTAAAAAAAAATAATTAAAAAAACATAGATCTCATAGATTAAATTGGAAAACGTCAAATTTAAGAAATTAATCAAGATCTAAAAGTGCAGTAAAGTGAGAATTATAAACAAAACTCAAGTCCAGATTCAGTTGCAAGTCAAGATCAAGTTGCAAGTCAAAATATGTCCGAAGTTGAGTTAACCCAAGTGCGAATAAATTTCATTTATCCAATACATACATATAATGGGACAATTACCAGCTTTATTTTAAATAGATAAACTCAATAATAACCCCCGCGTGGCTTTTACTTTATTGAGTGGATAATTATTTATTTTACCCACTCAACTGTCACTTGTCAAATTATTTTCTTGTAAATGTCATTAAAATTTTTAATAAAAATATGAATTCCCAAGCAATTTATTGGATAAAACCTTGTATGGCACTCATGGGTAAACCGATATTGCCCTCTCGAAAATTAACCTGCTTGGCTGACGCCTCGCAGGTTAATTTTCTCATGGGCAATATCTTACTTTACCCACTAGTACCATAAATAACTATTACGCCTTTTATTTAAAAAGAAACTCAATAATTTAAAAAACAAGTTGTTTTCTTATTTAAGCTGATCAAATTTAGTTAAAATTGGCAAACGTCAAGTTCAAGACCAGACTGAGTTGCAAGTTCAAATTGGCTGATGTGAAACTCAAGAAAATATTCAGGATATAAAAGTGAAAAAAGTAAAGTAAGTCCAAGTCCAGATTGAGTTGCAAGTCAAGATTAAGTTGCAAGTCAAAATATGTCTGAATTGGTCAAATTTATTTTAAATTGGCAAACGTCAAGTTTAATAAAATAATCAAGATCTAAAAGTGTAGTAAAGTGAATATTAAAAACAAAATTCCGGTTTAAATTTCAAGATCAAGATTCAAGCCAGGACATGTCTAGGATTCCTGTGGTAAGTGTTGCTAATTGCTAAACTTTCCTATACAGTTCTATAATCCGTCCAGTTATGCAAGATAGTAAGGGACGCGGTCCGTTTTACACCACAGAGCGCATAAATAGCATAATTATGCATAAATCGTAGTGTATCAAAAATTTAACAGATGTCGGTACTGTTTTCCTGGAAAGGGCCTATCCAAAGAATCACATAACAAGCACAGTACATAAGAATGCGATGTCAGGATTGGCTTGATTTGTCGTCATGTATCTTGTAATGGTTGTTATGCGAACCTCTGGATAGGTCTTAAGTTGTAATTGTAACCTAAGAATTTGATGTTTTCCTTGTGTTCAATATAATTTACGTTTGTACAATATGTAGAATATGCTAATTTAGTGTGAGTGTATGAAGAATAAACCAAAAATGAACCTTTTTCAATACCGTACAAAATAACATTAAGTATAACCATTTTTTTCTCTTCTTTTATTAGCTTTAACGACCGTCAATCATTGTCAGACAAAGAATGTCACAACATTTTATATGTTAAAAGGTACGAGTTTTTAACCAATTATGTAGCTTAAAAATCGCGGGAATTTTAAACTACTATCTTGCATAATTGGACGGACTATAAGTAACTATACTTAACTGGAATTTATAAACGGTGTCGTATTTTTTTTTGCCAGTGGCATGGAAATTCTAGAGTGCCTTATGAAAAAAAAAAGAGTTATTTTCTTGAAAGAAAACGTCACATTAGGGAACGTTCAAGTATTACGTAACGCAAATTTTGATAATTTTGGATTTTTTGTGACGATACTGAAAAGAAGTCTTGTACCGATACTTTAAAGATATCTTATAGACATCATAATCAGGTATCTTTCAAACATCCCTAAAAAGAAGTCTATAAGATATCCTTTTTATGTCTTTAGGCGTCCAGACATAATTAAGATCTAAAAAAAAACGTCTTTAAGATATCATGTGCTGTCTGGGAAATGAGTATAAATAAATAAAAGTAATATTTTTTAAATATTTTATATATTTTATTCAGACTTTATAGTAAGTAGTGTAAAATATTAGAATAACAAGTTATTACTTTAGAAAATTGTAAAATTAGGTACACTAAAAATAAAACAGTTTTAAATATTAGTCTTCGTAGCTAATTCTCGCCTGAAAAATAAGGAATTACTCGTTTTAAATCGACCGAAATAATACAAGGGCAAAAAGTTAAGTTTTTCGATTGAGTAGGTTTTTAGAAGCCGAGGGTCGGCCGATCGGGCCGGCCCGAGGGTAATAAACCTACGAAATCGAAATTTAACTTTTTGCCCGTGTATTATACAATATCTTTTATTCGATTGTTACTAATTATAATGAATTTTTAAAATATACTTAATTTTAAATTGCAAAAAATACTTCTTTTTAGTGTCTTATTACTTATCTAGTTATCCATGACAAATTGCTGTCCAATCAAATCGCTAAAAAAACAATTGAATCGTTTCTTTTGCGTGCGGTTTCATTTTCAAATTAAAAAAGCTATAGCTTGGTGATTAATTTCTGTTAAAATGTGTCTGTTATGAAAATAGTAATACTTCTGAACCGTTCTATGAATATTATAAATATTGAAATTGATTTTACAATTGAAATTTTGTGTTTTTAATTCATTTTAGTGGATGAATACAGATTAATCAGTTAACATATATTTTGAGGTTATGTTATAGAAGAAATTTTTATTTTGTATGAAATGATTATAATAACTGTATCTGGTCAAAAAGAACAGTTAGTTCAAGACTAAAAGTGACCAAAAGGTCATAATTCTTTATAAATATTACAGTAAAGGTAAAGCATATTCTTTTAAAAAGCTTAAAAATAACAAGTTTTAGTTAGCGGGCGAAAAAAACTTTTTGACCCTAGGGCCACAAAGTTCCACTTTTCGGCCGTAAAATATGAACAAAAATTGTCTTTTAGAATCAATCGAATAATTTTTTTTTCATTTTTGGATTTAGATAATGTAAAAAAACTGGCGTTAAAAAGATGTCGGCTTGTCCGTCTGTCTCTCTGGTTTTAAACCGTACAACTTTCAAACGGAATATCCGATATTATAATTTTTTTCTACAAATAATTTATTATCTTTGTAGTTTGCGTTACGTGAAATATGTTTAACATTGTGATAGGACAGGGAGAGCAAAGAGGGCAAAGTGAGTGATACTCATTACACAGTGGTCCCAGAAAAAAAAGTGACAAAAGTCTGTTTTTTTTGCATAGGGCCTTTTCTTGCACCGCTGATTACGAAAAAAAAAAATAGTGAAAAATCCTACCCACTTTAGTCACTTTTTTTCTGGAACCACTGTGCATTACTTTCCAAGATATATCGTTTTAAAGATATTGCCACCCATCAGCTTGTTTTTTATTTCTAATAGAATGAGCTACGAAAACTGCCTTAATTTATACAATAAATAAATTGTTGGTTAATGTCCGCTTTTGCAATAATTAAATTCGTTGTGCGTTACTTAATTTTTGAAGGGCGATACATAGAGGCACTAGATCTAGGTCTGTGGAGATCTAGCGATATAATACAGCATTACGCACTAAAAAAGTAACGGTTGGTAATTCTAGTAATGCCCTTATAGCTTTTTTCTATTTTGCGACTCTTATAAGCTCATAATCCCACGAATTTTACGTATTCTTATAGGCCCATAAGAGGTCTGTATTTTTTTTTCTTTTGGGTTGGCAACAGACAAAAGCCTACCGCTTGACGTTTTCCTTGTAGATGTCAACGTCGCTTTAAAGTTTAATTTTCTATAAAATGTTGTGTTTAGGTTATTTTTTACCATGTTAAAATTGTGGCTTGGTTACTTGCAGTGAAAAAGAGAAGACCTGACTATAAAATATATCAAAATATCATTTGTTCTTAGAATTTTAAACGTGGCGAAAACTGTAATGCCATCCCGAAACAAAAATCCCTAAATCAGTCATCAATTTAAATGTCAGTTTTTTTTAAATTTTAGAGCAAAATAGAAAAAAGCACTCGTTTCATAACACGTTTTTAGCGCACGAGTACAAGTTTAGCAAAAGAGCCGCTTGCGGCGAGTTTTCTAAAGTACTAAAGTATGTTATGAAACTAGTACTTTAATATACTATTAAGCTTATTAATAGTATGTCGGAATAATGTAATTTTTAAAATTTTTAATTTTTTCAAAATTAATGGAGTTACAAATAGATTCTGAAAAGAAAGTGCCTGAACGTAATGTTATAAAAAAATATGGTATAACATACCATGGGGCTATAAACCTTGTAATGTCCCATTGGGCTATAAACCTTATAATGTCTCCTGGGGCTATAAACTATAAACAAATAACTCTTAGCTCAGTGAGACCATGAATACCCTCAAAAGTATGTTTTTATCAAAAAAAAAATCAAAAATTCTGAGAGATTCTAGAATCTAGAATCGAATATTCGATTCTGTAGCTTGTGACATGTATCGGACTCGGTTAATCGAAATTTTCTTAATAAAAAAAACGTTTCAAGGCAGCTTAAGCACTGCATAGTTCCCATAAATGTTCCAAAGAAATGATTTTGTTCAAAAAATATGCCAAAATTCGTATTTTCAATGCAGTTCTTGTATGTGAAAGTGAAAGTTATCGTACAGTGAAAAATTTTGACACCTACAATCAAAATTTTTCACAGACAGCAGATTTTCAAATAATTTTCGGATTGGTCGAAAGTTTACCGGCAAATACTGCATCTTTTTTGCAATGGGTGCTTCCACTCCAGATTTGCAGAACAGAAATATCAACCGTTTTTAATCGAGTGCGTATTGCTATGATCGCCTGGCTTTATCAGATTTATAAATACTATAAAACCATAGTTATAATGAAAGATTTAACGAAATTTAAAGTTGTAGACAAAACTTATTTATATTTATAGCTAAATCTCTGACACATAAGATAAATTATCTAAATTTTAAAGAAACATAATTATATCTTGACTTAAATCAATGGATTACCCATCCATGGTAACTGTCGTTTGGACTTTTGACTTTGACTTCGGACAGCCGCATAAAAATTACACTTTTAAATATTTTATCCAATACATACAGATAATAAGACAATTACCAGCTTTATTTTAAATAGATAAACTCAATAATAACCCCCGCGTTGCTTTTACTTTATTGAGTGGATAATTATTTATTTTACCCACTCAACTTTCACTTGTCAAATTATTTTCTTGTAAATGTCAATAAAATTTTTAATAAAAATATGAATTCCTAAGCTATTTATCGGATAAAACCTTGTATGGCACTCATGGGTAAACCGATATTACCCTCTCGAAAATTAACCTGCTTGGCTGACGCCTCGCAGGTTAATTTTCTCATGGGCAATATCTTACTTTACCCACTAGTACCATAAATAACTATTTTTCACTACTAGCTTTAGAACATACCATTATTTATCATGTTTTCAGACTGTGAAATCAATTTTCTTCACCTATAACAATAATAATTTTTTCTCTCCTAGTAGGAGTAAATTTTATAAACAATTGATTTCTGTCACTTTAGATATTTCAGTTCTTTGTGAAATTTTTACTTATTAAACACAAGGAAATAGCTTTATATAACTTTTTATTTATTAAATATAACTAATTATAATTATTGCCAATTAATACAATCAATAATTAGCTAAATATTACGAAAAAAATAAAAAAAACTAAATTTTTAAACGTCAGTTCAAAGTATTTATTTGAGCAAATGTCATCGATCAAGGCTACTTGATTTTTATGAAAATTTCAAGAAATATCATTTCTGTTAACAATTTATTTTATTATTTGAATGAAAATAGTTAAATAGTGCTAGTAGCGAAAAAAACTAATATATAAACCACGCTATAGTAGAGCCTCGCACTCTTAAATCTCTCACTGCTATGCAGCTCGGGATTTAAAAAAAATGTCTCCTCTACCTTGGTATATAATTACTATTTAATTCGGGTCTGATATCAATACCTCAACTTTGCCCTATAATAGTGATATAATAGTAATCACAATGTGATCGTTTTTCCCCTGTATTCTACAAATTATTAGAAGTTATTCACCAAAGGAACTATCCCATCAATATCTTATGCATATTACAATTTTACTTATATGGTATTACCTTGAAAAATAAGAAACGATAAAATAATGCTTACAAACTATAGTTTATTGCATTGTCAATAACAATATCTTTATATTTATCATATGATAAATATTATTTCAACTAATTTCAAATGAATTTGAAGAATTGATTATGATTATTAAATTTATAATTTAAAAAAAAGTCCACAACAAAAACAATGATTGTGAATCACCATTACACAACCAATCCGTTATAATTTATTATTTTTTTTTTCTTTTTTTATTCAATTTTTACCTTAGTTAAATTTAAACTTAATATTAATATTATAATATCACATAGACTATTTTCTGTAAGACTAGAATTGAGTAAAAATGTAAAGCTTTAGTTAACTTTATGTTGGTTCTGTATTAGGTATTTTTTTAGCCTTTTTTATGGAATTGCTTATAATCTTATTCTGTGTAAATGAAATTTTTTTATAAAAATTGTGTCTTTTAACAATAAAATGAGTTTATGATCAAGCAACATTTTTCTGGACCAATAAATGCGGCATTTTGGTAGTCCCGAACCAATTTTGTCAAGAATTTTGCAGTCCCGGCGCCTTGAAATAATTCAACTGGTACCAAATCATTTCAAGTAGGTACAAAAGTACTTTTTATATATTAAGTTCCTTATGTAAGGTTTTCATCTTGTTTAAAATTTATTGTCAATCAAGACATTATTTTGACATTTATAAAAAAATCCAAATAATTTGCTTTAGCAAGAAGAAATAACAAGAAAAGTGCATGAAAAGAAAACTAAAGCATCAATCTATAAACACTTTGTTTAAATGAAGTAATATAATGCAGTGCTCTATAAATTTTTAAAGTAAACACTATAACAGAGAATTTATTGGTTTGGACTTTGGTTAAAATAATACTGGTCCGTAATTTTATTCAGGTAATGTTAAATTTAAGTTTATAATAGCACTTTATGAATAAAAACTTACTTTTATTATAATTTTGAACAAAGTTTTACTTTTTAAACAGATTTTGTTATTATTTGTAAGACGTAAAATAACAGTCAATTTAACCTAAATGTTAAAAATTATCAAAAGCATAATGGGCTACAAAAATATTACTAAAAGTCATTTTTAAACCACTAATCATAGCTTCCTTGATCCAATTTGTTACTCGGATAGATAATGCGCCGAGTATATGGGGGTGATTCCCATAGGCTTACTCTGCCAGAGAGGTTTCGATATAATTAAGTGGACTGCTAACTTTGGTAATAGACTTGGTGATGTTGTCTAATGATGAAGGGGCCCCTATTCCAGACGACTCCAAACAGCGGAACATCCGCGAAGTATTTTCACGCTTTTTAGAGTTTTTAGAGATAAAGCAACCCTGGTAGAAATTTAACGTTAGAATAACGTTTTTATAATGTTAGAAAACTGTATAAAAGTACGTTATAAAATATGTACAAATGTCCCACTTTTTAACGTTAGAATCTAACGTTAGTTACTAACGTTAATCTAACGTTAGATTTTTAAGTTAGAAATATGTTATAAGTACGTTTAATTTCTAACTTTCGGAGGGGGCGTGGTCAACTAGGAAATTTATTCATATAAATCTTAATATATTTTAGGAATCATAATATTTTTAAACATAATTTCGTTACATTTATTTATAAATTTGCCATCTTTTTAGGTGGCCCTAAATATTTTTCGTGTAATATGCTGTTATACTTCGATAAATACGTTTACCTCTCAGAAAATCTTTATATTTAGCTAGTTAATATTTATTTATACATTCAGAATCTTTAAATATTAGTATACAATAAATAAATTGTTGGTTAATGTCCGCTTTTGCAATAATTAAATTCGTTGTGCGTTACTTAATTTTTGAAGGGCGATACATAGAGGCACTAGATCTAGGTCTGTGGAGATCTAGCGATATAATACAGCATTACGCACTAAAAAAGTAACGGTTGGTAATTCTAGTAATGCCCTTATAGCTTTTTTCTATTTTGCGACTCTTATAAGCTCATAATCCCACGAATTTTACGTATTCTTATAGGCCCATAAGAGGTCTGTATTTTTTTTTCTTTTGGGTTGGCAACAGACAAAAGCCTACCGCTTGACGTTTTCCTTGCAGATGTCAACGTCGCTTTAAAGTTTAATTTTCTATAAAATGTTGTGTTTAGGTTATTTTTTACCATGTTAAAATTGTGGCTTGGTTACTTGCATGTTATATATAGTACAGCGTTGCCAGACTTACTATAATTTTGACTTTTGGGGGATATTTTTTTAAACTTAAATAATAAATAATTATCAAACCTAGGCACATAGCTGTCTAAAAAGAGTATTTTCTACTATAGCTTACGTATTAATAATGGAAATTTAAAAAATATTTAAAGTTAGAATAATGTTAGAAAAGGGTTAGAATTTAGTTGGGAAACTAACGCTAGATTTATGTATTTTATAACGTTTTTGTCAAACGTTAGTTTTTAAGCTTAGATTTTTATATTTTATACAGTTTTTGTATAACGTTTGAGGCTAAACATAAAAATGTCACTAATCTAATGTTAAGTTAGATTTATGTACTTTTCTACCAGGGTACCTATCTAGTGCTCTAGTAAAACTTGATGAAGAGGTACCAGATAAAATAGTAGCCCGGGCAGTGGTTTCATTTTAATAACTTGAGTCTTGTAATTTAATAGACATACTTAAAAAAACTAAAACTAAATATGAATCTAAGACTTAATTCTATGTACTAGTTGTGTTGAGTATATCGTGACTCCCATAGAATGATGTAAAAGTGGTGTTTGTGCTATGGCTTAGTGGAAAAGTGTCATTGCTGTTTAGGGTACCAAAGGCAGAAAGTATTTCGTTATTGATGCGATCAGAACTGTCGGATATCATGTGTTCCCTTATTTGGCATTCAGACCTGCAACAAAAATTTGCTAATAGAGAATACTATGCTGTATCTGCAAATCAAAAAGAGTTAAAATAGTTACGTATTTGCAAATAGAAAATACTATTCTGTATCTGCAAATCAAAAGGAATTAAAATAGTTATGTACAGTCATCGGCGAATTTCCAGTGCTCGCATAGGCGCCGCGTCGATTCTATCGTTGACGCGAGGTTTTAAATATTTACATTTTTATTTTCTTCGAAAAACACCGATATATTTACATATTTATAGTTAATATGTATATTCAAAATTGTGGTGTCTAACAAATTAGTCGTCAAATGTTTCGATTTAGTGACCTTTATAAAAATTTCCCTCATAATTCGGCAAAATTATTCCGTAAGCCTATGTTTCTGTGTTTATTTTCAACGTTGATGAGTCATAACTGAATTTATTCCGAAGAATGGTTATGTATTTGCAAATATTAAATTATGTATCTGCATATCAAAAAGAATTAAAATATTTACGTATTTGCAAATACTATGCTATCTGCAAATCCCAAAGAATTAAAATAGTAATGCATTAACAAATAGATGCGACTAGAAAATACTATATTACGTGAAAATACAAATAAATTAAAATAGTTACGGATTTGCAAATAGAGGCGTCTAGAAAATACTACATCGCATGTGCAAATGCAAAATAATTGAAACAATTTCGCTTTTGCAAAAGATACGACTAGAAAATACTATATTACGTGCAAATACTAATAAATTAAAATAGTTACGGATTTGCAAATAGAGGCGTCTAGAAAATACTACATCGCATGTGCAAATGCAAAATAATTGAAACAATTATGCTTTTGCAAAAAGATACGACTAGAAAATACTATATTACGTGCAAATACAAATAAATTAAAATAGTTACGGATTTGCAAATAGAGGCGTCTAGAAAATACTACATCGCATGTGCAAATGCAAAATAATTGAAACAATTACGCTTTTGCAAAAAGATACGACTAGAAAATACTATATTACGTGCAAATACAAATAAATTAAAATAGTTACGGATTTGCAAATAGAGGCGTCTAGAAAATACTACATCGCATGTGCAAATGCAAAATAATTGAAACAATTACGCTTTTGCAAAAGATACGACTAGAAAATACTATATTACGTGCAAATACAAATAAATTAAAATAGTTACGGATTTGCAAATAGAGGCGTCTAGAAAATACTACATCGCATGTGCAAATGCAAAATAATTGAAACAATTATGCTTTTGCAAAAAGATACGACTAGAAAATACTATATTACGTGCAAATACAAATAAATTAAAATAGTTACGGATTTGCAAATAGAGGCGTCTAGAAAATACTACATCGCATGTGCAAATGCAAAATAATTGAAACAATTACGCTTTTGCAAAAAGATACGACTAGAAAATACTATATTACGTGCAAATACAAATAAATTAAAATAGTTACGGATTTGCAAATAGAGGCGTCTAGAAAATACTACATTGCATGTGCAAATGCAAAATAATTGAAACAATTATGCTTTTGCAAAAAGATACGACTAGAAAATACTATATTACGTGCAAATACAAATAAATTAAAATAGTTACGGATTTGCAAATAGAGGCGTCTAGAAAATACTACATCGCATGTGCAAATGCAAAATAATTGAAACAATTATGCTTTTGCAAAAAGATACGACTAGAAAATACTATATTACGTGCAAATACAAATAAATTAAAATAGTTACGGATTTGCAAATAGAGGCGTCTAGAAAATACTACATCGCATGTGCAAATGCAAAATAATTGAAACAATTACGCTTTTGCAAAAAGATACGACTAGAAAATACTATATTACGTGAAAATACAAATAAATTAAAATAGTTACAGATTTGCAAATAGAGGCGTCTAGAAAATACTACATCGCATGTGCAAATGCAAAATAATTGAAACAATTACGCTTTTGCAAAAAGATACGACTAGAAAATACTATATTACGTGCAAATACAAATAAATTAAAATAGTTACAGATTTGCAAATAGAGGCGTCTAGAAAATACTACATCGCATGTGCAAATGCAAAATAATTGAAACAATTACGCTTTTGCAAAAAGATACGACTAGAAAATACTATATTACGTGAAAATACAAATAAATTAAAATAGTTACAGATTTGCAAATAGAGGCGTCTAGAAAATACTACATCGCATGTGCAAATGCAAAATAATTGAAACAATTACGCTTTTGCAAAAAGATACGACTAGAAAATACTATATTACGTGCAAATACAAATAAATTAAAATAGTTACAGATTTGCAAATAGAGGCGTCTAGAAAATACTACATCGCATGTGCAAATGCAAAATAATTGAAACAATTACGCTTTTGCAAAAAGATACGACTAGAAAATACTATATTACGTGAAAATACAAATAAATTAAAATAGTTACAGATTTGCAAATAGAGGCGTCTAGAAAATACTACATTGCATGTGCAAATGCAAAATAATTAAAACAGTTAAGTAGCTTTTGCAAATAGATACGACTAGAAAATACTATATCACGTGCAGATACAAACGAATTAAAATAGTTGCGGATTTGCAAATAGATGCATCTAGAAAATGCTATATCGCATGTGCATCACAAAAAAAATTAAAATAGTATTTTTTAAAATATATGCGACTAAAAAATACTATAGCACGTGTGCAAATACAAAAATATGTTACGCATTTGCAAATAGATGTTAATAGAAAATGATACGACGCATGTGAAAATACAAACGTATTAAAATATATTATGGATTTGTAAATAGATGCGATTAGAAAATACTAATTCGCATGTGCAAATAGAAATTAACTAAAATATATTACGCGTTTTGCAAATAGATGCTAAGAAGAAATTATATGCAAATACAAACGTATTAAAATGTGTTACTTATTTTGAAAGAGATGCGATTAGAAAATAATATTTAAATAATACAAATAGGAACTGACTACTTAGAACAAATGAATAATATTTGATTTTTAATCCTGGGCGCATAAAAAACATTATAACTCATTCAGACGTATAAAAATTTGTTTCAATGCGAATTTTTTAGTTCACTTACCTATTATTTGCGTTATTTAATTCAGTCCTTTGAGTTGAAGGCAGCTGCTGTGTTGCAACTGGGGTTTGCTTTATTGCATAGATATAAACTCCAATCATTGACAATGTATAGGATAAAAAATATAAGGCATGAAACTGTAAATAACATAATATAAATTAATAATTATTAAACTAGTTTTCCCTTTATTCGTGAGTCATAAATTATGACCTGTGGGTTTTATAATTTTTTAGTATATTAAAGTACTAGTTTTATAACATACGTTTTTAGCGCACGAGTACAAGTTTAGAAAACAAGCCGCTTGGGGCGAGTTTTCTAAAGTACTAGTGCGCTAAAAACGTGTTATGAAACGAGTCCTTTATACAATTTTTTCTATTTTGCTCTAAAATTTAAAAAAACTTATATTTAAATTAATGACTGATTTAGGGATTTTTGTTTTGGATTGGCATTACAGTTTACACCATGTTTAAAATTCTAAGAACAAATTATATTTTGATATTTTATTTATTTTGATATTTTACAGTCATCTCTTCTTTTTTCACTGCAATTAACCAGTCAACAATTTTAACACGGTAAAAAATAACCCAAACACAAAATTTTGTAAAAAATTAAACTTTAAATCGACATTGACATTTGCATGCAAAACGTCAAGAGATAGACTTTTGTATGTTACCAACCCCACAGAAATAAAAGTAGAGACCTCTTATGGGCCTATAAGAACACGCAAAATGTGTGTGATTATGAGCTTATAAGAGTCGCAAAATAGAAAATATTATATTATGCAGTTCGTTTATGACACGCTTAAAGTGGACTCGAATGATTTGCATTTTAGTGCACTCAAAGCTTAAGTCACAAGAAATTTTGTCTTATATCTTTTTTCTTCTAAAATATAGAGGTGGCCCATAAATGGGACATGGCCGATAGTTGGGAGATGGCCCAGTGTTGAGACATTTACTTTATTCATATACATGTTTTTTTATAGGCCTATAGGGTTACTACGGAATTCTATCACATGTTATTACTAAATTCCTACTTTCACATTTTATTAGAGAATTCCGACTTTAGCTTTGAATTTTACTTAAATTCCGAAAAAGTTTTAACTTAAATTTCCACTTTAAGTCAAAATTTTACTTAAATTCCTACTCAAAGTAAAAATTTTACTTAAATTCCGACC
>OY294046.1:4543531-4584313 GCA_958510825.1 Brachypterus glaber
AGGGCTACTTGCACCAACTTTTGGTCTGGGATTATCTCAGCTAAACCGAGTTTAAGTTAAAAAGGCTGCGTTCTGATTGGTCGGCCGTCAACTTAATCCAAGTTTAAAGTTAAACCATCATTGGTGCAAGTGGCCCTAAGCTATTTATTGGATAAAACCTTGTATGGCACTCATGGGTAAACCAATATTGCCCTCTCGAAAATTAACTCATGGGCAATATCTTACTTTACCCACTAGTACCATAAATAATTATTTATAAAGTTTATGCCTAATTATAAAAATACTTTTTCGGTTACTTTCCCCAAGGTGATTTTCGTCAAAAAAAAATTAAGTCCGTTAGTCAGGAAGTTTTGTGACGACTATATCTCAAGAACGCTTTAAGGTAAAGACTTTAAATTTTGACCATAGGTTCTTAATCCAAGGTTCTAGGCTTTAACTGTTTAAAGATCGGGGTGGGGTTAAGGGTGTTAAAATGGTAAAACATTTTTTTTTCGTTGGTTCGACTGCTAAGTCATTTAGAACTCTCCTTACATATACAGAGCAGTCCAAAAGTCACCCCCCCCCCTCTTAACTTTTGAACCAGTTATATATATATTTAATACTTTCAGCTCTTAAAATGTGAGCAAGGGGGCATAGGGGCACATTTTTTTAAATGGAAAGGGGGATCGTGTAATACATCATTTTAAAGTATTTAACTCCATATTTTTAAATAAAAAAAAAAAAATTGGGTTTAAAATGGGGTTGAAAATGGGTTGAAAATTAATGTCAAAAATCCTCTAAAAAAACAAATATTTTTTTAAAATGCCTAATTTCATCATAAAAAAATGTTAATTATAATTTTAAACTAATTTTAGTTGACATAAATAAAAATTTATAAAAAAAAAACTTAAAAAATCGAATGTTTTAGCACAAAAAATTGAAAAATCAAAACCTTAAAAAACATTTTTTAAAAATTTAAAAATGTTAGTTTAAATAGAGAATTTTATAAGCTTTAAAATGGTGTATAACAAGAACCCCCTTTCTATTTAAAAAAATGTCCCCCCATGCCCCCTGCCCACATTTTAAGAGCTGAAAATATCAAATACATGCTAAAAGATAGTTTAAGTTGTCTTATTTAAGAGTTCTAAATTTGAAGTCGATATCTCAACTCGTTCAAAAAATAAAAGACTTTTGGACCGCACTGTATGTATTATATGAGTATACTCACATTTGTATTCCACTAATCATGCTACCAAAAAATCCCAACAGACCCAAGTATTCAACAATATCTGTATTTTTTACGGATAGTTCTTGTAAGACAGTAACAATTGCAAATAACACTGCTCCTCCCAAGCATAACATATCACCAACTAATTGATTTTTACCTAAAAAATAGACAACGATATTATTATTTTTTCGAAAATTTCTGATTTTTGTTTATTTTCTTTCCCTAGTAGAAATTTAACATTAGAATAACGTTTTTCTAACGTTAGAAAACTGTATAAAAGTATGTTTTAACGTTACAATCAAACGTTAGTTACAAACGTTAATCTAACGTTAGATGTTTAAGTTAGAAATACGTTATAAGTACGTTTAATTTCTAACTTTCGGAGGGGGCGTGGCCAACTAGGAAATTTCTACCTGCATCATAAAATGGCAGCTGGAGGCAAATTTATTCATATAAATAAATTTTAATATGTTTTAGCAATCAGAATATTTTTAAACATAATTTCGTTACATTATTTTATAAAATATCCATCTTTTTAGGTGGCCCTAAATATTTTTCGTGTAATATGCTGTTATACTTCGATAAATACGTTTACCTCTCAGAAAAACTTTATATTTAATTGGTTAATAGTTATTTATAGATTCAGAATTTTAAAATATTTTTTCAGTTCTAATACAGCGTTGCCAGACTTACTATAATTTTGACTTTTGGGGGATATTTTTTTAAACTTATTATAGAAATAATAAATAATTATCAACATAGCTGTTTGAAATGAGTATTTTCTACTATAGCTTATGTATTAAAAATGGAAATTTAAAAAATATTTAAAGTTAGAATAAGGTTAGAAAATGGTTAGAATTTAGTTGGGGAAGTAACGTTAGATTTATGTATTTTATAACGTTTTTGTCAAACGTTAGTTATTAAGGTTAGATTTATATATTTTATAACGTTTTTGTATAACGTTTGAGAATAAACATAAAAATGTCACTAATCTAATGTTATGTTAAGTTAGATTTGTGTACTTTTCTACCAGGGTTTATTCTTTGGAAATTCGAAAAAAAAATATTTTGAAAAATGTATTTTTTTCGATAAAAAAATATTTTATAAATTACCATCAACTTTTGTTTCTTCTATATTGGCCCATACCAGACAGCCCACTCCCATGAGGCACACTGATACAGCCAGAATGTGGACCATGCGATAACGAACGCCCAGTACCAGACAACTTAACGCCAATGCTACTGGAATGGCTACACACCCCAATAACTGTAATAAAAACAAGCCGTGAAGATATGTAGGTAATGCCACGCATTCCATTATATATATATTCACAGTAAATGGTATATTCCATTTTTCTAAATATATACTTAAAAAAATAATTTAATTTTTTTTTTAAATACTCTTTTTTTAAATCTTTTTTGTAAACTTTTAGAAAAATAACCTTTTCAAAAAAAAAAAAATAATTTTTTTTTTTTTGAAAATAATAGTTTTTTTATTTTTTTTTAAGTTTAACCCCGATAAATTATTTTTTTTTTGCGGGGATTAATTTCAAAATTGCTAGAATTGATCCTTACAATAAAAGTAATTTTTCTTGAAAAAGTTACGTTAATCGGAATGTTCTTTCAGCTTTTTTCGATTTTTTTAAAAGTTTAACCCCCCATAACTTTTGTTTTTTTGGAGGATTACTTTCAAAAACAATAAGGATCTCATCTATGAGTTCTATAGAACTTGAATTTTCCTGAAAATTTCAAGTCTATCGGATAATTCGTTCTTGAGTTATGGTGTACACAAAAAAAAATTACTTATTTTTTTATAAAACAAATTTATAACCAAGAATTTTTTGTCTAGGACGATTTTTGAAAATTTTGTAAAATTCGAAACTACCGTATATTACTATTCTAGCGCAGGCGCTTTGAATAGTATAAGAAGCAAATTTCTATTAAAAGACAAACAAAAGAATACAAGGAAAAAAAATAAAACAAAAAAAAATAAAAAAAAAAAATATATTTTTTTTAAGGAACAAAAATTAAAAAATGTAGGTATATTTTCAAAATAAAAAGAAAATTTCAAAATACGAAAAATAAATATATTTTTTTACCTTTTACTTTCCCCAAGGAAAAAAAATCAAAAAAATTTATTGCTCGTTTTTGCGTTTCTGGACGTTTTATATCCAAAAAATATGATTTCCGTCAAAAAAAAAATTTTGTCTGTCGGTCGGTCGGTCGGTCTGAGTGTCCGGGAAATTTGTGACCACGATAACTCAAGAACGCTTTGGGCTAAAGACTTCAAACTTGGACCACAGATTGATTATCCAAAGTTCTAGGCTGGGATTGTTTTTCGTAAAATTCGGGTTGGGTTAAAATGAGGTAAAAATATTTTTTTTCAAAAACACATTTATTTTTCGTTTTATGAAAAAATGAAACTATAAATTTTTTTTTTTTTAAACGTAAACTTTTCTGAAATTTTTTTTTTGAATTTTTTTTTGTTTTTGATTTTAATGAACCTAGGGCTATAGAGGAAAGTATTATTTTGTTGGCAGCAGTATTGTTTTTGAGCTAAAGAGTTTAAATTTGGACCACAGACTGTGTTCCACAGTCTACCACATTGTAGAACTGCTCTTATAAAATTAAAGGAAACTATCAAACCTGGGTACTTGTAAGTGTAGTATACTGATGAGAAGTACTCATTAAGGTATTTGCCTGTACATCTATCAAACAGAGCAAAAGATAGCGCCATCCTCTGGCTTTTATAATGGAAATCAACCCCTTGTCACCCCTTCGAAAGGCCAACCAACTCGTATATATAGCACAGAGAAACATATAATGCGGAAATGATTGTCCTGTAGGTAAGACCGACGATGTATTAGACGCATTGGAGTTAATATGATGTGCTAAAGTGTTTATTCCACATAAAATTACAGATAGAAACTGTCCTAGGATTATATTCTGCCATACACTCCTAAAAACAATAACATTAAGATTTTTAAAAGGCTTTTAGGGTGTATTAAATTACCATTTTCCTAATTCCGATAAATTATATCCTATTTTATCACAACAATCAAGGGAATCCCCCATTACTAATCTTTAATTGCTCACATATAGTTATTTTTAGCATGTGCACGAACTAGAAGGGCGGGGTTGCTTTTTAAAACTACCCCATATTTTATTTAAATTGACCGCGCAAGCGTATTGCAGCGGTAGGAAACTGTTTTATCGACAATGCCGTGCAAGCATCTGTCATTTGTCAGTGTCAATAACAAATAAAATATAAATAAATACGATTTTTATTCATTATTACGTGAAACCGAAAGTTTGTTGAATACTAATGTGTTAAAATGGTTGAGCCAATCTTTGATTATCAATTTCGGTTAATATTAATAGGAGACAGTACTGTGGGAAAAAGTTCTTTGTTGAAATATTTTACTGATGGAAAATTTGCTGAGGTAATATTATTAATTATTCTAATTATATTAATTCATTATTAAAGTTGAATATTTAATTGCCGAATGTTTAAAGTTGTAGTTCATATGTTATTTGATTGGTCTAGAACCTTATACGTTCAGAATTTTTAATAATTCAATCAGTTTGTTAATATCTAAATATCATTAAAAAGTTACATAGGTTTCTTAGTAGTCTGGATCACCTGGAAAAGTCGGGGAATTTCACAAATTTTCTGCAGTTTTGTGTTTTCTTCTTACCATAAGCCGAGGGGTTTATTTATTGGACAATCCTTGTACACCTATCCAACAATCTTTTACAATCCTTGAAAATTCCTTATTCCACAATCATCTACAATCCTCCACAATCATTTACAATCTTCCACAATCATCTGAAATCTTTCCACTATCTTTAAAAGTCTTCATTAAAATTTTATACAATCTTTCACAATCTTTTTGACCATCTTTGACAATCTTTTACAATCCTGTGATCCTCACAATCCTTGTACACTTTTTTTCAGTAAATAAACCCCTCGCCATAAGCTTAACGCTTTTGTAGGTGGTGGGAAGTACCTTTACTTCCCCGATATTAGCATTTCTCCATCAATTTCCCTTTATATAAAACAATTTAACAGAAAAAGATGAACTGCCAGTTAGAGTTAGAGTTTTTTTCACCCCAAAATTTGAAAAGAAAATTATGGTGCACAACCACAAATCAATTATTGTACACAGACTTTTAACTATACAAAAAAAAATTATCAGAACACTGTGTGACTCCAAAACGGAGATGCTACTGTAAACCTCTATTTATTAAAAATAAAATAATGACTATATTTTCACTTTACTTTTACAATTTAATAATTTTTGTTGCTCAAAACAAATCTAAGTTCATTTCAAATGGTGATTTAAACTCTATAGCTACTAGAAAATCCTACTTGTTAAGTGTTCCTGGACATTGCTCAGCGAAGTTTGAAAAAAGTAGTAGGTATATAGGCATAAAAGCTTATAACAAGTTACCTAAAGAATGTATGAATATAAATAGAAAACAGTTAAAAGTGAAACTTAAACATTTTTTCTCGCAAAATCAGTTTTACTCCATACAGGAATTTCTGTGACATAAATCTAGATATAAACTAGTTAAAAATTAGGTATGATTAAAATCAGAATATTGACGAATGCTTGTAATTTTATGTAAAAATTTAAGGAGCATAATAAATGATGTTGATTATTACATTATTGGTACCACAGCCAAAGTTCCAAAAAAGTTGGAAATTTATAAAAAAAGTTGTTAGTTTTATAAATAAATTATTTATATTTTTACCTAACATTCTGGGAAAATTATATTTTCCCAAAAACAGCAATTTACAACTTTATTAACTCCAAAATAAATTTCAAGAATTAAAAATCAAAAATTTGTTAGTTTTATAATATAAAACTTACAGCCATTGCAAAAATTTTTACTTTTTAATTTTCCAAAGTTGAAAATTTTGTGTAAATTTTAAACCTTTTCCGGATTCTGAAATTCAACATGTTTAGTTTTTCGCCACAAAAAGTTAAAAGTATAAAAGTTGTGAATTTACGAAAAAGTTGTATATCGTCCACTAAAGGCTCTAGTTGTCTAACTCCAAATTTTTTAAAAATGAGATTTTTATCAAATTTGCTTCATTATCTGATTACCAACATACTTCAAAAAAAAAAAAAGTTGCATTAAACCAATATCAGCCTCAAAATATGCAAAAATGTAAATATTTTAAGTCGCTAAGTGTCTAACTCCATCATATGATTGTGAGAAAACAATTAAATGAGAACTGTCACTAATGTCAAACTATTTCTCGACAACAGGGGATCCCGTTTCAAATATTTGTTAATTTACTGTTTGATGATAATTATAATTATTGCCATTAATAATGTATATATATTATGCCTACCTAGTAGTGATATTATATATTAAATATAAAAATATAAATTTTTTGTAATAATATTACGCGATATAATACGATAGGTATCCTCTTTTATCTTCCCTTGGAGTTAGACCATTAGTGAATTTAGATTCTGTGGTTAAAATTTAATTTTCAAATAATTTATATAAAATAGATAACAATGAAAAGTTTTAAATACATTAACACATTTCAAACATTTTTACCTGTGAACAAGCTAGTTTTAAAGTTCTAAATTGCTATAATTAAGTTTTAAATCGTTTTTTACGTCTCCTGAAAAATATGACGTTTTGGAGTTAGACCGTTAGAGCCTTTAAATGACGATATTTCACAAAAAAAAGTTGTATTTTTTATTAATTAAAAATATAAAAGTTTGAAAATACCAACTTTTATATTTTTAACCCATTAAATTTAGAAATTTTTCAATTTCAAGATAGGTGGTGGAGGCTCCTCCACCCTCCATAGCTACAAGCCTGATTGATACTAATTATGTGCCACAGTGTGAAATTTTTTATAAATTTTGACTAATTTGAATTATAATTATGTAAGCAATTTAATATTAATACATCGGCAATCGCTGCTCACTGTCCTTGATAAAAAAAAGAAAAAAGAAAGAAATAATTTTCCACAACATAAACCTCAAAACTTTAGGTATATCCAAATTATATAATAGGAAAAAATTTTATGGATAATTTTTCCCATACATTTTGGGTTAAAAACACTAGCCAGTGTAGGGTATTGCCTATGATTGTGATTACATTATCTTATCATTATTTTATCATTATTTGTAATATTACTATTATATGAATAGAATAGAATTTATTTTGTTCTATCATTTTTACAAAAATTTACACATTTTGCTAGGTCAATGTTGATATTTAAAAATACATAAAAAAAGTAAGATATATATAAATAAATTAATTACACATATACAGATTAAAATTGGTATAAGATGGGTGCATTAACATAAAAAAACTCTTCAATTTTATAGAAGGCTCTAGTTAATAAAAAGTGTTTTATTGACCCTTTGTAACTGTTATAGTTCATATCACGGATTTCCAGAGGAAGTTTGTTGAAGAATACTGGGGCATGATATAGGGTCGAGATCCTGGAGGTTGTTAATCTTAGGGAGTCAACCCTTATATTACTACTTGAGCGTGTATCATGAATGTGGATCTCACCGTGCGTAGTATAGCGATCTCTACATACAGTATTGCAGGGAAAAAAATTAAAATCTAAATGTCATGACATGTTACACTGTTAACAGTGTAAAAAAACCGAATGAGTTTTTTCTTTTTCTTTTCACGTTAACGACCATGTGTACCATATTGGTGCGCACCCTGCTTTCTGCACAGACCATGTGACCCTATTTGGCCACAGTGCACAGTGGTCCCAGAATAAAAAAAGTGACAAAAGTCTGATTTTATGCATAGGGCCATTTTTTGCACCGCTGATTACGAAATAATAGTGTAAAAATTGAAAAAAAAATGCGTAATTAGGGTGGTTCAAAATTTTTCAAAAATGTCCGATTATGCTGAAATTTGGTATGAAGGCTTCTTTTGTTAATCTTAATGCGGACCAATCCCCAGGAACCTAAAATTCAAAATGGCGGAATAAATATGGCTGATTTATTTTTTAAATTTTGAAAAAAAAATAACAAAAAAAGTATTAAAAAACTTCCAAAAAGGTCCGATTTTGCTAAAACTTACTATACTTTTGTAAAAACCTAAAATTCAAAATTTCGGAAAATATGGCTGAAGTTTTCATAATTGTTTGTTTTAGCCATATTTTTGTTAATTTTGGCGAAATTTAAAAAATTAATCGGGCATATTTATTCCGCCATTTTGAATTTTAGGTTTTCAAGTATTGATCCGTATTAATATTACCAAAAGAAGCCTTTATGCCAAATTTCAGCTAAATCTGAAATTTTCAAAAAATTTGAAACACTCTAATGTCGCAATTTTTTTTTCACTTTTTTAACTATTTTTTTGTAATCAGCGGTGCAAAAACAATATATTTATGTATGAAACTTCCTTTTAGCTAGATTTAATAAAAAACTCCTGGCCCAGAAATAAATTTTCAAAATTTAGCACTGGTCGTTAACGTGTTAAGAAAAAAAATAAAAAAAACTTGATTTTTCTTCAAAAAATTCAAAAGTTTTTCGTAAATGTAACTATAGATCTATAGGGGAAAGTATTTTGTTAGCAGCAGTATTTTTGCACTATTATTCAAAATCTGTCTGGGAAAATTTGTGACCATGACAACTCGGGAAAATATATTTTATTTTTTCAATACGATAGTTTCTTGACAACAGACCGTCAAAATTAGTTCTACAGTGCTATCTCTTTTTATCAGTTAGCCAACGTAAGAAAGACAAAGTAATCAGAGTAGCCAATATAAGCAATAAGAACTATATATACCTTATTTATTTTAACCCTAATTTAATTTTATATTATGCAGTTAAACATATTGGCTGACCAACATCTCGTCGCATATAACAGACAGCTATTTTACGATTGACATGCCGGTTGCCTACACTGTGCACGCAAAACAAATCACTTTTCTGCTTGCTGTCATGGTAGAAAAGTAATATACTAAGAAATGGGTTATTTTGAAGTCTGAAAACTTCATTTGTTTTTGTAGAAATGTTAACTTTTCTATTACCCGGACAACATTTGCTATTTCACGTGGAAGTCATTATGACATCATTTAATGATTTTCTCTGAGTTCATGAACGCATACAGATGACTCCTCATTGTGAAGTCATCACGAGATCATGTCATGAAGATCTAGTAGCGGTCTACGGAATGCGCATGCGCAAACTTTAAATTAACCGCGAAATTTAAAATAAAAAAGAATAAACATGATCACATACACACACCTTTTTGCTCATATCTTGAAAACGCGAAGAGATACCAAAAAAATAACGAAATAATCGACCCCCTAGGACCCAGCGCAAGTCCAATTTCAACAACTTGAGGACACCGGGATGTTCCCAGTGGGAATGTTCCCCAAGATGACTGGAGGAACTAGTTTCTCTAGGCTAAAGCCTCCAGATATCTACGGCTCCCAATCCGATAATGTGTATCGAATTAGCTTACTAGTAAGTTAATTACTAGTTATTACTAGTAGTATATCCTTATAAAGACAGCTGTCTTTTAATACTAGTATTCCTAGAAGGCGACTTTATTCGTTTAAAAAGTTTCGTTAGTGGTAGGAAATAACATGTTGCGCCACCTATAGCATAACGCTGTCAAGTGCACTGAAATTGAAACATTACAGAAGCCTGTACTATTCGGCAATCGTTCTCAATCGGGTCCCGGGCAACATTTGCTATTTCACGTGGAAGTAATTATGACATCATTTAATGATTTAACGTTAAATGTATACACCTCATGACAAACTCATAACAAACTCATAACATGATCACAAAATCATGAGATGTGCTCATGATGTTCGTATGAGTACAATACGTGGAAATCATAACATGATGCTCTCATGAGGCCCCATGGATGTTGTCCGGGTACATCGTAGAAAAAAAGTATTTTTTGTTGGCAGCAGTATTTATAATGTCAATACATTTCAGCTATCAGATCCCACTGTCGGAGTAGACTTTTTTGCAAGACTTATAGAAGTGAAAGACGGCACTAGAATAAAACTGCAACTATGGGACACCGCAGGTCAAGAACGCTTCAGATCCATAACAAAATCTTACTACCGAAATTCTGTCGGAGCCCTACTGGTCTACGATATTTGCAACAGGGCTAGTTTCGAACACATCCCTGCCTGGATGTCCGAAGCCAGGAGACACATCGAGCCCCATAGGCCTGTATTTGCTTTGGTGGGCTGTAAAATAGACCTGGTGAACAACGGAGGACAGAGGGAAGTTTCGAAGGAGGAGGCAAAGGAGTTTGCCGATCAGCATGGTTTGTTCCATGTGGAGACTTCGGCCAAGAATGGGCTGAATGTCGAGGAAGCTTTTAAATCGGTTACGCAAGAAGTTTATAACAGAATACAATCAGGGGAATACAAGGTAGTTATAATCAGATTTTCTGTAAAACTCGCTAGGTATTTTGTTCCTGTCTGTTAGTACGATAGTCCAGAAATATTTCTGACCACCCCTTTGATCCAAACACTACTTTTTGTGATAGCTTAATAAATAATAATTAATTTTCTTTAAAATTTTTTTTTAAATATTTTCTTCTTAATAATATATTTTATCCAATACATACAGATAATAAGACAATTACCAGCTTTATTTTAAATAGATAAACTCAATAATAACCCCCGCGTGGCTTTTACTTTATTGAGTGGATAATTATTTATTTTACCCACTCGACTGTCACTTGTCAAATTATTTTCTTGTAAATGTCATTAAAATTTTTAATAAAAATATGAATTCCTAAGCTATTTATTGGATAAAACCTTGTATGGCACTCATGGGTAAACCGATATTGCCCTCTCGAAAATTAACCTGCTAAAAAATAATTTTCAACATTTTTTTTACAAAATTTTCTGAAAATTAAATCAAAATATTTTTTTTTTAGGTTGAGGAAGGTTGGGATGGCATTAAAACTGGATTTGCCAGGCAAAATGGAATGGAATTTAATTTAATGGAAGCTGAACCTGCCAAATCATCTTGTTGTTAGTAACATTATTGGTAAGAATATTGCCCAATATTATTGAAAAACTTAGGTATGTAAATATTTTAAAATTATACACAATAGAGAGCTTAAGTCATTTTTGTGTTTCCCATATTAAGAAAATACTTGAGGGTTCCACATTCTGGAAAAATCGGGGAAAAGCTATTTTGTGAGGTACTTTGAGAAATAAGTACAGTCACGTAATTATTCTCAGTAGTAATATCATAAGTGCATGAAGAATTATCGATAATTTTTTTACTGTATTAAAAAAAATATTTTGCTTGGCAAAACAATGTTTTTTGTGACTCGACATTGTAAATGCAATTTAACATATATTTTTAATAAAAGCAATTAATGTTATTTAATAATTTTATCAAATCAGTACTTAAAAAAAAAATTTATTTCATTTTAGCACAATTTACAAATTATAATGCAAAAATTGAAGGTTATGTCAGATTGTTGTGACAGATATCAGGTTTAAATATTTAACAATAGATTAAGCAGTTTTAATCTTTTGAACTTTTTGATAAAAAACTGGTCAAATATTAAGAAAAACTAATAAACTTTATTAACGCAAAACTTTAAATTGCATTAAATTATTCAATATTTCATGGTAAAATATATATATTTTTGCTAATTTTGCTATTGTTTTCTAAACAAGAGATGGCACTACATGTGCTCATTCTTGATACGGAATATTCATACCGTATCTAGAGCTAGAATGGATTAATTCTGTGTGTTGAAAAGTGTGTGTATTTTTTTACGTTCTAAAGCAGTCGTAGAAAAAAATCTATGAAGCTCACAAAAATGACTTGAAGTGATTTGATAATTTAAAAGTACTGACTATTTGAAAAGAAATGACAAAATATGAAAAGTAGTGATTTAAACTGTGAATTGATTAAGGGTAAAATATGCAATACCTCCTAAGTGTAAATTGTCAAATTTTGCAGGAGCGACGAAAAACAGTTCTTAGAGTTGCTGACAACTCTATTTAATATTTATAGCAATATAAACCCTAGTAGAAAATTAACGTTAGAACGTTAGAAAACTGTATAAAATATGTGCAAATTTCCCGCTTTTTAACGTTAGAATCTAACGTTAGTTACAAACGTTAATCAAACGTTAGATTTTTAAGTTAGAAATACGTTATAAGTACGTTTCAAACTTTCGGAGGGGGCGTGGCCAACTAGGAAATTTCTACCTGCATCATAAAATGGCAGCTGGAGGCAAATTTATTCATATAAATAAATCTTAATATATTTTAGCAATCATAATATTTTTAAACATAATTTCGTTACATTTATTTATAAAATAGCCATCTTTTTAGGTGGCCCTAAATATTTTTCGTGTAATATGCTGTTATACTTCAATAAATACATTTACCTCTCAGAAAAACTTTATATTTAGTAAGTTAATATTTATTTATACATTCAGAATCTTAAAATATTTTTTCAATTCTGATACAGCTTTGTCAAACTTACTATAATTTTGACTTTAGGGGGATATTTTTTAAAACTTATTATAGAAATAATAAATAATTATCAAACCTAGGCACATAGCTGTCTGAAATGAGTTTTTTCTACTATAGCTTACGTATTAATAATAGAAGTTTAATAAATATTTAAAGTTAGAATTAGGTTAGAAAAAGGTTAGAATTTACCTGGGAAACGAACGTTAGATTTATGTATTTTATAACGTTTTTGTCAAACGTTAGTTTTTAAGGTTAGATTTATATATTTTATAACGTTTTTGTCAAACATTAGTTTTTAAAGTTAAATTTATATATTTTATAACGTTTTTGTATAACGTTTGAGACTAAACATAAAAATGTCACTAATCTAATGTTATGTTAAGTTAGATTTGTGTACTTTTCTAGCAGGGAAGTGGTGTAAGGACCTTACACCACTTTATATCGCTATAAATTTTAAAAATAGAGTAAACAGCAACTCTAAGAACTGTTTTTCGTCGCTCCTAAATAATTTGACATTTTACATTTAGGAGATAGTGCATGTTCACGGTCGATATGTCTGTTTGGACACTAAATCTGTGCACATTAGTAGCCGCGCCACCGATATAGGGTCTTTACAAGCAGCACCGGACGGTGCTAGTAGGCGGAGAGTCAATTGCCTCTAAAAAAAATCATGGTCACCAAAAGAAAAAATTTAGCAGTATAATTCTTGCAATGTTTACCTTTTTATTTTGGCCGTTTGTCAAGAATTTTCAATTGCGGTTTGGGCTTTTTAACCTCATGAGTGCAGTTAAACGCTTTTTTATCGAGGTTTGGGGCGCCAACTCGGCCAAGGGCGCCAAATTTGGACGTTGCCTTCCTTGTTTTAAAACAACCGTCCGGTCCTGCTTACAAGAGTTACACTTGGCGCTTTTTGATGGATTAGTAGGTAACTGTCCAGAAAGTTTATTGCAAACTAGTAGTTTTCAAATAACTATCTTGTACTATTTTTTGTAATTTTTTATAGTCAAAATCTGGTAAAAATGTCTTCTAAAAAATTGACTTAAACTTACTCAAAAATGATTTAGTAAGTAGGTACTGTGTATTTAAATTTAAATATTTACCTTAGGGGCTGTCTATATATTACGTAAAGCGCCTAGGGGGGGGGGTCCAGAGAAATTGTTACAGTTTGTGACAGGGGGAGGAGGGGGGGTCTAGGTAAACGTTACGTAACGGAATTTAATAAATTTAATGCTTATTTCCTAAGCTTGGCAGATGTATTTTTATTTCAACATAAATTACTATTTAGTGGCCCATAATTCCCTTTTTCACACAAAAATTGACGAAACTATGCATATTTAAATAATATTGTAATCAGTAAAAAAACTATTGACATTGATATTAAAAAAAAATCTTACGGCCCTATTCTTGCTTGACTTGCCGATGAATCATCGGCGATTATACATTTTCGCGTGGAATGTGTACTTTTTGAAAAATTGCGTTACGTAATATATGGACAGCCCCTTATTAGTTTTAAATCTTATAAAGTAGATAAAATTATCTATTTTTTTTAATTTAATACGTAAAGCGCCACCATGCAAAAAAAAGTTCTGTCGTTTTGGGCCACCAAGTAAAGTTTAGGCAAGTAACTGTATCTTATGGAATACATGCGGCCCGATTGAAAAATACCGCCTGTATCTGTTTGAATAGAAATGGCGCTTAACGTGTTAATTGAGAAAATACCACAGCCATACAAAAAAGTCAAGAACTCTTTCGGAGAGTTCTCCCTGGATTTTGAGGCGTTGAATCCAAATTTGAGGACAAAATACCACATTGTCCGATTAGTTTTGGAGATAACCTCAAAAAACGTTATATTTATTTACTCGAAAATAACGTTTTTTGAGGCTATGTCCAAAATGAACTGTATAAAGTGTTGTTTTGACCTTAAACTCGAGTTCAGCGTCTCAAAGTTCATAATTATTTTACTTTTTCGGAGACCATTGTATTTTGAGGCGCTGAACCAGAATTTGAGGTCGGAATAGCACCTCATCCCGTCAATTTTGGACATAACCTCAAAAAACTTAATTTTTATGCTCGAAAATAACGTTTTTTGAGGTTATCAGCGCCTTAAAATCCATTGTAATATAATGGTCTCTGAAGTTCTTGAATTTTTTTTCTTTTTGTGTGGCTGTGTAATAAAACTTTGGTTATTCATATAAAAATGCTTAGTTTCGGAGATATGGGCATGCATAACCAGTCCAATGCTGATAATGTGTGTTTATATCTATGGCTGTAGTCAATAATAAAAGTTCTAATATGTCGTATCTCACCCTAATTTATAAAGTTCATGAAAATGACAGTATGTTTTTAGAATAATTGTTTTTTTAACATACAACGAAAGCTTTTTATAGTTACAGGTTGACCAACTCTAGAAAAATCTTGTTTTCGCATGCGTGCCATACCACCAATGAAATACTGGTAATACGTAAATTTGTGCAGGGTCACATTATGTTCTCTTTATTTTATTAGTTTGGAATCGTGCGCATGCGAAAACTTTTTTTTATAGTGTACAATCTATAAATACTGACATAGATCTATAAAGTGAACGCCACAAAAAATATATAAAGATTTGGTCTAAATAATTTATATTTTTATTTATAAAAATCTCGTAAAAAACGTAGTTTATAAAAGTTGTCAACCGATTGCAACTATGACAAATTAATAAAGACCAATTTTAAAAAGATGATTTTTTTATGGCGTTCACTATATTTTTTTTTAATTTTGTCTATATGTTTCAGCGTTTAAAAAATAGTTACATAATAAAATCATCACATTTAAAGTTATTTTTTTTTAAGGTATAGTTATTTTAAATTTGCCGCTAAATACTCCACAAAGTCCGATTTATACTGAAGCATGTGGTTTGTTTTGAATGTCAACATAACCAAAATTTATAATTTTTGTTTACTTACTTTGTTTTTATGATGTTTTGATGTAAAAAAAGAGAATTGATAAAGCTGTTGCTAAAAACACTTTTGTATTCCTGCAGAAACAAAATTTGCTTATAAAATCGCTTTTATTCCAATAATTTAGAGGAATAAACCATTGTTTTGTTCTCATTAATGGCACGTCAACGTTTTAGGGTTGTGTACATTGGGCCTAGTCATTTCGCTTACGACGCATGCGTATCTTACGTTGCTATGGTAATTTCGAGATTGTTAACAAGCGGGAAGGTTTAAAATAACTATACATTAAAAAAATAAACTTTAGTTAATACTCATAAACTTAAACATTAAAGATGTATGTATTTATTTGCGTATTTTATGTATTACATGTATTTTGTTTCACACTTTTAAATAATTAATTTCATGAAGATTCAACATAAATACAAGGACAGTAAAATTTTTCAAAATTACCATTTTAGCTTTATGATCTAATTTTTCAAGTAATACAGTATAGTATATAACATAACTAGTGTGGAAAGTGACATATTTCACTCGAGTGGGAAGGTTTACGAACGAGCCGTTAGGTGAGTGAGGCAACCCTATGCACGAAACACACTTTCCAACGAGTTATGTACACTATTTTTCCTACGATCCTGAAAAAATATAAAGTTTCTTAATTTAATATTTTCCAATTTTTATTACTTATTCAAAGAATTTTTGAGAAAAGCAAAGCATACAAAGCAAAAAATACCATACAAATTTATGTATGTTAAACAGGAAATATGATTTGCTTTTACTTTTAGTTTTCTTGGTTTTTAAATTTAATACAATATTATACAATACCTAGCTGTTTAATGGGTTGCCTATAACGCAAGCCTATTGTGTAAATCAAGGCAAGACAGTTTGCTAATTAAATTAGATTTCTTTAGATATGTAATAAAACAGTAAAATTGTACTGTTTTACGATTTCATAAGAAAAAGACCGTGTATTTTGATGTTTTTTATAAAATGTAAGGTAACTAAATCAAAAATTAAGTAATTTTTATAAAATCTAGACATAAATAAAAAGTCCCAAGTTATATCTTGATCAATTTAGTAAGGTTATAACTATAGTTTTTATTTGTGAAATGAAAAACAGAAATATTTGGATTGAAAAACATAAAAGATATCATAAAATTCTGTGATGAAAGGTGGAAAATGGCATATAAAACGAGGTGAGCTAAATTCGTAGAATCTACAACGTAAATTAAGGCAAACCTACATACGTGAAATTAGGCAAACCTAAATATCAAACTAGGGTGCTAAATGTCATTTTCCTAAGGGATCGTAGGAAAAATTAAAAATCGCACAGTAAATATATTTTACAACAGGTTCGAATAGTATATGTTTGTGTATAGAATATAGTTATGTTTTATAAAATAAACTACGCAGTATTTTCGCACATCCAATATTTGAATCTGTTTTGAAAATATTCCCTGTGCGATTTTTAATTTACTATCTTGCTTGATGAAACAGACTATAGTTTCTTAAAAATTGGTTAAAAAAACAATTTCAGGAACGCATTTATCGTAATAACACGATTGTGGTATCAATTAAAGCAATGGGGATCCTTGAGTAATTTTTGGGAGGCCGATAATAAAAAATACAAGAACTTTTCTTTAAAACGGTGTGTTTCACTCTAAAGTTGATGCTCTTTAAGCCGAAATATTTAAAATAAAAATAACATAAAATTATGGCTTCAAATTTTTTTATAGCTAAATTTTTAAATTTAAACAGATCGGCTCACAAGTCATCAAATTTAAAGTGTGATAAACCGTTTGAAAAGAAATTTTGCGCCATTTTTTCATTATTGGGCCCGAAAAAATAACTTAAAGGGCTTATACCTAATTTAAAATATTTTCTTAATAAAATTAATTAAATCTCGAGAGATCTCCTGTTCTAAAATGGTATTTTTGCAATGGCCCTCTTGACTTGTGTTTTCTGAATCTTTAATTTTTGACTAAAGTAAGGATTTTGTGGTAGGTATTATTACTATTAAATTTAAGGTGATTTTTTAGTGATTTACTAAAACTATTTTATAGTTATTATCTAGTCTTGGAATGTTCAACTATAGTTTTTATAAAAGGTTGTTTATGGTATATAATTATTGTATATTATAAATATACATAACATTTTAAAAGTTAATAAAAAATCTATATAAAAAAGTTTTTCTTTTTATAACGTACTAACCTCGCCACAAAAAGGCGAGACAAGTAGTTAGCAAGGGAGGATTGGTGTAGTGGACTACCGCGTCGTACTTGGCGAGTTTACTACACAAAATAGCGTGAGTTCGATTCTCACCGGCGCCGATTTGCCTTTTTCAGTTAATTAGTAATTGAAATTTAGCGAAGACGTGAGTGAAGCGGACACTCCCTATAAATTGCTTCGAAAGTCAGTATAAGCCGGTGGTTCCCTCTACTACTAGCCCACACAAGTCCTGGACTTAGGGGATGCTTAATTAAGTAGAATAGTACGAGGTTAAACAAAATGTAACCCTACATTAGGGTGGTCCAAAACAAATTTATTCACCTAATCTTTTCTATGTGTCGTGGTTTTAGAACGCCTTTAGAGTAAAAATTTATATAGACAACCCTAAAGGGTACTTTTAGGGCCCTAAAACCCCTAAAATCACTCAAATATCGATAAAATTCGTATAAAACGAGCCCTTATGTTTGTAATTTCATAAAATTTAAAAACCTTAATATCTACATATCTGTATATATTTTGTTTTTGACTATAAAAATAAGCCTGCAAAATCTTAGCCTGATCAAAAGTTTCAAACCCGTGCCAACAAGGCCCCGAAATTACCCCTAAATTTCGAAAAAGTGCATTTTAACAAAAATCGCATCAAAATGATGATGTTAAATGGCGCTTAGACCCCACACCCGTTGCGTAGATTTAAAATAACTAAAATAGGTTTATGTAGAAAAAAAAGTGACATAAACTTTTTTATTTAATATTTATAATTCGTAAGTAGCACAAATTAATAGAAAATTCACAAAAATCATAGATGTCAAGGCTTTTAAATTTTATAAAATTACGAATACTAGGGCTGGTTTTATACGAATGTTATCGATTTTTGCATGATTTTAGGGTTTTCAGGCCCTTAAAGCATCACTTACCCAGGTAGCAAGGGATGTTATATTACAAGAAATTAACATCACTTTTGGGTGTATTTTTAAACTAAATCATAACATCACATAATATTGAAAAATAACATCACATTTGCAACGTAACACGTGTGACGTGACAACCATGTTATTTAATAACAAATATTTAGCAACGCTGTGAATATATCGCATGTCATATATTAACGTGGATTTCACGTGAATGTCATGTTATTTTGCTTCTCACCGACGTTCGAAGCAAAAAAATCGATATAAGATGATGTTGATAGAGTAAATTATTATAAAGAAATTGTATACACATTATACGATTTCCAATGGATAGGGGGCTCTGCCGGGCTTCTCAAGACCACGGACACGGATTATATTCTCCGCTTAATCTGCAATTTCGTATTTAGAATCTATCTGTTTCAATCTGTGATTGTTTCAATTACTGATTGATTTTAAATCCGATTTTTTTATAGGGTTATAGCGTTTTTAATGGTTTTAATTTAGAAAAAGCTAATATCCTAGAATATTATTTAAATATTAAAGTACCAGTAACGGCATCCATAAGATATTAGATATAACAGGAATGTGGATTTATGATGTCACAAACACGTTATTTTCGGGATGTCATTGTGTGATGTTATTAGGGGCTATGCTACATTCTTGTTAAATGAGACTACAATCTTAACATCACATGTCACATATTAACGTGACTTTCACGTGAATGTCATGTTATTTTGCTACCAGGGTAGGGTTGTCTAATTAATTAATTTTTTTTTTTGACCACCCTAACCCTACATATTTTCGATATTTTAATAATTTAAATTGGACTCTTAATATTAGGGTATGTCGCGCTTGACAGTAATTTTGACGCAAAGAAAAAGTAAGGCTATCCTGTCTTCGATGTTTTTGATTATATGACAGGGTATATTATTTGAGGTTATGTATAAGAACTGTCATTTATTGAAAATCGACGTTGCCTATTGCAAAAACAAATAAAAACTGCTATTGACATTATTGCGTGCAGCCATGTGTGTTCTGTGTGTTGCCGTATATTTACATCATTAAAAAAATCGCTGTCCTACGTTTTTTTATGCGGATAGTATATTATTCCCAGGTAGCAAAATAACATGACATTCACGTGAAAGTCACGTTAATATGTGACATGTGATGTTAAGATTGTAGTCTCATTTAACAAGAATGTAGCATGGTGGGGATATCCTAAGTCCGCCCCTAATAACATCACACAATGACATCCCGAAAATAACGTGTTTGTGACATCATAAATCCACATTCCTGTTATATCTAATATCTTATGGATGCCGTTACTGGTACTTTAATATTTAAATAATATCCTAGGATATTAGCTTTTTCTAAATAAAACCATTAAAACCCTATAAAAAAATCGGATTTAAAATCAATCAGTAATTGAAACAATCACAGGTTGAAACAGATAGATTCTAAATACGAAATTGCAGATTAAGCGCAGAATATATTCCTTTAATCCGTGTCCGTGGTCTTGACAAGCCCGGCAGAGCCACCTATCCATTGGAAATTGTATAATGTGTATACAATTTCCTTATAATAATTTACTCTATCAACATCATCTTATATCGATTTTTTTGCTTCGAACGTCGGTGAGAAGCAAAATAACATGACATTCACGTGAAAGCCACGTTAATATGTGACATGCGATATATTCACAGCGTTGCTAAATATTTGTTATTAAATAACATGGTTGTCACGTTACACGTGTTACGTTGCAAATGTGATGTTAAATACATGTTATTTTTCAATATTATGTGATGTTATGATTTAGTTTAAAAATACACCCAAAAGTGATGTTAATTTCTTGTAATATAACATCCCTTAAGGGATGTAGCAATTGCTACCTGGGTTATTATGATATAGTCCTAGCCAAATGATATCTTCCTAACCAAATGGGTTTTTATTAATATTTAGTTGTTATTTGACTAGAGAAATAGTATCTGACTAGGCAAATAATATCTAAAAATAAAAATAGAAAAAGGCTGGGTTTTGTTACTTAAAAAAATTATTCTGATATACCTACAGTTTTTAAAACTTAAAAAACATTTTTTATGCTTCCTTTTGTTGTTGTCAAATACGTCCTTTATGCCCGATATTGCAGTGCAATAAGAAAAGATATATAAGATATATATTGCAGTGCAATAAGAAAAGATATATGAAGTATATTTATAGTCTGTCCAATTATGCAAGATAGTAGTTTAAAATTTCCGCGATTTTAAAGCTACATCATTGGTTAAAAACTCGTACCTTTTAACATATAAAATATTGTGACATTTTTTGTCTATGACAATGATTGACGGTCGTTAAAGCTAATAAAAGAAGAGAAAGTTACATAAAAAATGGTTACACTTAATGTTTTTTTGAAAAAGGTACTTTTTTGGTTTATTCTTTATACACTCACACTAAATTAGCATATTCTACATATTGTACAAACGTAAATTATATTGAACACAAGGAAAACGTCAAATTTTTAGGTTACAATTACAACTTAAGGCCTATCCAGAGGCTCGCATAACAACCATTACAAGATACATGACGACTCATCAAGCCAATCCTGGCATCGCATTCTTATGTACGATGCTTGTTATGCGAGTCTTTGGATAGGCCCTTTCCAGGAAAACAGTACCGACATCTGTTAAATTTTTGATACACTACGATTTATGCATAATTATGCTATTTATGCGCTCTGTGGTGTAAAACTGGCCGCGTCCCTTACTATCTTGCATAACTGGACGGAGTATAGTACCAAACAACTATATTTTGGATTCCCATAAATGGACATAAAAAATATAAATTATGTTAATTTTTATTTTATATGTCGTCTAGAATAACAGGTATCTTCTCCCCTCTTTCAATGTTAAATATAGTTATTCGCATATAAAATCCATTGTGAGACCAATTCAAAAATAATTTACTTTTTAAAATATGAGTAAAGTTCTTATAATTCTGTTTTTCTGTGTTATATATCAGGTAAATATTTTTTTCTATTTTGCGACTTATAAGCTCATAATCACACGCATTTCGCGTGTTCTTATAGGCCCATAAGAGGTCTGTACTTTTTGTTCTTTTGGGTTGGCAACAGACCTGGCCTATCGCTTGACGTTTTCCGTGCAAATGTCAATGTCGCTTTAAAGTTGAATTTTCTACAAAATTTTGTGTTTAGGTTATTTTTACCATGTTAAAATTGTGGCTTGGTTAATTGCAGTAAAAAAGAGAAGATATGACTATAAAATATATCAAAATATCATTTGTTCTTAGAATTTTAAACATGGTGTAAACTGTAATGCCAATCCAAAACAAAAATCCCTAAATCAGTCATCAATTTAAATGTAAGTTTTTTTTAAATTTTAGAGCAAAATAGAAAAAATTGTATAAAGCACTCGTTTCATAACACGTTTTTAGCGCACGAGTACAAGTTTAGAAAACGAGCCGCTTGCGGAGAGTTTTCTAAAGTACTAATGTTACTGTGTTACTATGTTATGAAACTAGTATTTCATACCCCGTTTCTCGCGTTATAAAAGACTGTAGAGATTTCATATTTTGGCTACCCCCCAAACAGAGGTGGGGTAGCTAAAATATAAAATCTCTACAGCCTTTAATAACGCGGATGAAGTTCATGAATTTTGGTACAATTTGCGTTACGTGTTACTTAAACTTTCCCTTAAGGCAGGAAAGGACCTTGCTGTCTGATATGCAAGACGAGGTACGAGGGTCGCAAAAAGTTGCATTCAGGAAAGAATTTTTGAGAACGTTTTTTTTTCCTGCGGCCAAGTTAAGAATAATCCGCTAAAATTGAGAATAAGGGTAATTTCTCGTTGCTTTTGACTTTATTGTTATTGTCATTGAGCAAAAAGTTTATTGCAGGTGAATTTGCCTATCATCGATAAACCGAAAGTGTTTTTTTCGGAACGAATATGTGCTTTGTTTACTTTTGGTACATGCGCATGAAAGTTGCCCGTTTCTCTAATAAAATTTGTACCAAATGAATGTACTTTCAAATATCGCCGTTTAAAAAAATATATATTTTCTGTTACTCTAGATTTACGCAAACGATGTAGACGAAGCTTTGAAAAAAATAAAGAACGCGTCTGACGATGTAAAAAAGGCAGAGGAAAAAATTTCTTCCCTCATTAAAAAAGTCGAAAATGAAGGTATCAAGTTGGAAAAAGAGTTTGAAAAATCTGCAACGGATGAAATGCAAACAGTTTCAGACAGACATAACGATGTTCGAAGTAAAGCCGAGGGGTTAAAAGGCGAAACCCTAAAATGCGTGAGAAAAGACGAACATAAACTGACAGAACTAAGCAAAGTAGTAAACACAATATCCATGTGTATAAATTCTAACACAGTAGGCTTTTCCAACAGTTTTTCCAGAGGAAAATTAACGCAACTGGGTCTAATTTCCGGAAGAATAGCCAGTAATCAGGATAGAGCTAAAGGTTGCGATAAAAACAGGCAGTGTTTGGAGTCAATTAGGTCGTTTATTCTGGCAGGAGCAACTGAAATTCCTTATTTGATAAGCAACGTTGTCCAGGAGTCGATCGATCATAGTCAGTTTGTTATTGATCAAGGTTTTAAAGGAAAGTGTGATAAAACGAATGAAATCAGAACTAAAGGGGCAGGTATTATAGCCGCTATGAATGCATGCTTAAAATAAAAATATTTTTTCTATTTTGCGACTCTTATAAGCTCATAATCACACGCATTTTGCGTGTTCTTATAGGCCCATAAGAAGTCTGTACTTTTTGTTCTTTTGGGTTGGCAACAGACCTGGCCTATCGCTGGACGTTTTCCGTGCAAATGTCAATGTCGCTTTAAAGTTGAATTTTCTACAAAAAGTTTTGTGTTTAGGTTATTTTTGCCATGTTAAAATTGTGGCTTGGTTAATAGCAGTAAAAAAGAGAAGAGATTACTATAAAATATATCAAAATATCATTTGTTCTTAGAATTTTAAACATGCTGTAAACTGTAATGCCAATCCAAAACAAAAATCCCTAAATCAGTCATCAATTTAAATGTAAGTTTTTTTAAATTTTAGAGCAAAATAGAAAAAGTTGTATAAAGCACTCGTTTCATAACATGTTTTTAGCGAACTAGTACTTTAGAAAAGTCGCCGCAAGCGGCTCGTTTTGTTATGAAACTAGTACTTTAATATACTAGTATAACACAAGTGTCATATACAAATTGTCCATTTTTTGTCTGGTATTTTTTAAAAACATAATAAATTTATGCTTTTTTGTTGGTACTTTTCAGTATGATTCATCGAACTAATAACTCTTCTCTCTAGAATAGGCATTTCATTCGTAAAAACTGACAAAAACGTAGCCAACATATACATTCGACTGCCTTACTCGCACAGATTTGTCCTAACAGAGACAACAATAACAGATACTGGTTATTGTTATTGTTCAGGCTTGAATATACCTACTATTTGTTTACAAACAAACCGAGATGTTGGCGATACTTTATATTAACGGTATGCGTATTCTAGAGGGAAGAGATATTAGTTCGTTGTTATTATTAAGTTTATCAAAATAAGATGAATGTAAAACTAAGGGTAAATGCAAAAAAAATTAACTGTATTTAAGGACCAGTGCTAGATAAAAATATATTACCATATTCCTTTGAAAGCTCTTTTGACTATATCTAGTAATTTCTTCTCTGGAACATTGTATCCACGCCTTTGTCCTGGTAAGCACGCGATAGCATTTATGGTGAGCAGTTTGACTATTTATTCATAGAAAGTTCATAGCTTTGATTTTGTGATTTTTGTGCGAAAAGAACAATACATGCGGTAAACACACACCATACGTGTTGTAAAGCATTGAATACTAATTACTGACTGAAATTGGTTCGCTGACCGGAGTGAACGGCTACCGTTCGAAGGTGAAGCGCCAGAATAGTTATTTTCTTAACTAGTATATTAAGTGGATAAAATCACTTAATACACGAGTCAAGAATTAAATTTTATCCAACACCTTTTATTTTTAAATAAAAATCTATAATTTTGCGAAAAATTATGTCAAAAATATTAAGATTAAGTTTTCTTAATACTAAAATAATAGGTAGCCATGGCCTAAGTATGCCTATTAAAAATAAACAATTGCTAGTTTTACATTTCTTACAAACGTCAAAATGGAAGCGGTGATGACAGAATTTTTAATAAAAACAGTATTTTATTCAAAAACTAAAGAATAATTTGGGGTTTTCTTTAATTTTTATGGTTTAGTTAACGTGCTTCTATTTATAGAATAGTTATAATACTTAATTAATAGGGTATGTAACTAATTTTGGGTGAGATCAAAAGCTGTACGTAAAAGAGTGGGTGAAAAATTTTTTAGTCACTAGTGGAAAAAAACTCACTTTTGAAATTTAAAATAGTGCTCAAAACAAGTGTTTCTGTGAAGGTGTTGGATAAAAGAATTAAATATATATTAGGTTTTGACCTATTTAACTATAGTGAAATTTGCACTATTTAATGTCTTTAATTATTTATAATTTGATAAATATAAGGTGAGGTGTGAATCAAACACAAGCGTAGCCTTGACTGATATTTATTCCTTTCCGAAGTCGGTGCGTACAAAAAGAGTAACAAAAAAAAGAAATAAAAAATAATAAACATATTTAGTTTTAAATCGAAATACCTAACACCCTCTCCCTTAAGCTAATAATACATTATAAAAAATATACATTATAAATCTAATCAAACAAAAATACTTATTTTATTTTATTTCCAACTTAAGTAAATTTATCTAAGCAAATTTATTTCAAAAACTAAAAAAAAAACAAACAATAATATCTAGAGAAAAACAAATTTCTAGTTATAATTAAGTCTTTCAACTGGTTTAGTTTTTCTTTTTGGTCTTTCATTTTTATTTAAGGTGTCGGTATTTTTATTTGCTTTTTCAGTTGATTCTAGATTTTTAGTACTTGCAATAGTCTCTTCTTTGAGTACAGGAAGTGGATCTTGTTTTAATTTTAACTGATCAACGTGTTTTTTATGTTCCGTATTATCGCCCTGTATTCTAACAAGATAAATATCTTTAGAAACCTTTTTTGTAATTGTTCCAAATTGAAAAAACGTTTTATTGTTTTTATACATTTTTACACATACATTCTCACCTACCTTAAACTGTACACTTCGTCTCCCCTTAAAATATTGTTTTTGTTGCATAGTGTTTCTTAATACGTTACTTTTTATTTGAGGATTCGGTGATAACAAATTAAATCGACTATTGACACGATGCCTGAATACCATTTCAGCGGGTGTTACACCAGTGGCGGAGTGTACTGAATTTCTGTAGTCAGATAAAAATTCTAACAAAGTAGAATTAATATCGCTATTTTTATTTTCGTAGAGCATTTTCTTTAGACCATTTTTAATAATTTTAACGCTAGATTCAGCCGCTCCGTTCGATGACGGATGATAAGCTGGGGAAAAGACATGTTCTATTCCGCAACTTTTTAGATAAAATTCAAATTCGTCTGAACAGAAAGATGAATAATTGTCTGAAACCAATCTACGGGGGTATCCAAAAGTGGAAAATATAGTTTTTAAAATCTTTATAGTATTTTGTGAGCTAGCTGATGACGTAATATGAGCCTCAATCCATTTGGAGTGAGCGTCTACAAGTATAAAAATTAATTTCCCAAGAAATGGACCCAAATGGTCAATATGTACCCTATCGAAAAAAATTTCTGGCCACGGCCATGGATTTAATTTTGATTTTTCAGGACTACTGCTATTGATACTACAAGCTTCACAATTTTTAACTAAGTTTTCGATATCAAAATTAATCCTAGGCCACCAAAAATAGGTTCTAGAAATACCTTTAAGTTTTTTTATACCTAAATGTGTTGAATGTATTTGATTTAGAATTTCGGATCTAAGTTTTTCTGGTATAACTAATCTATTATTCCAAACCAAACAGTTTTGCTCCACACTAAATTCATATTTTTTTTCTAAATATGGTTTAAAATTATCAATTTTCTTGGTTTCAACTGGCCAATTCCCAGTTTTTACGAAACCAATTATTTTATTTATGAAAATATCGTTTTTAGATGCAAAATTTATGTCTTTAAACTGAATCTGAGGTTCTGTATTATTTATAAAATTCATAAAACAAGGGTCTACTTCATTACTTGTCTCGTTTATCATTAGTCTGGATAAAAAATCGGCCTTATTATTTTCTGATTTTACATACTCTATCTTATAATTAAAATTCGATAAAATAACGGCCCAACGACGCAGCCTATTTGCCGAATATTGAGGTATACCTTTCGTAGGTGAAAATATAGTTAATAGAGGTTTGTGATCTGTAACTAGAATAAAAAAATTTAAGTATAAAAATTGATGAAACTTATTTAAACCGAATATGATACTTAGAGCCTCTTTCTCAATTTGTGAGTACCTCACTTCTGAGCTATTTAGTACCCGTGATGCATAGGCTATGGGTTTTTCAATTTTATTATCAAAAACATGGCAAATTAAGGCGCCAATTCCGGTTTGACTAGCATCGGTAATTAATTTAATAAGACGTTTAGGATCGAAATGTACCAATACGTCTTCGGACGTTAATTTATTTTTAATCAAATTAAAAGCGTCATCGCATTCTTTTGTCCAAACCCACTTATTTGATTTTTTTAATAGTTCAAATAAAGGGTGTAAATGTATAGAAAGGTTTTTAAAAAACTTTCCATAGTAATTTATTAAACCTAACACAGATTTTAATTGTGTCACGTTTTGCGGTACTGGAGCATTTTTTATCGCTAAGATTTTATCTTCAGTAGGATGCAACCCTTCTTTGTCTAGTAAAAATCCTAAATATTTTACTGAACTTTGAAAAAACGAACATTTATTTAAAGATAATTTTAAACCTGCATCTTGCAAAATTCCTAAAACTTGATTTAGTCTTTTTAAACTTTCAGCGCGATTTTTCCCTGAGATCAAAAGGTCGTCCAGAAAAACAACTACCCCTTCAATACCCGCTAAAAGAGCCTCCATCAATTTTTGAAATTCCGACGGTCCTGAATTAACCCCAAAAGGCAAACGAGTATATGCAAACAACCCCTTATGAGTCGAAATAGTGGTTAATATTTGAGAATTTTCATCCAAGGGAATTTGTTGGTATGCATTTTCTAAGTCTAGTTTTGTAAATTCTATACCGCCACTTAAACCTGCAAATAAATCCTCGTGTCGGGGTAAAGGATACTTTGGAATTTCAATATAAGGGTTAATTGTGACTTTAAAGTCGCCACAAATCCTAATTTTTCCGTTTGGTTTAATTACGGGGACAACGGGAGTGCCCCATTTTGAGTACGCCACTGGTGTAATGACTTTCGCGTCCAATAATCTCTTTAATTCTTCCTCCACCTTTTCCTTAAGAGCAAAAGCTAGTGGTCTAGGCCTAAAAAATTTAGGCGTTATATTTTCATTTTTTAACACCAATTTTATGCACCCCTTATTAAAAGTTCCCAACCCTGGTTCAAAAACAGAATTGTATTTTTCAATTATTTTCTTTATTTCAACTTCGTTGTCATTTATTTGAAATATTTGAGACAGGCCCAAATTAAATAAATTTAAAAAATCCCTACCTAAAATAGGTGGACCCCCATTTCTAATAATATAAATTTTAATTTTATTTTCAATATTTTTAAATTTAATATTTAATTCAATAAACCCAAGAGGATAAACCCTTTCCCCTGTATAAACTACAAATTCTGTAGAACAGTTTTGTAATTTAAATTTAATAAAGTTTTTGAAATAAAAATCTTCAGAAAAACATGTCAAACTTGCTCCCGTATCGGCTTGAAAAGAAAATTTTTTTTCTTCTAATATAATGTCGATAAAAAATTTATTTGTACTTACTTCTGAACTTGAGATTGTAAACAATGTATTTTCCGTTTCATTAAATTTGACATTTTCAAAACTTTCCAAATAATAGTTATTTTTATTTTGCTTATTTTTCGGTACAAACTTTCTTTTAGAGCAGACCGGGGCAAGATGACCTTTGATATTGCAAATATGGCAAATACAGTCTCTATACTGGCACTGTGATGATGCGTGATTGGCCCTGCCGCATACGTCACACTTTGTTGAATTTCGGGTGTTTTGAAAAGCATTCCCGCGACCGTGTCGTGACGTAGTTAGCGCCTGCCGTGACGTCGATGGTGCCTGCTGCCCCTCTCTGCTGCGTACCGAATGTATCGGCTCCTGCTTTATACCGCCTGTCGCGAAATTTTTACTGGCTGATTCCTTTGATATGGCGATTTTTATCGCCTCATCAAAAGTTAGGGTCTCATTTTCATCGAACAATCGATCCATAATTTTTCCTTTTCCTAGTCCCATTATGAACCGATCACGTAAATTTGAATTAAGATGTGTGCCAAATTTACAGTTAATTGCTAAGCTACGTACCCTCGCTGCCCATTCTTGAACTGTTTCTTCTGGCCTTTTGTTTGAAGAGTAAAATTTGTACCTCTCCGTATAGACTGACGTTTGAGCCTCAAAATGAGCGTTGAACACCTCCACCAAACGTGCAAAAGTTTTCCTTTCCGGTTCATCCGGTATACACAAGTTAAATATCAAACGGTACGAATTTTCCGTAAGCATATTTAAAAAAATCGCTCGTTTTGTTTCCTCGTCCGTTATTTTATTTGCCAAAAAGTAATTTTTAAGACGTGGTAAAAATATTGTCCAGTCATTAGAACTCGCGTCGAATTCGCGTAATTGACCGATAAAACCGTTTTCCATTTTTTTCGCTCGTGAGTCCGTTTTATTTTCACTATTTTCACTAGCCATATAACACTAGAAAATAGATAAGTTCCTCGTCGCCACTATTAGGTTTTGACCTATTTAACTATAGTGAAATTTGCACTATTTAATGTCTTTAATTATTTATAATTTGATAAATATAAGGTGAGGTGTGAATCAAACACAAGCGTAGCCTTGACTGATATTTATTCCTTTCCGAAGTCGGTGCGTACAAAAAGAGTAACAAAAAAAAGAAATAAAAAATAATAAACATATTTAGTTTTAAATCGAAATACCTAACAATATATATAAAGACAAAAAATTGCTTCGCGAAAACAAAAGAAAAATTCAATAATATAAAATAAAATTGTTATTAATTTAAAGAAAAATAAGGGAAGATGAAACAATGAAATTAAAAATAAATAATTTAATTTTATTTAAAAAAATAACATTAAAATGTACTGTCTGCCACCTATATATGACATCCAAATGCAAATTTTCTATATCAAAGAGCATAAACAATTCATAAAACTTACAAAAAAATATAAATTCAACGATAAAATTAACTAACATAATTATAATTATCATTTGTACCAATATTAAATTTATTTGCATTTAGATAAAAAAAATTGAATAAACTTTATTTACATACATTTACACTTTTAGATAATTTTAAGTTACATCATGCGGCATAAAATAATTTAAATTTATGTAGTATTAATAAATTACAATTTTGGATAGGCGTAAAGGCTAGGAATAGCATTTACATAATCTGTGTTGTACATTTGTGCCCTGATGAATTTTTCCAAATTTTCTGGTTGGGGAGTCACTGAGGCAGTTCCTGAAATAAAAAAAAAAATAAATATATATTTTTATCCAATACATACAGATAATGAGAGAATTACCAGCTTTATTTTAAATAGATAAACTCAATAATAACCCCCGCGTGGCTTTTACTTTATTGAGTGGATAATTATTTATTTTACCCACTCAACTGTCACTTGTCAAATTATGTTCTTGTAAATGTCATTAAAATTTTTAATAAAAATATAAATTTCTAAGCTAAAACCTTGTATGGCACTCATGGGTAAACCGATATTACCCTCTCGAAAATTAACATGCTTGGCTGACGCCTCGCAGCTTAATTTTCTCATGGGCAATATCTTACTTTACCCACTAGTACCATAAATAACTATTAACAAACGTGTTTCCAGTTCATTATTCATTTCTTTTAAAAGACAGTGCTTGAGAAAAATATTGATGATTTCAAGGTTGGCGTAATGTTTGAGTGTTTTTTAGTAACGTAAACACCCAAACATTACGCCTTCCTTGAAATTATCCAGAACTCTTTTTAAACCTATTTTTTAATCAAATCTCTATCTTTTTAAATAGCGCATAAAACCCTTGTAAATAACCAAAACGAATATCTAATAATTTTAAATAGTTTTTCTCTCATGCCACATAGGGACCTTTGTCCATAAAGTTTTTGGCATTATTTTTTAGGTCATGAAATGCCCACTTTATATAAATATATTTACCTTGTTTGTAAGCAAACTGGATAACCTTCTCAGCAATTTTTACTGAGCAATCGGTGATCGAAGACAGTGGTGGGTAGATGCTTCCTTGGTCCAAATCCTTTTGGGAAACCATATTGGCCAAAGCTTCAGCTGCGATCAAGAATACTTCCTCTCCAATGGTCTTTATTCCTGCGCAAATGGTAGCCAATCCGATTCCAGGGAAGATGTACGAGTTATTACCTTGCCCGGGGTGGAATGTTTTGCCATTGTAGGTTACTGGATTGAAGGGACTTCCACTGGCGAAAATAACTTTTCCCTGAAATTTTAATAAAACGTAAGTTATATTTGTAGTACCATAGAGAAAGATATAATATTACCTAGCTATAGCTAATTATTATAGTTAACTATTATTATTATTTGATGAAAATTATTTTGGTGTACCTCAGGGTAGTATACTTGGTCCGGTATTATTGATCTTATATAAATGATTTATATTTGGGTTTAAAACATTGTTTGAGGTTGTTTTGGGACTTAAGTAATTTTATACCACAGATAGTAATGTATTACTAATATTTTCTGACAATGCTTTAACCTATTTGTGATATTTAAAAAAGGAATGGCTGCCAACTTAAGACCTGCCTCTAGCGAGATTTACAAACGGACTAATAGTCTGGAAAAGTGGGTTAACCTTGAAAGAACAATAGAACAAGGCCCACTTTGTGAGCTTTCTTTTAGCCAGTGTCAGAGTAATTTACTTACGTTTGTGTGTGTGTAAGCTTGTTCAGCGGTACATTCGGCCTTACTGGTTGGATTACTCAGAGCAAAAATGACAGGTTGTGGATTATTTTTGGCCATTTCTTGCAAAATTTCAGTTGTAAACGCACCACCAATAGCGGCAGCTCCAATAAGGATGGATGGCTTAATAGTTTTAACCACATCAGTCAAAGTTTTGACTGGAGCATGCGCATGCGCGTAGTGTACTTTATGGCCGGATATGCCACCTTCTGGCCTGTCCTTCACGATTAATCCCTTGGAGTCCACCATCCAGATTTTAGATCTGGCTTTATCCTCTGGAGTGCCTTCGGCTATCATCGCCATTACGCATAATCCGGCGATTCCCAGATTGGCTTCACCAGCACCTTGGAATACTATTACGTTGTCGGACAGTTTTTTCTTGGTGATACGGAGAGATGCCAAGAGACCGGCTACAGCTACACTAGCAGTACCTGAAACAAATAAAAATTAAGTGTAATACACACGTTTGATTTTTTATATTTAAGTTTTAGGTATTTATTTATTAGAGCCGTTTGGACTTTTGACAAAAACGTTATAAAATATATAAATCTAACCTTAGAAACTAACGTTTGACAAAAACGCTATAAAATACATAAATCTAACGTTAGATTCCCAACTAAATTCTAACCTTTTTCTAACTTTATTCTAACTTTAAATATTTTTTTAATTTCCATTATTAATACGTAAGCTATAGTAGAAAATAATCATTTCAGACAGCTATGTGCCTGGGTTTGATAATTATTTATTATTTCTATAAGTTTAAAAAAATATCCCCCAAAAGTCTGGCAAACGTATTTATCGAAGTATAACAGCATATTACACGAAAAATATTTAGGGCCACCTTAAAAGATGGCTATTTTATAAAAAATGTAAAGAAATTATGTTTAAAAATATTATGATTGCTAAAATACATTAAGATTTAATCATATGAATAAATTTGTCTCCAGCTGCCATTTTATGATGCAGGTAGAAATTTCCTAGTTGGCCGAAAGTTAGAAATTAAACATACTTATAACGTATTTCTAACTTAAAAATCTAACGTTAGATTAACGTTTGTAACTAACGTTTGATTCTAACGTTAAAAAGCGGGACATTTGCACATATTTTATAACGTACTTTTATACAGTTTTCTAACATTAGAAAAACGTTATTCTATCGTGAAATTTCTACTAGAGTAGTTATTAATAGTTACCTTGAATATCGTCATTAAAGGTGCAGTAGTTATATCTGTATTTGTCCAATAAACGGAAAGCGTTCGAGTTTCCGAAATCTTCAAACTGGATCAAGACGTTCTGTCCAAATCTTTGTACAGCCGCAGCCATAAACTCGTCGATAAATTCATCATATTTTGCACCAGTGACACGTTTGTGTCTCATTCCAATATAAAGGGGATCGTCCAATAATGATTGGGTGTTGGTTCCAACGTCCAAAGTGACCGGTAAGCATTGGTGGGGTTTGATTCCGGCGAGAGCCGTGTACAGGGAGAGCTTTCCTACAGGAATTCCCATACCGTTGGCTCCCAAATCACCAAGTCCCAGGATTCTTTCGCCGTCTGTGACTACGATAGCTCGGACGTCCGTTTCGGGCCTGCAAGTTAAATAAATCATATGGTAGAAAGTGAAAATCAGGGAATAGACGCTTTAGCTGAAAAAAACATATTTTTCTACGACTGCTTTAGAATGTAAGAAAATACACACACTTTTCAAACACAGAATGGATCCATTCTAGCTCTAGATATGGTATGAATATTCCGTATAAAAAGTAAAGAAAACTGTAGCAAAATTAGCAAAAATGTATATATTTTACCATGAAATATTAAATAATTTAATGCAATTTAAAGTTTTGCGTTAAAGTTACATAAAGTTTATTAGTTTTTCTTAATATTTGACCAGTTTTTTATCAATTTAGTTCAAAAAATTAAAACTGCTCCATCTATTGTTAAAGATTTAAACCTGATATATGTCACAACAATCTGACATAACCTTCAATTTTTGCATTATAATTTGTAAATATGTGCTAAAATTAAATAAAAATCTTTTTTAACTACTAATTTGATAAAATTATTAAATACATTAATTGCTTTATTTAAAAATATGTATTTTGTTGCATTTACAATGTCGAGTCACAAAAGACATTGTTTTTAACCTGGTCTGCAGTTTAAAGCCATACAGTGTTTCATATTTGCAGTTGAAGAAAAAGTATAGCCTACAACACGTATGGAATAGTCATTCCGCGCTCGCGGGATCGTCATACTCGCCTGCCGGCTCGTATGACAAATTTTCCGCTCGCGCGAAATATTGTCTATTCCATACTAGTGATAGAATATACTATTCTGGCTTTGAAGTTGGTATACCTACGTACATTACTTCAAGTAAGCGGAGAATTGTCAGCAGATGGATCTTCAAACTGTCAACATATATGACAAACGTCAAAGAAAACAGTTGAAATTATCAACATAGGTATACCACTACAAAGATCGTCTTCGTGTGACCTTGAAGGAAAATAGTGAGTGGTCTTAAATGAAGTGACATGTATTTCAGCAGGTTTTTGAAAAATCGTCAAAAAATGACAACTTTTTGTGATTTTTTCACTGTTTTTCTTTAGAAACAAAAAAAACTCACCTAATTTTTTATGTTTCCGTGTTTTCTTTTTGGGCTTAAAAAGGGTTTTTATAAAAAAGTTAGGAAAACATGTAGTTTTTTGAGAGATTTTCGATGTTAAATTGTTTGGTAATTATAGTTTTTGGCAACCGTTTTTGCTAAATCACATTTTACATCGGCACTTAGTGTTACTAAGAGTGCCGATGTATTGAAATCTTCGCCGATAAGTCAAAATCTTTGACCACTTTTTTTCACATTTCTCGACGTTTTAGACCATTCTGAGTCGAAATCAGTAAAAAAATTTTTGCGTCCGTCTGTCCGTCCGTCTGTCTGGGTGTAAACTCTGTAACTCCATTTCTACATGAGATATCGACTTGCGGTTTTTTGCATATTGTTTCTTATCGTATTCCGAAGAGCTGATTACATTTTGGGGGTAAACGATTGGAGGTAAGGGGGTAAAAATAGGGTAAAACTCCTATTTTTAGCGTTTTTTGTTTATAATTAAGGCAATAATTATTGTATTTGGTTAATTTAGCACTTATATAAAAGATAATTTTAAATTGGTCAAAAAATGTTATAAACAACGTTTTCCTAAAACGCATTGTTTTCGAGATATTGGCGTTTAAAGCAGTAAAAGGTTTTTTTAGCATATCTCACATATTTATAACCACATTTCAAAAAATTATATTTTAAATAAAAGCTCTTTTTAAGCCTATAAAAAATGTTATATACAGTTTTTTGCTAGAATATAATGTTTTAAAGATGCAGAATTTAAAATCAAACAAAACACCTAGTTTGAAATTTGCAAATTAGATGGCTCTAGTGTACAATAGTGCCGATGTTTTGCCAGGGTGCTTGCAACGTTTCATCCAGTTTCGGCTTGAACTTACCAGTTTTTGAGCATTTCATAAACGTGTCCTTTATCGTGAATAGTGATGAACATCCCTCTGGGCTTTCTGTAAACCAGCCCAAATTTCTGACAGGCTAATCCAACCACAGGTGTGTAAACTAAGGGCATGATATCGGAAATGTATTTTTTGGCAAAGGAGAAAAACAGTTTTTCGTTACGGTCTAACAGACCCATTAAGAATAGGTATTTGTTGAGGTCGTCATCGAGTCTGTCGAGGCACATTTTGCAATGGTTGATTTGTTCTTCTTGGGTTTTGATGCATGGCGGTAAAAGGCCGTGGATACCAAGAGCTTGACGTTCTTCCAGTGTGAAGGCTAGACCCTGTAAATAAATAATAAAGCGTAAAATGTGATTTTTTTTAAATCTATACTATTATAAATAAATATACAGGGTGTCCAAACGAAGCTGACTCGGTCGATATATATTAAACTATCCACTTGAGAGAAAAACTTTAAAGGGAAAAGTTGTATGGTTTTAAACAAGACACATTTTAAAAATATTTAAAAATATACAAGATGGTCTTATTAGGGTGGGGTACCTCTGACCTAATTTTTTTAAATAGAATGGTATATTTTTTATTATGCCGTCTTATTTTTAATAAAATTGCCTTTATTTTAATACCATATTGTATGCATCTATTATTTATAGTTTTTGAGATATATATATATATATATATATATATATATATATATATATATATATTTTTTTTTTAAGAAAAAAATGCATTTTTAGTGATGAGGTAAAACCTTCACCAATTTTTTTATTTTTTGTCATAAATTAATAAAATTTTGCAAGCGTATCTTAAAAAGGTATATTTAATTTCTTTTTGCACAAAAAAAATAAATAATTTATACAGGGCGTTCAAAATATATATCCAAATTTTGGATTTTCAAACATAAAGAACTCAATTTTTTAATGGAATATTATATTTTTTATTTACTCATTAAATGTAGGACAAAATTCTGCGTACAATGACAGATACTTTACAGATCCGTTTAACGGTTTTTAAAATAATTGAGTTTAAAGTATCTAAAAATACGATTGGTACCTATACACGGAAAGAAATTAGTGGGCTCTGCGCTATACATTATAAGATATTTGGTAACAGTGGCAAATTATAGTGATTTAAGCTATAGATTATAAGAGACACAATAACTAATAATGTTAAAAATAAATTGGAAACGATTATATATATTACAGACACGATTATATTTATTACAGGCACTATTATAAATTTACAGAAATTTTATTATATTATAAAATTTATTAGCACGGACAATAATTAAATCTATTTAAGCTATAAATGCCATACTATTTGTTATATTTTATTATTCACTAAACAATTAAAGTATTTCATATAAATTTTTACACTGACTGCCATAATTGTAAGAGAAAGCCTTGTATTTATATAATAAGCGATTATAATTTGCTTGGTATGTGTGTTATAGCGCTCCTAGCTATAATTTTTTTTTTCGTGTATTATAGGTTCTATACAGCCCTGCTAAGTCAAGTTGTCCTATCTGCAAAAATTCACTTTTTGAGATAAGCACACCATTGTATTGCTTTACACTAGCCCCATGTGCCTACTAAAAAGAAATGTCCTATCTAAAACCCAAATACTAAAAATTAGCTTAAAATTGTTGTCCTATGTGGAAAATTTTCAATGTTTTCTAAATAAAATTGTCCCAACTAGTCTTTACTAGACGAATAAGTCAGGACTAGGACTAACTTTACAGATCTTAGTAATTTGATTGGACTTTTTAGATCATTTTGTCCTAACTTTCTCAAACAGAACAAATGCATTTATTTTTCTGACAAAAATTATATATTTTTTTTCAAAGAATATCACGTATTTTAAATTTAAAATAAAGAAGAACCCAACGCCCTATTTGTTTAAACATGTTTTCAAAAAGTGCAAACAAAAACAATAAAACTGGCCATATTTCAAAACATCTAATTTGCAGATAGGACGACTTGTCTTAGAAGGGCAGTATAAGTAGTTTTACATTTTGATAGAGAGAAACTTTTGTTTTGTATTTTATAAGCAGTAGTCGGCGAATTTCCAGTACTCGCATAAACGCTGCGTCGACTCTAGCGTTGAGACGAGGTTTTAAATATTTATTTCTTTTTATCTTGTTTTTTTTAATGATTCCATTCAAACGAGTAAGGTGGAAAAAGTTATTGACAAATAAAAATTAAAAACTTTCGTATTCTTAAAAGATAAAAATCGAATGTCGTTTTTTTCTTTGAAAAACACCGATATATATACGTATGTATAGTTAATATGTATAGTTAATATTGTTGTGGGTAACAAATTAGTCGTCAAATGTTTTGATTTATAAAAATTTCCCTCATAATTGTTTCTGTGTTTATTTTCAACGTTGATGAGTCATAACTGAGTTTACGTCGAATACTGTTTATAAGGAGGAAAATTTGTGTATGCTGAATATTTGTGGAACCTTAGAATTATGTTTTTTCGTAAAAAATACTTTTTATAAAGGTCACAGGAATAAATATAAATCTAAATACTTTCTTAATTCAATTAATGAATTTGTAATTTATGTATTTATAAACGGAAATTTAATATCCGTTTTGACTACTAAACTAATAAATATTTCAAGTTTTATAAAACCGAAATAGATACATACTAATTAAATCAATATTTAAATATGTATTAAATGAAACTTTGTATAAAAACAATAAACACTTGAACTATAAATGAATATTATTAGAAAACCTTTTAGACTAAAATTAAAAATACAAAAGCAATGGTAGAGCTGGTACAGTATCTCTTGGCTTTGAGTACCCTTGCGACTTTACAATCACGCTGAAAAAACTCTGGAAACATTCTAATAACATTTTGTAATCATGCTGTTACCAGAGTATTTCCAGAGTGTATTTGTGCCCTTTATCCATAACGTTCCCAGAGTAAAATCAGAGCGTTTTCAGAGTGTTTTCGTTTGGACTTTTTTTTGTTTGAAAAAAAAAAAAAGTCCAAACAAAAACACTCTGAAAACACTCTGATTTAAAAAAAAAAAAAGTCCAAACGAAAACACTCTGAAAAAAAAAGTCCAAACCCACTTTGGATCTACTGTGAACAAGCCTGGAACCACTCTGATTCAACTCTGACAAAATGGCACAAAACCACTCTGGAAACACGTTGGCAGCAGAATGTTTTCACTCTGACTCTGTTTCCAGAGTGTTTCCAGAGTAAGTTGAAGGTCGCAAGGGTATATATTAACATAACTTCACCCTGCCACAGCTTAGAAATATGTTTTTTCTTCAAGCCAACTAAAATGTTCATATTTTATAACTGAACACACTAGTTAGAAGTGATCTATTTTTTACAGTAAAAAAATGAGTTTATTGTTGTACGCCCTAAAAAAAAAGTTAGCAAAACCACCACTGTCACCTTGATGACAGTCATACTTCAAACTTGTTTGTTTATTATCAGTCATCGGCGAATTTCCAGTGCTCGCATAGGCGCCGCGTCGATTCTATCGTTGACGCGAGGTTTTAAACATTTACATTTTTATTTTCTTCGAAAAACACCGATATATTTACATATTTATAGTTAATATGTATATTCAATATTGTTGTGTGTAACAAATTAGTCGTCAAATGTTTCGATTTAGTGACCTTTATAAAATTTTCCCTCATAATTCGGCAAAATTATTCCGTAAGCCTATGTTTCTGTGTTTATTTTCAACGTTGATGAGTCATAACTGAATTTATTCCGATTAATGTTTATTATGTAAACAGGTGGTTGACTCGAGATTCTGTGCAAAAACCTTGTGTGAAATTGATTAAAAATGATTGAAGAAGAATATATGCCCAGGTAGCAAAATAACATGACATTCACGTGAAAGCCACGTTAATATGTGACATGTGATGTTAAGATTGTAGTCTCATTTAACAAGAATGTAGCATGGTGGGGATGTCCTAAGTCCGCCCCTAATAACATCACACAATGACATCCCGAAAATAACGTGTTTGTGACATCATAAATCCACATTCCTGTTATATCTAATATCTTATGGATGCCGTTACTGTTACTTTAATATTTAAATAATATCCTAGGATATTAGCTTTTTCTAAATTAAAACCATTAAAAACGCTATAACCCTATAAAAAAATCGGATTTAAAATCAATCAGTAATTGAAACAATCACAGATTGAAACAGATAGATTCTAAATACGAAATTGCAGATTAAGCGAAGAATATATTCCTTTAATCCGTGTCCGTGGTCTTGAGAAGCCCGGCAGAGCCCCCTATCCATTGGAAATCGTATAATGTGTATACAATTTCCTTATAATAATTTACTCTATCAACATCATCTTATATCGATTTTTTTGCTTCGAACGTCGGTGAGAAGCAAAATAACATGACATTCACGTGAAAGCCACGTTAATATGTGACATGCGATATATTCACAGCGTTGTTAATTATTTGTTATTAAATAACATGTTTGTCACGTCACACGTGTTACGTTGCAAATGTGATGTTAAATAGATGTTATTTTTCAATATTATGTGATGTTATGATTTAGTTTAAAAATACACCCAAAAGTGGTGTTAATTTCTTGTAACATAACATCCCTTGCTACCTGGGTGGTTTATACACCTACAAATCTCTTCGAAATTACAAATGCTACATTAGAAAATTTACGATTTAGCCTACGAAAAAAATTTAAAATGGGCTAATATTTAGGACGTTTAAAGAAAAACTAGTAAGTTTCACTCCGAGAAAAAGTGCCTTTTTTACTCGTAGTTTCCGGACTTCGCTTCGCGTTGTTCGTAAATTCTACAGACTAGTAAAAAAATCTTCACTTTTCCTCTTAGTAAAATAATATACTATTTTTAATTTTTGGACTGATTAAAACCGTTGTTAAAAACAACGTAATACGATAATCGTAATTTAAACCCGGGTATTAATATAAAATTTTAGGAAAATTTACGATCTATGCGTGATATCGGTCATAATTAAAATAAAATTTTAATCTGAAGGTTGTTATAAGGGCAAAAATATTTAATAAACAATTTATTTAAACTATTTAATACGGCTGGCAATTTTTTATTACATCACGTTTGCAGTTTATACTTTTTTCACCTCCAGAGATATAAAAGAGGAGATGTGAAAAACAAACTGCAGCATGTACAGTGGTGGCATTAAATATCGGGACAAACAATTTTTCATAGATTATAGTGGCTCTGTCATTAAAAAAAAAAACGTCAAAAATGTCAAATGTTTGTTTATTTTTTGCTGTTATACAAGTAGTTTGTAAAAAAAGTGTTTTTATCTTTATTTTAATTTAAAATGAGTTTACTTATCGTGGAAATTTAAGAGAAAAAATGCTCAGTCGTCCTTAGTATTAGGAGATATGAATGAGGTTCA